>JAYESA010000001.1:155491771-156071771 GCA_036927795.1 Iris macrosiphon
TTCCGGAAAAAAATGTCTAACTGTTTGTTAAGGTCTCTTGAAATTCACTCTTTTTTAAGTTTGAAGGAAAGCTAGAAGAGTTCCTAGGTCCAAGGATACAAGTTGTGTAACTGTTGATATTGGCTAAACTTCATCCTGCTTTAAGTAGCTTAGTCAAGCTTTTCTGTCTTCTTCATCTAAGACTAAGGTTACGGAATCAGGGTCTTTGAAAAGAATAATCATTCATTTTTTGTATTTAGATGTAAAAAAAAGGAGCATATAATGAAAATAGTTTCCGAAGAAAATAGAAGAAAAATGGTTCTTTCCATCCATCCCAAAAAATCATTTTTTTCTTCCAAATTTTCCGGCGTTCGAAAACACTGGAAAAAAATTTGATAAAATTTACAATTTTTCAAAGAGAAGAATATATAATTGATTTTTTTTCATTTCGTCGAAACTGTTTGAAGCTGCCTATGATTAGGTTTTTAAGATCTATGCAAGTTCTACTTGGCATTTCAAATCAACTATTCATAAACTTTTGTAGCGTATTTATCCCTACCTCCCATTTTTTCAGCCTATGATGATATCATTTTACTATTATTTAGCTTATCTTTATACACACTTTCTTCACACAAGTTTATTTAGTCCACAGTTAAATACTAAGTAGCAGGTGTCAGATTGACAGGCTATTGCAGAAAATGGAGCCTGGATCTGGTAGTGGCAACCATAAGACACTGAGAGCTTTTGTTCAAAGCCACGCTGCATCCAATTGAAAAGGCACATGCAACATTTCATCAAGCAGGGGACCTGCACTTATTTCATGGTTCAATAGACATGGGATTAATACAGAACATGAATTTCCGCCCTAACGACTACAAGCGATCATGTATTTTTAGCTACAAATTAAAGAAATCAGTGTACCATAATCATCAGAAATACTGTGAATTAGATCATTCTTATCAAGGTCTGCAAACAACCATGAATTCCTGTCTATACTTTGGACCTTTGCTTATGTAAGAAATAAAAATACAACCAGCAGCGGAACTTTCATAATTCTAGTTAGACATACAAGCAACATAGCCTAAAAGCCGGGTGCTACTTTTGCTTTTTGGATTTCTTCGGTGGATTGTCAAGCTCTTCGATATCATCTTCACCTGTGCTGTCAATTGCTTCATCAGGGACATCAGTTGGGGCGTTGTGTCTGGTGATGAAATCTTTCAGGATGCTCATACTCTCCTCTTTCATGGCAATCAATTGCTGAGATAGTATGCCATTTTTTGAATTGACAGAAAAGGTTTCTGAGCCAAGCTGCAGAGTAGCCTTCACTCTGGCTTCAGACTTCACGGCAGTGCAAATACCATCATCCATCGTTTAGATGCCTGCATAAGATAGAAAGAGTTATTCATCTAGAATTGGGAAGTAGCATTAGTGTCACATAAGTCTGAAATTAGATGCTACCGTGATAAAACTGTATTATTAAGATACAAAACCAGAGCTATATAGATGATGAAATCAGAAATAGACTTTTTAATTGTCCCTCCCCAAACACCGATTTAAGTTTCAAAATGCAAAAACACATCACACCAATCAAATCCTTCTCAATACCAAACAAGATATATTGTGATTTTTTTACTGCAATGTAGTATCAGCAATGGATCTTCGAAGATACTTAATCGGATAAATATTGGCAGTCTGTCAAATTACAGATTTGCAACTCTCTCCATGACAGGTTCTTCTATCAATTTCAAAAATCCTTCTCCCTCCCTTATTAGTTAACTCTCCCCTTTCTTAAGCTTATCTCAATCTCAATTAAATTTGGAGACCAACAAAACCTACATAATCTCGAAATTCCATTCATTAATCCCTTCTCAACAATATTTGAGACTGACAATTGGATAGTCATGGAATTCCAGTCTCTTTGAGTCGGACTTCCGCTCTAGCCAGAATTCCATTCTATAAGATGGGCACTGAAAATTCATTCTATAGGATGGGAGATATACAAGCAAAGGCCTGTCAGGTTGCGGAACTAGTAGTTCTTAGGACCGAAATTCCATTAAAATCGAAAAAAGTATAACTCCTACAAATACATGGATGTATTCAGTTGGAAATTAAGAGAAAAATTATAGTCTTCCACTTCCTATCCCAACCTTGAGATATTCTCTGTTATTCTTCATATTCTTCCAGTCCCCTAGTTTTATTTCATCAAAGCAAAAAATCTAGATCATGTGAAAAACATAGATCTTCTTGAACATAGATCTTTGTTTCCATCATTCATCTAATCCACTATGTTTCTAGTTGTGATCAGAGTACATTGATGATCCTTGAAACTAGTTTTTAAGGATGAATCCAGAGTTTTTGGGAGTAAAAACAGCCGCTGTTGGAATAATTTTGTTGATTTTTCTTCTTGTATTCAGTTATTTCTTTGTCTTGGTTGAATGAAGTTTACCATGTTTACCACCAAAAACTCCTTTCAGCCCCTCCGCAGACATGTTTGTTTACAACGACTATCTTATTTCTATTGTGTCTACTGTAGTAGATATAATTATGCTAAATAGTCAACGTCAGTACAATGTTCCTCTTGGGAAAGAACCTTCAGTGTTCGACCAACGAGCCTTCTGCACCAAACTGAAGTAGAGTATAAAGACTGGAGAGGTCTGAGACTCTGAGCATGCTCAAATCAGAACACAGTTATGGAAGAGTATGGAACAAAATGTTGTAATGTAGTAATCTTGCCAAAAACTCGACAAGTTTGGATCAACTCTAAGTACCTACTCAGGAAATGAGCAGTATCCTTCGCTCGTATCTATCAGTTCAGTGTTTTAAAAAGCATAAGGTGCACTCAAGGCATTAGGGTCCCCTGGAGCCTAGACATGAAGCACAATGTGAGGCAAGGGCTTCAACAAAGTGACACACTTTTTCAGAATTTTGCAAATTATATGGTTTTAAATAAACTCATATTACATTTATTCATTAGTTCATAACATCATTAAAATAGTAAAAGATCGACTACACCAATTCATAATAATGTGAAATTGACAACACATAGAAGCTATTACAAGTTTATAATAATAGGAAATTGACAGTACACCTATAATAGAAAAGGAGAAAAAAAAAAGATAACAGAAAAGAAAAACAGAAGAAATTGAAATTACAGAAAATACAAAAGAAAAGAAAAGAAAAGAAAGAGTAACAGAAAAGACCAGAAAAAACAGAAAATTAGTTACAGAAAAGCAACAAAATAAAAGAAAACAGGGGGAAAAAGATAAAGAAAACAATTACAGACGAGAAAAGAGAAAAAGGAAAAAAAAAGGGGAAATTACAACAAAGGAAAACAGAAAAAAAAACTACTCGGTAACCAAGGAAGAAGGAAAAACAACTACTCACTAACCAAGGCGTCTGGGAGAGGTAGGAGACTTCGAGGGCGAGGACTGGAGCCACAGGAGAGGGCTGGGGAGGGATTGAGACAGGAAGGAGAGAGAAGAAATTAGGTTAGGCTAGTATTTATATGGTTGGGTCTGGTATGGGTATTAGAGTATGACCCGGTAGGCTGCGCCTCTCATTGAAACAGAGGCCCACCATTGCGTCCTGCGCCATATGGGCTTTCAAAAACTCTATTATGTCAAAAATGAAGAATCTCATTCCGCTACTGTTATCAATTATATGAAGATCACTTTGGACAGAACAAAATTTGGTTTCAAGATCTGTATGCCTCCGTCAGGAGCTTCCTCTGTAACATGACTATATCTGCAGATGTTAATGTCATGAAAAAACTAAATCAGATGTTACATGTGGATAGGTTCTTCCTCTCCATTCTTACATCAGATATGAATCTGTCAAATCCCCAATTTGAGAGGATATGATTTCCCTCAATATAAATGCTATGCATGAGAATAGAACATGGGAAGAATATATTCTCGTCATGGTGATCTTAAAAAGAAGGCTACATGGATCTACCACCCTACTTGGCTATTAAGGGGGAGCCTATTTGAGTGTGTAAGTCGTGCAAGCCAAATATGGATAGGAACAATGCCGAAGAGATTGGTCTAATAGATTTAGTTCAAAAAGTAAAAAGTTCAGACTGGAGCAGTGCAAGTGCGACTAGTTCGTATTCTCTGGTGTATTATTTCATGGGGGTGTCGTTATAATGGTATATATGTAGATACTATGTTATCACAGAAGACGATGTGTAGGGAAGTTAAGGCCTTACACTTTTCTTGCAAGAGCAGTTTCTCACAAAGAATGTGAACATACTATGTTATCATAGAAGAATATGCGTAAATTATGGTATTTCATTCGCGTCGAGGTAGATCCGTCTCCAAACAATATTAGTCTTTCACAAGGGAAATATGTCAAGGACATTTTAGAAGAAACATATTGTTGGGAGCTAAATCTGTTGAGACTCCTGTAATTCAGAAAAGCTGGTCTGCTGAATCATACCAGAAGATACAGAAGGCTAATAGGTAAACTTAATTACCTGCTGACTATTACCAACACAAATGTCTCTTCTGCGATACATATATTAGCCAATTTTTGAAGCCTCGTGAAAACTACATTAGGTATATTGGTAGAATTGTCTCATATCTTTAGATTTCTCTAGGTCAAGGCTTGCTGATCATGCTTGCGGTATTATCAAAAGTTAGTCGCGTACACATGCAGATTGAGCAGGATCTCCATCTGATAGAAGATCTGCAAGTGGGTATGGATATTCCTTGGAAATTTGATCCCATGGAAAAGATAAAGAAATAAACAAAGTCGTAAGAATGTGAGATCAATACAATAAGGCAGGTCATTCCTAGTGTTTTCTTTTACGGTTAAGTGTGCAGCTTGTGTTTCCTTGGCAGACAGCGCCACCCAGGGAATATTTGTGATATAATAAGCTGTAAACTTGGAAACAAGATTCCAACATCCCAAGGGAGCAACAACTAAAGAACATTGGAGGGTATTTGACTGACATGAGGTCTGGCAAAGGAGCACGTGCACAGTGCAGGCACAAAAGAGTGACAACAACTGGTTTCTCAATTCTTAATGTTCAATAAAAATGATCTAAAAATCGATATCAGACGATCATGTAAAATATCTGCATGGAATTTATAGTTTCAGGCTATCAGCTAATGTCTCAGTAAGAATCATACTTTGCAGTATCGGCATATACCAATCCGATACAGCCGATACTGATACGGTTAGGCATGTCCCGATCCGATACTGACATTGGGGGTCTCTTTCGCAGCCAATTCGGTAAAAAATTGAACGTAAAAAGACTAATTAGCAAGGATGTAAGAGCATAATAAGGTTGTAAAAACATATAAAAAAAAATTATTTATTGAAGGTAAACCGATCAACTAGGGTGACTATTATTTCATTCAATTTTATAACTACTATGAAACAACACAAAATACTTAAAATCATGCCTAAATGTCTACAATATTTTCTCCAAATTTATTAATAATTATTTGCTTTCTGATACCAAAAAAATCCAATACTCCGATCTGAAACCGCCGATACTGCCGACCCCGAAACTCACAGGAAGGTCCTACCGGTACTGATATTGCGATCCTTGGTAGAAATGGACCAAAATATGTTGAAATAGCTGAAGCTTAAGTAGGAACAGAAAGCAAACAACAGGAAATAGTGGGTCACACTATTGAGTTCCTGATTAGGGTATGAGGAAAGACAACAAAGAAGTTAGACGATGTAAAAGAAAGAATCAGGAAATTTATAAATTATATTTTGTTTTGTAGTTTAGTTTTGTTTTTGGTCTTTTTTGTGCTGGGGTTTTCAACTTTTTCTATCTCTGTTTCTAGGATTATAACAAAATCATATATTCTCTTAGAAGCTGGCATTTATCACAGAGAACATATTTTTGAATGTTACCTCACTGATTATAACAATTAATTTTTTACTGATTAGGTGATGCAATATTCATAAATAATACCATCGTGTAAAAATGATATTATAAATTTTATTCTCAATTATCAAGTTTATGATGAACCTTGTCGCTCATTGCAAGTTATCAAAATATGTATGGTACTATCAATTCCCAACAAAAGATGCATGTAAGTATCTTATACACAATGCTAGAAAGTGTATGATATGATAAGTGAATCAATACATGATATTAATCTTGCTTCAACAACCTAGCTTTCTATTTACCTTTTATGACAGAATATGAAAGAAACAAATTGTCACCAAAAACACAATTTTTTTCATACAAAATGGAGATTTTATTATTTTAGACATTGTTTACAAGTAATACACATTCCTAATATATTATGATACGTTCTTTATATATATACAAGTAAAAATTGTAACTCATGTCGAAATTATTAGTCTTCAAAACTGACTGATATCAATCCTATTAAGAGAGACAAAATGTAGTACTAAGAAAATTTATGAACCAAGAAACTGATATGTAACTAAGCCTCCTCTCAAATTTTTTCTGCGTTTGAATGTGCCAAGGGGTCTGGTTTTGTTACGCCATCATCAGAATAATTACGATTCCAGGCCCTACCCCAGCTGAAAAAAGAAAAGAAAAAGAAGAGCGCTCCAATATCTTGAAAACAACTCATACAAAGGGGCGTCGTTGATTCTTGGGAACGACTTGCTTCCCTAGTAGATACTAAGATGTCCTTAATGCCTCGTTTGGTTCGCGGAAAGGAAAGAAAATTAATTCTTTACTCTTTTCTTTTCTTTGGAAAATTGCAATTCCCATTGATTTTTCTTTCTGGTGTTTGGAAAGGTCCGGAAAATTGGGAGAAAAAGTGAATAATTGAAGGTAGGAAAGTGAGTCCATGGGGGTGAGTGGAAAAATCATCACCCCCCCACCCCACCCCACCCCACATTTTTCTTTCCCATGGGGGTGAGTGGGAAAATAATTGAAGGTAGGAAAGTGAATCCGTGGGGGTGAGTGGGAAAGTGAATAATTGAAGGTAGGAGAGTGAATAATTAAAAGTATTACAAAATTAATGAAAGGGTATTATAGAAAACTAAACAAATTTAAGATTCCTATTTCTATCTGAACCAAACATGTGAATGGAAAAATTGAATTTTTCGGGCTACATATTTCCAACCTAACCAAACGTGTGGAAATGTTGAATTCCTTTCCCATGGGAAAGTGGATTCATAGGACCCCCCCCCCCTCGTGAATTTCTTTCACAAGGTCCAGATTCCGCGAACCAAACGTGGCCTTCACCTTGGAATCATGACATACTATCCTCAATAGAGGCAGAAGTTCTATCTATAAAACATTTGTAATTGTTGTGTTTAACCTCCTCCTTTTTTTTTGTGTGTCTTTCCAGTCAACATTTTCTCTTTGATGCCCTTTCCATACAGAACTCAAAAATGACTTTCTTCAATAGCGTACATCTCAGTAAAGCACTCGACTCAAAGAGCCTAAAAAGCTCTTTCCTTGACACCCAACGGCCTAGCAAAAAAAAAGTAGTTGAGAAAACGCTTCTCGATCAAAGTCTTAACCATAAGGAGATTAAAGATGCGATTGGCACCACGCAGTAACAATCAATGATTACTAGTCTAGAAAGCAATGAACTCCGCAGTCGGTAAGAGAGTAAGATTAGGTTTTACCTGAATAAATCCACTCCTTAATTGGTTTGCAATCTAATCTGGTGGAGGGTTCTAAACAAGGGACTCTCGAGACTTGCTCTGTGGTATCAAATGAGGAGACAACGTTAAGGGTTAGGTTTTTCTTTGTTGGTGTATATATCTATGTGGAGGAGGGGTAAAACTGTAAGTACACACAGTGCTTTCTGTTTTCGGTTCGGGTCGGGAACCGAAATCCCAAACCCGCAAGTCGAACGGACAAACCGATTTCCCTTATACTTAAATCCGACCCGTCTTTTTTTTTTTTCCTTCCCCAAAACCGAGATTTGCTCCTTCCCCCGATCCACCATCCTCCCCCAAAACCCTTCCCTTTGAGGAAAGAATAAGAGGAAAAAAAAACAAAAAACCCTAGGTATCAGCTAGCCATGGATCTCATCCAAAATTACACCGAGGAGAAGAGCGACGAAGAAGAACCAGAGCAAGGAAAGGAAGAAAAACTAGAAGAAGAAGAAGAAGAAGTCTCCGTCCTCCCCGCAAAATCCTCCGCCCCCCGCGTCGACGACACCGCCCTCATCCTCTCCGCCAGCACCCTCTCCGCCTCCGGGGGAGCATCATCGAGGAAAACCAGCAAGAACAGCGGCCCCATCGACCCGACGCAGCACTCGATCTCCTCCTTCAACCCCACCTACGACCAGCTGTGGGCCCCCCTCCAGGGCCCCTCCCACCCCTACGCCAAGGACGGGGTCGCCCAGGGCATGCGCAACCACAAGCTCGGCTTCGTCGAGGACGCCGCCATCCAGCCCTTCCTCTTCGACGAGCAGTACAACACCTTCCACAACTTCGGCTACGCCTCTGACCCCACCGGCCTCTCCTTCGTCGGCGACCTCCACCACCTCCAACAGAACAACGCCCTCACCGTCTACAACATCCCCCAGCAAGAACAGAAGCGCCGCCGCAAGACCGAAGCCGCCGCCGAAAACGAGTCCGCCGAAACCGAGCCCGTCATCCTCGGCCCCGACGCTCTCAACCCGGCCTCCGAGGAGTGGCTGCTCAAGAACCGCAAATCCCCGTGGTCCGGAAAGAAGGACGTCGTCCAGGGGGAGCTCACCGAGGAGCAGAAGAAGTACGCGGAGGAGCACGCCGAGAAGAAGAAGAGCCGCGCCGCCGAAGGGGACCCCTCCGCCGCGAAGACCGACGGCCACGTCGACAAGACCACGTTCCACGGGAAGGAGGAGCTCGACTACCAGGGAAGGTCCTGGATTTCCCCTCCCAAGGACGCGAAGCCGGCCAACGAGCACTGCTACATCCCCAAGCGGTGGATCCACACCTGGAGCGGCCACACCAAGGGGGTCTCCGCCATCCGCTTCTTCCCCAAACACGGCCACCTCCTCCTCTCTGCTGGCATGGACTCCAAGGTCAAGATCTGGGACGTATTCAACTCCGGGAAATGCATGCGCACCTACATGGGCCACTCCAAGGCCGTGCGCGACATATCGTTCTCCAACGACGGAACTAAGTTCCTGAGCGCCGGGTACGACAAGAACATCAAGTACTGGGACACGGAGACAGGCAAGGTCATCTCCACCTTCTCCACGGGGAAGATCCCGTACGTCGTCAAGCTGAACCCCGACGACGACAAGCAGAACATCCTTCTCGCCGGGACCAGCGATAAGAAGATTGTTCAGTGGGACATGAGCTCCGGCCAGATCACCCAGGAGTATGACCAGCATCTCGGAGCCGTCAATACCATTACGTTCGTGGACAACAACAGGAGGTTCGTGACGTCGAGCGACGACAAGTCGCTCCGCGTGTGGGAGTTTGGGATCCCGGTGGTGATCAAGTACATCAGCGAGCCGCACATGCACTCGATGCCGTCGATATCCCTGCATCCCAACTCGAATTGGCTTGCGGCGCAGAGCTTGGATAACCAGATACTGATTTATAGTACCAAGGAGAGGTTCCAGCTGAACAAGAAGAAACGGTTCGCGGGGCACATTGTGGCGGGGTATGCCTGTCAGGTCAACTTCTCGCCGGACGGAAGGTTTGTGATGTCGGGAGATGGGGAAGGGAAGTGCTGGTTCTGGGACTGGAAGAGCTGTAAGGTTTTCAGGACTCTGAAATGCCACGAGGGCGTGTGCATTGGGGCCGAGTGGCACCCGCTGGAACAGAGCAAGGTTGCCACCTGTGGATGGGATGGAATGATCAAGTACTGGTAAGTTCCTACTACTTTTTTTTTTCTAAATTTTTTTTTTCTTTTGTTTACTTAGTGCTAGATAGCAAATTCCTTTTCGTCGCATTTACTGTTTCACATTAATTATCTATGCCCTGCAACTTTTATTTGTATGTACATATTGTCTTCTAGGCATTAACTATTCGATTTTATGGTTTATGATCATTAGCATAGTGTCCTAAAGTCATACGTCCGTTACCTTCACAAAGATCTTTTGTTTCAGCTAATTCTACTAAGATGCTCATTTGGTGTCTCCTATATCACCTAGCATTTTATTGTTGTAAATAGTATTCAAGTGATTTAGTACAGTCTGATTCTACTATATGATGTTTGATCAGAACTATTATACTTGTTTAGAAGTGAATAGGCTCCATTGCTCCAAAGAGTCCTAATACATGGTTGGAAGATATTTTGCATGGTCGTGGTCATGCCAAACATATTTGAGATACGAGAAAGTAACATTTCTTTCTATCATTTCTAGAACTTTTTGGAACATAGTTACTACCCAAACATTCGTAGATGTAGATATTACTAAAATCTAATGTAGAAGATGTGTATATGTATATATACCTCATATTCATATCTTATCTGTTTCGTAAACTTATTCTGAATCCTTATCCATGTCTATGCAATCTAGCTTCCTTTACTGCAAATTTTTTTTCACTAAGGCATCTTGTATTTTGTCCATCACCTATGTAAGAACCAAGACTTCCTAATTTCCTTTTATGTCCTTCATGTAAGTTATATATATCCATGCTTTATGGACCCTTCCATAGGATGTAACCATGTAAGAGGCATGGATGTAGTTTTTGAAATATGGGGAGTTCTTCAATAATAGTTCAGGGTCGTTATATGAGTCCTTACTTCGTCATTGAGTCATTGTTGTGCTTAATTTCCTTTTTTTATTGCCGGTCCCAAGTCCGGATAAAGGAGGAGGATTGCGTTAGGTAGCCGACATCCAACGTAAAACATTGTCGGTTATTTATGAAATGAATCCTTACGGAATATATGTTGGGGTGTTCCTTAGTAGCAATGTGTTGCATCGTTCTCACCTGGTGCAATAAAAAATGAGCAAGGATGGATTGTTAGGTTGTCATGTGTAAGTGACACAATGCATTCCTACTACCGATGCAATATCAATTGAGAAAGGGTGAGCTAGATCGTTCTTCAGAAGCGACACCCCACGTTCCCCCAATGTGGAGACAAATAAACAAGGGAGTATAGGATGTAGAAAGTAAGGAGATAAGAATCTGATGCATGAGAATATGGTTAGATTAGCTACTTGGAACATAGGAACACTAACGGGAAAGGGAATGGAGTTGGTGGATACAATGATTATGAGAAATATTAATATAGTTTACCTACAAAAAACTAAGTGGGTAAATGAGACATTGAGGAAAATAGATACCACTAGATTTAGAATTTGGTATACAAGAGAAAAGAGGCATATAAATGGTTTGGGATACTTGTAGATAAAACTTTGACGAATAGTGTTTTGTACACCTAAAAATAATAGGTGATAGGATAATATTAATTGAGACTATTGAGTTAGTATCAAATGGATGTTATTGATGATTTGATGTTATTAGTGCATATGCACCTCAAGTAGGAATATATGAAAATGCTAAAAAGGAATTTTGAATTTTTTTTGGATAATTTGATTCAAGGAGTACCCGGAGAGATACTCTTGAATCAAAGTCATATATTGGAAGAGACTTAAATGGTCATGTTAGAAAGGAGAACAATGATTATGATAACATACATGAAGGTTATTGGTATGGAGTTAGAAATCAAGGGGACGATAAGATCCTTGATTTTTCAATGTCATATGACATACTAGTATAAGATACTTCAGGAAGAGATAAAACATTTAATTACTTTTAAGAGCATATCCAATTTTATCGAAATATATTACTTTCTTACTAGGAATGTTGATAGACTACCTCTAAAGATTGCAAGGTTATACGAGGAGAAAATTTAACCACTCAACATAGGTTGGTGGTCTTATATAGTACAATTAGGAAATGTAATAGAGGCTATAATACATAAGATACCAAGAACTAGATGTTGGAACTTAAAAGGAGAGAACTTAGTACTATTTAAGGATAAATTGATAAAGAAAGGAAGATGAAACATAGAAGAAAATTCTAATGTTATGTGATGTAATATGTCAAGTAGCATTAAGAGAGTAACAAAAGAGATTTTAGGAGTTTATAAAGGCAATAATTGACTTCTAAATAATGTTGTTGGTGGACTGATGAAGTCCAAGGTATTTAAGGCAAACATAATTTCTTATAAAGAGTAGAAGTGTACAAATGAAGAAAACTTTGAGAGAGATAAACTAACAAAGAAGGAAGCTAAGAAAACATTTAATGAAGTTAGAAACTAAGGAGGGAGAAGAAGAATATATATATATATATATATATATATATATATATATATATATGAGATGATTACCAACTCAGGAACAAGGAGGGTAACTATTCCAAACAATACTACCCTTGCCTGATGCACTGAAGGCAATACTCACGACAACAAAACGAGTAGGGAAGACCCACTCACAAAAGTATACCCCTCAAAAGAATTAAACTGTGCACCCCAGGCAAATGCTCGCCCTAACCACGTAGCCCCGACACCATACTCAATCTCACTCTATCCTCCTCAACCAGGTGGCGACAACTGAGCAATACTTTACCAATCTGTCTTGAGACTTCCGAACACAACTGTTGGGGGAAAGTGAGTAACCTTCAGAACGGTATTTGTTCCTATTTTTCCATAGAATCCAGACGATGGCTGAAGCGACAATTTGTTAACTATGCTTTATATGCTCCGGTCCCTACACGTAAAGACGAGAGTGAAACGATCCCTTGGAGCAGCTCGTCGAGCAAATACCGGAAGTGAGCCCACACAAAATTAGCTGCGCATCCATTGGAAAAGAGGTGATCGATGGTTTCCACGTCCGGATCTAAGCAACAGTGGCATCTGGAAGCCAAGGAGAAGTGTCACGTCTCGCTCCCAGAATACTGGGTACTTACGAGGACTGTCATGGCCAACCACACCTTGCAGAATACTGAAGTAAGCCACAATGTGTTAAGGTTGTCTAGAAGACAAATGAGTGAACTCTAGCATGCTATGACGTCAACCCTAAGGCCGACATATCATATTATCTCAATCCATCAACAACAATACAAGAGTATATCATATATGAAAGTAAATAGGCGTCCCAAATTACATATCACATATGATCATGAAGCTAGTGAATACAAAATGCTGCACTGAGTATAATAATACATGATCAAATATATCAGTCATGGTCTAATATATACATCATGTTGACCGCAGTCTCAAAAATAAAAGGAGCTAGCTCTGCCCCTAGCTAAACACCACAAAATAAAATAATCAAGACGAGGGGTGTAAGAAGGAAACCTACTCGCGAGCTTCGGTCGCAGTCCTACGAGTGCTAGCCATTTGCTAGATGTGCGGTGGATCCTGGTTCTTCTCGGAGTAATCTGACCATACAAAACTCAGAACCCAAAGCAACAAGTACCACAAAGGAGCTCAAGGTGATAGACAACATATCACAACATTAGCAGAAAAGAGACAGATAAGAATAAATGCAAATCGAGACTTGTACGGTACCAATGTACTTGTCTCAAAATATAACTGTAAGAACTAATAACAAAAATGCTTAAAAAAGGAAAGTAGGACGACGAGCGGCAAGAGGGCATAGGAACTACTCTGGATCGGGACCACAACCCTTAAACCAAATAAGGATCGGGGTTGCAAACCTTCACCCGAGCAGAACTTAGCACCCTAACCACGCGTCGAGAGAAAAGAAACTAGAAGAGCGAGCTATAAAGAAAGTAACATCATTCATCGTACGGCCAAACAGCTCTACGGCTTGCTACGATTAACTAGCTAGGGTTGTCACATGCATTAATTACTAAATGCATATTTTAAGAATATTGCTACCACCGGCACTGCAGTCAACCCGGATGGCCAAGGGTACGCTTGTCGAGTAAACTTAAATGCACATTCAACATCACTGCAACATAACTAGTTACTTTATCAGAAACAAAAATTTAACTTGTAAGCATAAACTTAAACTTGTGATCATAAACTTGCTTTATAAACATAAACTTGTAGATAAACTTGTCTCGTAGTGTCGTAACACGCGTAAATTTGGTCAGTCATAGAGCCCTTGCCTAGCAGGGTTGTCCATGGGACTCTTAGAGATCGGGGTAGCCGATAGCGCAATATTCTTTCCTCCCAATGATCTAGGTAATTCTTACCTTGTTTAATCATTACTAAATTATTTTGAGTTCTAGAGTCGTGGACACTTGAGAACTCCCTAGAATGACGAGTCGCGAGTACAAGCTTTTCACGAGTTATCGTATTCGCGACACACGATACATTGGACAATACTCACACTCGATTGTCCAATGCCAAATGTAATGGATTTTTATACACAAACATTTCCACGGTGTTGCGAGAATTGTGAACTCGTACATAAACTTGGCTCGTGAACTACATGCAAAACTTGTCTAGTAATATCAACTTGTATCGACATAAGGAAGCACACAATAATAATCATCAAAAGAAATTATTAAATGGACAAAATTAAATATTAAATGGACAAAATTAAATGGAACACAAAATGTGCACAAGAATTCTTGGCCGCATGCACTCACTAGCCGCATGCACCCAATTGTCGCATGGACTCACTGGCCGCATGCACCCACTGGCCGCATGGACTCACTGGCCGCATGCACCCAATTGTCTCATGGACTCACTTGCCTCATGCACAGGGTTAAAGTCTACTCCTTGGGGCAAGTGCTGAGTGATGAGTCAATAAATGAAGTGTCAGTGAAGTGACATAAAGTGATGGATGTGACAGGCCGCAAAGTGTCAGGAAGAAAAGTAAAAAACATAAAAAGATGTGCAATGACGAAGCAGAATTATGCGTCAAAAGAGAAGAGGCGCATAGTGCCAATGCCGCATATGTCCGCTTGCCGCATGTTCAGATTGCCGCATAGATGCCCCTCTTGGACTAAGCGAATTTTTTATTCGTTCAGCGAGTGAATACACAAGGAGTTCAAGGACTTAGTTCCAGAACACTTTATGTAATGAACAGTCATACATACAACAAGATGGACACATGGTGTCAGTATACGGCAAGGAATTCAGGCCGCATAACTCTCTTGAGCCGTATAGCGCTCTCTGCCGCATAGGTCGCTGCCGCATGAAGACTTCGTTTTCTCCAACATCAGGTTCAGCCATGGCCGAAAGCTCCACAAAAATTCTGAAATTTTGTTTTCTTTATAAAAATTTCATTATAACTCCAAATCAAGTGAAACAAAAGCCAAATTGCACGAAATGAAATGCTCTAACATGAAGAACAACTAGTTTTCGAAAATACTATGTTTTAATAGATCAAAACCAAGAAAAACTCATGGAATCCATGAAAAATTCTAACTTGAAACTCAGATCTACAAAAATATGTTCATCAAAACAAAAATTTTAAGAACTAAAAATGAGGAGGAGCATAAGGGAAACATTTTTCATCAAACACATTTTTAAAACAACACATATATGAAAAATTCGAAAATCAAGGTTTTATCATGGAGCAAGATGTATTTGCCTAAGAGTCCAACGACCTCTTCCTAGCTAGGTCCGGTGCTAGGGTTCGGCTAGGAGAGGTGAAGAAGAAAATAAAAATGAAGAAGAGGAAAGAGAAGAGAGAGAAAAGCTCGTATATATACTAATAGGAGAGGAAATGGTTTAGTCATGGGTTCAGTCAAATGAACCGAACCAAGTGTCCATTCTACATGCGAATCCTAAATCGGACCTATGGCAATGCCAATGGGTATTCTATTGGTCTCGGGTAGTCTCTCTCAACAACAAGAAAAATGGCAATAAAGAAAAATGACAGGAACCAACATGAGAAATACAGCAGGAATACATTATCAGGAAAATTAAATCCTAGAAATTCAAGAAATACTAAATATGGAATCGGGTGTGACAAGAAGTCCGATACCAGCAACACGTCATTCGTAGGTAGTTTGCTCTTCAATACTCGCCAGAACAATATTGACCACTTCGTCGAAATGCAGGGGCTCCTCGGGACCCGGTGCTTCTCAATCATAGGTGCTGGAGTTATATATATATATATATATATATATATATATATATATATATATATATATATATATATACTTGCTAAGAGTAGGGAAAGGAAGAGTGAAGACTAAAAGGTACTAGTAAGAGAAACCTAGAAGAGCTTAGTGTAGATACCTAGTAAGAGAAACTGATATTTAAGGAGATGTAGATGATTTATTTTCACAAGTTATTTAATGAGAGTGTTAGTTATTTTATTTTGTTATTTATCATATGAGGGTATAATAGTAATTGTGGGTGTATTGCATATCAATATAAATAGACATGAGATGCAACCTAGGGTTTAAGGCCCTTGCAATCTCCTTTCTCATATTCTCTCTTCCCTTACTTCCCTTTCTCCTCTCTATCTCTAAACTTAACTTGGTATCAGAGCATATATTTGTGAGTACTGTACATCCCATCCCTGACAGGGCCGATCGAACTGTTTTTCGTCTACTTTTCATGATTCGCCGTTCGTCGTTCGTTGTTCGTGGTCGTTCGTGGTTCGTTTATGAGATCTAGGGTTTCTACAGATCTCCGTTGGTTATTCGTCGTCGGTTGAGGTTCGTTGTGAGATCTAGGGTTTCAAAGATCTCGTCTTTCTGTTGCATCTGTAAGTATGGTGGGGACCGAATCTTCTAGCGAGGTTAATAGTGGTGGTGGTAGCGGAGGTGGTTCTCCTTTTACTGTTATTCATAATGATGAATTGGGAAAGTCGATTACAGCGGTGAAACTCAATGGTGCGAACTATCTTGCCTGGTCCAAGTCTATCAAAGTGGTGTTAAGGGCGAAGAAGAAGTTGAAGTTTTTGACCGAAGAACCCCTGCCTGAAACGTCCGCTGAGTATGAAGATTGGATGAGTGCAGATGCATACGTTATGTCGTGGTTGTGGCATAGTATGGAACCACATATCGCTGCTAATGTTCAGTGGTGTGAATCAAGCAAACAGATTTGGGCATCTCTGGAAGAATCTTATTCGCAGAAGCGAAACGTTGCCCGTATCTATGAGTTGTACGAGTTATTGTTCAATACAAAGCAAAATGGGAAGCCTGTGAATGAATATCTGGCTTCAAAGAAGGCTTTGTGGGAGGAACTGCTTCAATATCATCCTGTTACTACTGATTTGAACGAAGCTCGGAGACAGAAGGAAGAGTTTCATGTTTCACTCATCCTAGCCGGCTTGGATCCTGCGCTCGAACCTTATAAAGCTCAAATCATTGCTGGAGAGCAGTTACCTACGGTGGCAGATACTTTCTCCCGTCTCAATCGTTCCTTTCTGGGACAGTTCTATGGTGCCGAGTACTGACTCTTCTGCCATAGTTTCTAATGCTGTTGGTCGTGGTGGTGGACGTGGTATTGGACGTGGCGGTAGAGATGGTGGTCGTAGTTTTGGTCGAGGAGGAGGCCGTGGTGGTAGAGACAATGGTGGTGGTGGTGGTCGCGGTGGTGGTGGTGGCCGCGGTGGTGGTGGTGGCCGTGGTCAACCACTAAAGTGTAACTATTGTGGAATGCTCGGTCATGTAGAAGACTATTGTTGGGACAAATGGGGCAAATCAGAATATGCACATCAAGTGCATGATGAAAATATGCAGTCCGAAGACACCACTTCTGCTCCCAGAGATGATACTTCGGGTTTCAATCAGACTTCAACGTCCGATACCTCATCTCAATTTCAACAGATCCTCCAGAAGTTGAACGCGCTTGCTAGTACCACCTCCCAACCTACTGCAACCATGGCACATATAGGTAATCCTGCTTTTGTGGCAACCCAGTCACCATCCACCTCTTGGGTCATCGACTCAGGAGCAAGCTCTCACATGTCTGGTATAACATCTATCTTTCATAATCGTAGTTCCATGAAACATAATATTATCTTGGCTGATGGGTCTACTCGTCCTGTGCTTGGGAAAGGTGTCATTCACCCTACTCAATCACTATCATTATTTGATTCATTATATGTGCCTAATTTTTCATTTAATTTGTTATCTGTGAGCCAGTTAACCAAATCTTTTCAATGTTCTGTGACATTTTCTCCCAATTCGTGTATTTTTCAGGACCTCAGGACGAAGAAGACGATTGGTTCGGGGCATGAAAAAGATGGACTGTACTACTTGGATCTACTTGGAAAGGCCTTCACTTATGTTTCTACTTCTCCGTTGCAGTGGCATTATCGTTTGGGACATCCGTCTTTGGCTAAGTTGCGTCAAGTTGTTCCTAGTTTGAGTCATGTTTCTAGTCTTGAATGTGAGGCTTGTCAGTTAGGCAAGCATCACCGTAGTTCCTTTCCTCGTCGTAGTGAGAGTCGTCAATTAGAGTCTTTTGATCTTGTTCATTCTGATATTTGGGGTCCGTCTAGAGTCAAAAGTCCGAAAGGATTTCAGTATTTTGTTATTTTTATTGATGATTATTCCAGAATGACTTGGTGTTATTTAATGAAAGAAAGATCTGAGTTTCCAAATGTATTATCTGTCTTTTATAATGAAGTCTATGTTCAGTTTAATAAACGTATCAAAATTCTGCGTTCTGATAATGCTTTGGAGTATACTCAATCTTCTGTGAACAGTTTCTGTGTTGATCGTGGTATGATTCATCAAACCAGTTGTGTCCACACCTCTCAACAAAATGGTATAGCCGAACGCAAACATCGACACATTTTAGATGTGGCTCGAACTCTCATGTTCAATATGCATGTCCCTAAACAGTATTGGGCAGATGCCGTTCTTACTGCATGTTATCTTATTAATCGCATGCCATCATCTGTATTAAATAACAAAGTTCCATTTACTATATTACATACAGATGTCGCACCCTTTTCCTTATCTCCTCGAGTGTTTGGCTGTGTCGCTTTTATTCATAACTTGAAACCTAATCGAGATAAGTTGGCTCCTAGATCTCTGAAGTGTGTCTTTCTTGGTTATCCCCGTACTCAAAAAGGTTATCGTTGTTACAGTCCACAGTCACGCAAATATTATGTCAGTGCGGATGTTACATTCTTTGAGTCTACCCCTTTCTTTCCTCCAGGAGACCGTTGTATTCCTTTTACAACAGATTTGATATCTTCCATACCACTTTCGGTCATTCCTGAATAAATTTCTGTCTCCATTCCCCATTTACAGGTTTATCAGAGATCCAAGGACAGGCCAGTGGTTCTGCAAAATTCAGCCTTCAACCAATCATCTTCCGTGCCTGAGGTTTCTGCTCCCATCACCACAGATCCAGATGATCTTCCTATTGCTCTCAGAAAAAGACAACGCCTTTGTACCACAAAGAATAAGCATCCCATTTCTAACTATGTTTCATTACACCGTGCTTCATCATCTTTTCATGCATTTGCTGTTTCATTGTCTTCTACTTTTATTCCCAAAACTTACAAGCAGGCTATGTCATCTTCTGGTTGGAAAAGTGCAATGGATGAGGAGATGTATGCTTTACATCAAAATCAGATTTGAGAGCTTACATCACTTCCTGTTGGAAAACAAACAGTGGGTTGTAGATGGGTGTACACTGTTAAGTATCATCCTGATGGTTCTGTTGAGCGCCTCAAGGCACGGTTGGTTGCCAAAGGGTATACTCAGACATATGGCGTGGATTATATGGAGACTTTCTCTCCAGTGGCTCGGCTGAATTCAGTTCGGATTCTTATTTCTGTGGCGGTTAATCACCAATGGCCTATATATCAGCTGGACATAAAGAATGCTTTCTTGCATGGTGACTTACAGGAGGAGGTTTATATGGATCAACCACCGGGATATGTTGTAGCAGGAAATAAAAGACTCGTATGTCGATTGAAGAAAGCATTATATGGACTGAAACAGTCACCTCGTGCTTGGTTTGACAAGTTCAGTTCAGTTCTCATTCAGTATGGCTTTCGGCGTACCACATCAGATCATTCAGTGTTTTGCCATTCTTCCTCAGCAGGTATTATCGTGTTGATTGTTTATGTTGATGATATCATTATATCTGGGAGTGATCATGCTGGAATTACTGACTTGAAGGCCTACCTTAGTCGTCAGTTTCATACTAAGGATTTGGGTCTTCTTCGATATTTTCTTGGAATCGAGGTTGCTCGATCTAAGAAGGGGGTGTATCTCTCACAACGCAAGTATGTTCTAGACTTGCTTTCCGAGACTGGGATGTTGGAGTGTCGGCCAGTTGAGACTCCTATGGATTATCATGACAAGCTTGATGCTGACAGGGGAGAGTTATTTGAGGATGTTGGATATTATAGACGTTTGGTTGGCAAACTTATATATCTTACTGTTACTCGACCAGACATCACATATGCAGTTGGAGTAGTTAGTCAGTTTATGCATGCCCCTCGGCAACCACATTGGGAGGCTATCTCTTGCATTCTTCGATACTTAAAGGGTGCACCTGGAAAGGGTTTGTTGTACAAACCTTCCCAGTTGCTTACGGTGACTGGGTTCGGTGATGCTGATTGGGCAGGCAGTCGCAGTGATAGGAGGTCTACTTCTAGCTATTGTACGTTTGTGGGTGGCAATCTTGTCACGTGGCGTAGTAAGAAGCAGAATGTTGTGGCTCGTTCTAGTGCAGAGGCCGAGTACCGTGCGATGGCTCATACAGCTTCTGAGATGATGTGGGTGCAGTCTCTTCTTCATGAAATGGGAATTATGATTCCTATTCCGATGGATATGTATTGTGATAATCAGTCGGCAATGTTTATCGCAAGTAATCCGGTGTTTCATGAGCGCACGAAGCATATCGAGGTGGATTGTCATTTTGTTCGTGATTTGTTGCTGAAGAAACAGATTGTCACTCCTTATGTTCGGTCAGAAGATCAATTAGGTGATATCCTCACCAAACCACTTGCTCGCGGTCCATTTTCTGATTTATGTAGCAAGCTGGGCATGTCTGATCTATATGCTCCTGCTTGAGGGAGGGTGTTAGAGTTATTTTATTTTGTTATTTATCATATGAGGGTATAATAGTAATTGTGGGTGTATTGCATATCAATATAAATAGACATGAGATGCAACCTAGGGTTTAAGGCCCTTGCAATCTCCTTTCTCATATTCTCGCTTCCCTTACTTCCCTTTCTCCTCTCTATCTCTAAACTTAACTGAGAGTAACCTAGAAAAGCTTAGTGTAGATACATAGTTCGTGATGGGTCTTATTGCTATTTTTGTAAAATTAGAATTGATTGAATTTAGGGATGTTTTAAAGAAGACGAAAATGGAAAAACGGTAGGGCCTGATGATAGTCCAATTGAAAATGTCTAGGTGAGAAAAGATTGATATGGCTTACCAGTTTATTCAACCAAATCCTAAGGACTAAAAAAATGTCCGATGAATGAAGAACTAGTATCATAGTACCCATGTATAAAAATAAGGAAGATATATGTAGTTGTAACAACTATCGAGAAATTAAGCTTATAAGCCACACATGAACCTATGAGATAGAGTTTCAGAAAAAAGATTTACTATGGAAGCCATTTACTTATTAAGAAGGTTAATGAAAATATTTAGAGAGAAACATATTTATGTATAGTTTTCGTTGACTTGGAGAAAGCTTATGATAGAGTTCCTATAGAGTTAATATGGTCGACTTTGGAGAAAAAACAAGTTCATAGTAGCTATAATTAGATTATTGAGGATATGCATGATGGAGTCACAACGACTATGCGAACCAGTGGAGAAGATGGTAAATTATTTCCTATTACGTTTGACTTGCATCAAGGATCAACATTAAGTCCATTCCTTTTCGCGCTAAGCATATCCAAGAGGAGGTTATATGGTGTTTGATGTTTGCTACTTTGCTGATGATATTATGTCTCTCGATAAGAGCAGAGAGGATGCTAAAATAGAGGTGTGGAGAGAGACTTTAGAATCTAAGAATTTTAAAATTAGTAGGACAAAAACCGAGTATGTGAAGTATAACTTCAAGCAAATGACGAGAAATGAGGGGGAGTACATAAAGATTTGAAGAAGAGATACGTAGGAGTTATAGTTTTCGGTATTTATGATCAATTATTCATCGTGGCAGAGAGGTGAAGAAAGATGTCATGTATATAATTATAATTGATGAGTGCTTTTGGAGTACTTTGTGATAAGAAAATACCTTGAAGTTGAAAGAATTTTTTTATATGATATTATAAGACCAACCATGTTTTATGTTTCAGTGTGTTGGACAATTAAGAAAAATGTCCAGAAAATTAGTGTAGCATAAATAAGAATGCTAAGATGGATGAGTGACAATATATTGAAAGATAAGATAAGAAATGAGTGCATTCGTAGAAAGTTAGAGGTGGAGCCAATTGATGATAATATGACAAAATATCGGCTTAGATGGTTTGGACATGTGCAACGTGAACTAATAGATGCGCCGGTGAGGAGAAACGGTAAAATAATAGCTAAAGAAACCATTAGGACTAGAGGTAGGTCTAAATGAACTTGGATAGAGGTTTTATTGAAGGATATGCTTTTTGTTAGCGTTATTGAGGATATAGCCCTTAACACAGTTGAATAGAAGAAAAGTATTCAAAAAAACCTACCCCAAAAATATGGGATAAAGGCTTTTGTTGTTATTGTTGTTGTTGGTTGTTATATGAGGCATGTCGCCATAACAGTTTTAAACTAAATCAAGGAAGCATTGTGGTCATACACATGAATATATCTATATTTTTATATATGCAACCTGGCCCTTGGGTCCTCTTTATTAAGGTCAGGAGGAGATATTGCAATATTCTTTCGTTTCTCATTATCTCATACATCCTTATCTAGTCTTCCGTGCAACATTGAGTTCAGTTTCCCTTTTCTACTCTTCTATACCAGGTGGTCAATTTTTCTGTATTCTAATAGACGTACGTATTTAATTTGGCTCAATGTAGAGCAAAGGCAGTAGAATTTCTTTTTATTTTAATTTTTTTGGTCATGTTCATTCCTGAGATTGAATGATATTCAGTAATCATAAAAAATTACCTTTAGTAAAACCTTACCTTTTCCCCACACATTGTTGAGCAGGGAAATGGGAAGAAATTAGGTACTCATCGCCATTTACTTTAAGCGAACCTCCTAAGCAAAATCCACCAGAAAAGTATTAAGGGAACTTCCTAAGCAAAATCCACCATAAAAGTTAGCCCGTAGAAGGAATAAAATGCACTGGAGGATGATAGTGTTCTCATTGGATGTTCGATGAAATGAGTAAATATTCACACTAGTGGTGATCAGGGAAAGGAGAAAAAAAAGATAGGTGACCACCACCATTTAAGAGAACCTATTAACCAAAGTCCACCAGAGAAGTACACCTGTAAAACGGATAAATGCAATTGGTGATCATAATATCCACATAGGGACATTCCATGGTGAACATGAGTAAATATTCATGTGCTTGAATGAGGCTCTTGTTTGTTTCATGATGTGGGTTTTGGAGATTTAAGGCATCCTGCAATATATGAAGAAAGGAGGGATGGCCACCGTTTTGCTCAGGGACGTGACAAGTTGGTTAGTGATATTTACATGAGTTTTGCTCCTGTCCTAGCCTTGCCATGTCTGTTTAAATATAACAAATAGAAGTCATTTTTAGCACTCAATGGTATCCATAATAATCAGTTAGAAAAACTTTCAAGGCACCGAATCAAAGTCATTTTACTGTCAGAAAGTAAAAGTAACAGGTTAACTTATTATTTTATGCCAAACAGATGGCTCCTTAGTCCTTACCTATTGTGTCAAATCCCTTCATATCTTACCTGATCATATCAGTCCTTTGTTTTAAGGAGTTTCCTCTTTTACAAACTTTGAACACAAAAAATATAGCTAGATAATTTTCATTTATAAGTTGATAGCAGATTGTTTACTCAAGGCTCATATTATATAAAGTTGCCATCAGTTTAAGAAGCGTTAAACATAAGTTAGGAGGTGTAACATCCAGTTTATATAAGGATTAGGCGAGTAAAGATAACAACACAAAATGTATCTCAGTAAGGTATGAACATTTGTTGGTCCACAGCTAGCAATACAGTATGTTCTCCTGGCAAGCTAATTTTAAGTCCGCCATTTTTTTTTTACTTTGGGGTTAGACCCAATAGAGCTTATTCGCTAGTTGATGAATGTTTTCTCCATTCATTTAAATTCCATCCCATCCCATCCCATAGATTATCAACTAACTTCTAATAATGTTGTAGAATTAGATATCATGGAATGAAGTTAACATCCTTGTTTTTTTTAGATAAAATGAACTAGGCTAGGGTTCCAAAGCTAGGTTGACCACTTATGCCTAGGTGGATACCTTATTTTATATTTTTTGCAGATCATACAATTAGAAATGTAAGCAGTCAATCATTTAAAGGTGCCATAATGGTGCTCGCCTGATACCAGCAAAAAAAATGCACCAAACCTGGCGCCTAGAAGTATGGATACTTGTTACAGATAACTCTGAGCAAGAACACTCTTCTCCAAGAAAATCAGCAGTCCTTGAGGAGCTAGTCTCAGGTGCTTAAAGCACCTAGTCAATTTATGTTGGATAGGGTTAGCTAGTAATTGCTTCAATAAATGGTTCAACTTCAATAAAGATGCAAAATTTCCATTTTAGAAAATATAATTTGTTGAGTTTTCCTCGACCTTTTGCTGAACATTTTGATTCTTTTTTCTTTTCTCAAATTTATTTGTTATGTTGTTTTATAACTTGCAGGGATTAAGCTTCAAGTTGATGAAACTCCTCGCAGACGTGGTTGGAAAAGCGTGTATGCTGATATGAGTATTAAGTCTCACTGGGTAGAATTGTGCACCGTGCGGAAGATGTAATGAGTTACTATTGCCGATATGAGTATCAAGTCTCACTGGGTAGAATTGTGCACCGTGCGGAAGATGTAATGAGTTACTATAGCCATATGGAACAAGATGCAACCAGTTGAAACTTGTTTGTTCTGTATCGTGGAATTTTGAAGCCACCGTCACAAGGGTCTGAAGCATATAGTTGTTAGTGAACTGCCCTATTTTTATTCATTTTCTTTCGCTAGCTTGATGTATTTTGTCTCACAGTTTCGAAAAACTTGAATATTTCATGTCTCTAGATGGCGTTAGATGCCTAGCAAAACTGCAGAATACAGGCTTATCCATGTAACTTGGAATTGACCTTTTTAGCTTCTTTGTTAAAAGGTCCAAGCAAAAAAAAAGCAAAAATTATGCAGTCTTTTTTGTTTGTTCTTATTTTGGTTTCGATTTGGTGCTACTAATCACTTCTATGCTTGTTGAGCTTATAATAAATATTAAATGCATTGTGACTTTTAACATTTTGTAGCATCATGTAGCTGAGCCTGGCCTAGCTCGTGGTTATATTGCAGCGTTATTTTTTCTTCTCTCTCCTGATGATGGTTTTGGGATGCACCGTGTTGTCTGTGTAGTTGTCCGTGTCGGTTGTGTAATAGAATTTGAAACAAGGATTCTGGTACTGTTGAATCATTTGTGCCACTGTAACCAATACATGCCTCGTTTGGTTCTCGGGAGTTGAAAAATGATGAAAGTGATTACTTTTTTATATTTTGAAAGCAAAGTGATTTTCAATGGAAAAAAAAAATATAGAGAAGTTGTTCCCTTCATCGATCAAAGGATTTATTTTTTATATTTAAGTAATTATTTTTTTTTTTCAATTTTTTTGACATTTTTAAACACAAGAAAAGAAGGTCGATATAGGAATTACAATTTTTATAGGAAAGAAAATATCAAGGAATTGATCTCCTTTTCTTCTCTTTCTGGGAACCAAAGGAGGCCTAAAAGCGTGTCATTTCATTTTTAAAGTAGAACTTTGGTTTCTGGTCTTTATATTTATTTGGATTTGCCAACAACTTCAGTTGGAATTAATGATGGTTCGATAATATATTTTCAAATGAAATATAGCTTTACTCATCTTTATTTTCTTCCCTAACCTATTTGGTTGATGGAATTGTACTCCTGGAGTACCAATTCTAGATCATATGATTACCACAAAAGTAAGAGGTGCAATTACCATCTCTCAATTCCGAGTTTTATATGTAAAACCTGGGAATCTCAATTCTTTCACAAAACATGTGATTTTTCTTCCTTCGGATTGGCATGTCGTAGATTCCAGACCGACCTCTTCCTCTTTATCCTTTGCCCTCTCCTTTCAAGTTTTGTCGAGAAGAATTAAATTAGGATCAAGGAAGGAAATTCCAAAGGATGAAATATGTGTGTGGACAAAAAAGGCATCTAAGGCCATCTCCAATGGAATTTTCTAAAATTTAGTTTTGTAATTATACTTTATGAAATTTTCTATCATAGTTGGTAGAGTTTCTACATAAAAATTGTAAAAAAAAAAAATTTTTTTTTTATGGTTCTTCATTTCTATCCTAAGTGTCACAAAATAAAAAGATTAATTTAATGATGGTGGGCCAATATTAATTGCTATGAGAGAAAATTTTTAAAATTTAGTTCTTCATCCTACTTGAATCCACGTAGGATATAAATGGATGCCACGAAGGATATAAATAAAGATATAAGCTATGGTTGAGAGAGATTTTTTCTAAAAATAATTTGTACCGGAAGCTAAAAACTCTTAGGCTATCTTCATTACTTGCCACAGTCTATCTAGATAGCTCCAATTGATTAGAAATATAGGTTTATGAACATCAAGTTTTGGATCTAAATTTTCAATTACGCTGCAATACTATATAGCCGGAAATTCAAGTTTTCTGGAATCAAATTTTCTGGAATTAAATTCCTTGAAAAATTATATTTTCACGTTCGGTGAATATATAAATATTCTCGGAAAAAAGAGAAAAATGATAATAACAATAATATAAAAAAAAACTGAAAAAAAAATAGGATAAAAAAAAAAGAAAAGAAAAACTGACCCCCAAAAAAAGGGGAAAAAAAACAGCTGGAGGGAAGAGAGGCGAATGAGGAGTTAGCGGCAAACGAGCACCACATGCCATTCAAAAAATGAGCTCTCTTGTTCCCACGAGTGGTCAAGGGCCGATGCCATTCCCGAGCTTCACTCGCCACCTCCACTCCCCCCCCCCCCTTCCTCTTCCCTTCAAATGGCAGCCTCCTCCCTCCCTCCCAAACCCGTGCTCCTGACATCCTCTTCTCGCAGGCCGGCCCGCCCGCAGAAGAAGAGGACGTCAGCCTCGCCGGTAAACCTTCACGTCGTCGTCTTCCTATCCAAATAAACGTACACAAAAGGCGACGTAGACACTTCACCCGTGCGATGGTGGTTTCGACTTCGATGCTGGGCCGTGGCGTCCGGTCCGCCACCGGGCTCCTTTGGCTGGCACTGCTCCTCTCCGCCGAAGCACGGGCCGATGACAAGAACCTCTCGGTGACTTACGATGCCCGCTCCCTCATCATCCACGGAAAGCGAGAGCTCCTCGTCTCTGGATCCATCCACTACCCACGCAGCACCCCGGAGGTAAAACAACAACAACAACAACGACTACAACTAATAGTGTTATATGTTTTCCCATTTCAATCGAACACTAAGCTAATGTGACTCGATTGCTTGGATCATCAGATGTGGCCCGACCTGATCAAGAAGGCTAAGCAGGGAGGGATCAATGTGATTCAGACCTACGTGTTCTGGAATGGCCATGAGCCACTAAAGGGGCAGGTATGTATGCACAGGCCCAGACTTGATATGAGGAGGCTGTCTCAACCCAAAATTTTATAGGACACCAAATGTTTTATACTATTTAATGTATATAAGTCCAATTCTGCAACATACTCATTCTAATCATATTAGTCTGCGAAAAAAGTTTTTTTGTTTTGTTTTTTTTGTTATAGGATATCTAAACGTTGTATATAAGAATACCAAGAGACAATTCAAATTGTCATACTAAAGAAAATTTGTTATTATTATCATTACGAACTACCCGGCCCAGACATTAACTTCTTTTTATTTATTTTGTGTTGATAATATTATTGTATCATTATCGATGATTTTTTTTATATGAAGATTAAGTTTTGAGTACACCACTTTTAGAGTTCGCCCAGGATCTCAAAATCTATAGTCCAGCACTGCGTATGCACGTGTGTAATCAAGAGTTACATGTTTGTATCGGAATTCTGCAAAAGGGATCTAAAGTTTAATACTTGTGCTGGAATTTACAGTACTATTTCGAAGGAAGGTTTGATTTGATGAGATTCGTCAAGGAGGTCCAGAAACATGGACTGTATGTGACCCTTCGGATTGGTCCCTTCATCCAAGCAGAATGGAATCATGGGTATGTATACCAATTTTCTCTAGATCCACATTGGTTTTATGTTCTTTTTGAATAAATCCCGGGCTTTGTATTAACAAGCTAACACTCTTTTCAGAGGATTCCCATACTGGTTGAGGGAAGAGCCAGGCATCCTCTTTAGAACTGACAATGAACCCTTTAAGGTGATTTTACGAACTATTTAGTCGAACCTGACCTGAAGAATCGTACCATTTTCTTCTTCTCAATTCTCTCTTTTGGTTGTTTATTTTGCAGCAACATATGGAGAGATTTGTGAGGCACATTGTCGATATGATGAGGAAAGAGAACATGTTTGCGCCCCAGGGAGGCCCAATCATTCTAGCACAGGTTCGGCTACTCGGGGACTTGGATGCCATGTTCAATTTCTCTCTGCACCCTTCTTGTGTACTAATATGCTCGGTTGGTTTAAATTTGCAAACAGATTGAGAACGAGTACAACATGGTACAAGCTGCCTTCAAACAAGGGGGTACGCGATACGTGCAGTGGGCGGGAGAGTTGGCCCTCAGCACCAATGCTGGAGTCCCCTGGATCATGTGCAAGCAGAAGGATGCTCCTGGCCCGATCGTAAGCTGCTTCGAATGGTGCTTCTGACTTTATTTTCTTAGTTGTCCTCTGACCGGAAAGGGATGTTCTGGATGCAGATCAATGCGTGCAACGGTAGGAACTGTGGCGATACTTTCAATGGACCAAACCATCCGACCAAGCCCGCAGTCTGGGCAGAGAATTGGACTGCACAGTGAGTATATATGCTTCTATTGTAGGACTATCCCAAATCTTAGAGGAGTCTAGGATGATTATATGAATGTTATACTTTTGGCTTTAGCAAGTACTTATGTTAGGTATTGGTTAAAGCAGAGATTTAAGATACCTTAAACATTACTTTGATAGGTATATTGTGTAAGTGAAGAACCCTAGTATGTGTCAAAATGTTCTGAAGTATCATGACACGATAACCTCGATTGAGGATAATCATATAAAGATTGGTAAAATGTGAACATTCCTAGAGAAAACTAACAAATATCCATGCAATAGCTTGAACCCTTTCCTTTTGATTTACAACCAGGTTACCTTTTTATTTCAGATGACATTCTTGATTATTTCAGGTACCGGGTATTTGGTGACCCACCGTCTCAGAGGTCAGCTGAAGATCTCGCCTATGGTGTCGCCCGCTTCTTTTCTAAGAATGGCACGCTCGTGAACTACTATATGGTATTACCTTACCATTACCTTACCACATCTCTATTTTACCTGGAAACAAGAACATCAAGATGAACATCAAGATGAGCCTTTTGACATAACTTGTTTGCTCAATTTCTCTGCAGTACCATGGAGGAACCAATTTTGGAAGGACCGGTGCTTCTTTTGTCATGACTCGATACTACGATGAAGCCCCTCTTGATGAATATGGTACTCTAATTGACCTTTCATACATGTGTAATGCACATAATTTCAAAATGTGCATATATTTCTAATTTACTCATGCAGGACTTCTGAGGGAGCCGAAATGGGGACACCTGAAGGACTTGCACCAGGCATTGAGGTTGGCCAAGAAGGCTTTGTTCTGGGGTGACTACTCTGTCCAGATTCTGGGTCATGGGCTCGAGGTAGTACAATCACAACAGTCTTATTAACGGAGCAAATTTATCTTCTGAAATTTGTCTAGTAGGAAGAAATCTGAGTGTCTGATACAGTGGCATGAGGTTGCCATCATAGTTTGCAGTATCGACCGATACCGATACGATTTGGCATTTTCCTAATCCGAAACCGACCGATATTCGATACTGACCGATACCGGCATTAGTGATCTCTTCTTCGGTCAATTCGGCAAAGAAAACTAAATGAAAAAAGACCAATCAATAAGGGTATAAAAGTATAGTAAGATTGTAAAAGCATGCAAAAGAAAAAAAAAATGTATCTATCGTATGTAAATCAATCGGCAAGAGTGACTACTATTTCATTCAATTTCAAAACTACTAAGAAACAACACTAGAAATACATTAAATTATATCTAAATGTATAAAAAAAATTAAAAAAATATTCATTTATTAATAATCATTTACTTTCCGATACTAAAAAAATCTAATACTCTGATCCGAAACCACCGATAGTGCTGATACCGCCGATCCCGATACTTATAGGAATGGTCCAATACTGACACTACGAACCTTGGTTGCCATTGCAGGCTAGATTGTACCAGACTCCCGGAAGCAAAGTTTGTGCTGCTTTCCTCTCCAACAGCAACCCGAAAGTGGACGCGACCGTGACCTTCAGGGGGAAGGAATACTTCCTGCCCCGCCATTCCATAAGCATCCTGCCAGATTGCGAAAATGTGGTGTACAATACCCAGAGGGTAAGATAATTTACATAACTTGTTCTCTCTATTTGAAGGCTATATCGAATGTTTTGGCTTTCCATATAGGTGAATGCTCAGCACAATTCGAGGACATTCCATACTTCGAAAGAAGCTCAAGCTAACAACAAATGGGAGATGTACCAGGAGCACGTCCCGATATTCTCCGATACCTCCATCAGATCGACAGAGCCATTGGAGCTGTTCAACATGACCAAAGACACCACAGATTATCTGTGGTACACCACATCGTGAGCAAATTACTTTCACTCTTCTTCTTGTTATGTTGGTAAAAAAAAAACAAGGGAAGAAAACATAGGCAGGGGTTGAGCTATAACAATATATAGTCATAACTAACATAAACCTACACCAAGTTTCTTTCTCTTGAAAGAAAGTGTAGGAAGTTCTCATTTTGTAATATTTCTGGATCGCAGTTTCACTTTGGAGGATGATGACTTGCCTAGGAGGAGTGACATCCGCCCCGTTCTCCAAGTCTCGAGCCTTGGACACGCGATGATTGCCTTTGCCAATGGTGAATACATAGGTATGCTATAATCTTTTCTCGAAAAAAAAAAATTTCTCTCTTGGCAAGCAGAGTATTCTTACAAACTACTTGATATAACTACAGGAGATGGACATGGAACCAAAATAGAGAAGAGCTTTGTGTTCCAGAAGACAATGACTCTGAAACCAGGGGACAACCACCTTTCAATTTTGGCTATGCATGTTGGTTTACCGGTAAAGATCTTCGACATTACTTTCCCTTCTCCTTCTTCTTCTTCTTCTTCTTCTTCTTTGTGTCTTAAGATTTCATTGTCTTCTTTGTCCTTAAAGGATAGCGGAGCGTACCTCGAACATAGACATGCCGGCATTCATACTGTGTCAGGCCAGGGACTTAACACTGGGACTTTCGATTTAACTTCCAACAAATGGGGACACCAGGTGAAGTTTAAGAAAAACTTGATTTTGGAATTTACTTCTTGCAACCCATTTTGAAGGACTGCTTCTAAATTCTCCTAGCAAACTTGTTTTTTGATACCAATGTCTATTGTAACTCTGAAGAAGGATCTAACAGATACTCAAGTTCCCCCTAAAAATGCAAAATATTTTGAAGGACTTAGCTATTTGTTTGCTGAAAATGATGCTCGGGCATGTACTTGTTTTGAGTTCCTATTAATATAAATAAAATATTTATATTTTATGGATGGGTCACAGGTAGTTAGAGTAAGCTTGTACTAAATACGGTCAATCTAAATCTCCTAACATTATTTTATTTATTGATGATAGGTGTTTTTTTTTATACTTTCTGTTTTTTCCAATCTTGAAATATTAGCTTGATAGCTTGATAGACGTTTGAATATAGAATAGCAAACTGGACAAAATAACTCTGAATGTCTCCTTTCCTTTGGTCTCCATGTAGTGCAAACCTGTCTTTCTTCACCACTTACCATTTGTATTATGGGAGAGCACTTAAATTTTGATAACTCAAGTTAAATTGTACTCATTTTACCCAACTATTGTAAAGTTGGTGTAACAAAATTTTCAGGCATAACCTCTCAACATCTTATTTAACGTCGCAGGCTGGGCTCCTTGGAGAGAAGCAACAAATCTACAATGAAGCCGGAATAGGTAAAGTCCAGTGGTCACCAGCACAGAAGGCCACTCCAGTCACTTGGTACAAGGTATAAGGACATTACTCTAAGACTGCAATAGCTAGCTAGCAAGATTTCAGTGCAAAGAAACTAGTTATGTTAGCATTGAGACCGAACTAGAATTTATCTGTGTCTTGAATCATTGCAGAGGTACTTCGATGCTCCTCGCGGAGACGATCCGGTCGTTGTGGACTTGAGCACCATGGGCAAAGGCATGGTCTGGATCAATGGCGAGAACATCGGTCGGTACTGGGTCTCCTACCTCTCCCCTCTTGGCAAGCCCTCCCAGCAAGCGTAAGTAGCGCAAAATCCTCCAAACTAAGGAACAGGGCCGGCCCAGGGGTAAGGCTGACATGACTTTAGGATTGGGCTACCCCTCTCCAGAGGGGCAACCCTTAAGCCATTTGGTATTCTTAGAACCGGTCCAGCCCAAATTTCTTTCCAATAGGGATGAAAGACGGCCAAAATTAGCTCCGGCTATGACAACCCAACCCTGTGGGCAGGCCCTGCTAAGGAATGGACATGCTCGAAACAATTTTGTTGAATGCTTGCGTTGTGCAGGTACCACATCCCACGAGGCGTCTTGAAGCCTACCAAGAATCTGATGGTGGTGTTCGAGGAGTCCGGCGGCAACCCGGAGGGCATCGTGGTGATGAAAGTGAAGAGGGACAATATCTGCACGTATGTTTCGGAGTACCACCCGGGACATGTCAAGGCCTGGAGGAGGGAGAACAGCAAGATCCTCAAGGTCACGGATGTCAGTCCCCAAGCCCGCCTCACCTGCCCTGAGAAGAAGGTTATCAAGTCCGTCGTCTTTGCCGACTTCGGCAACCCGGGCGGCATGTGTGGCAGCTTCACCAGAGGCAACTGCACTGCCCCCCAAACCAAGCCCATCGTAGAGAAGGTGAAGTGTAACAATTGATCAATATGCATTCATTTATGGCTAAATTTCAGCTTGATACACTCAACTATTCAAGTTTTTCTACTTGATATCCTAAACTTTAATATTAGACAACTTAATACCTCAACTATAATTGTACAACTTAATATCCTAACTGTCACTTCAAATATCTCCGGGAGGGAGGGAAGGGATAATTTGGCATAAAAATTATTATTTATTTTTGTTGAAACGGAAAAATTAATTCCTAACATACGGAGGGTATCGACTTGAAAATATTCAATAGTTGATGATAGTGATTGGTATGATATTAGAACTTAGGGTATCAAATTGAAGAACTTGAATAGTTGAAGGTATCAAATTGAATTTAAAACTTCATTTATATCTACATATAACATAAACTCACTATGTATAACTAAAAATCACAGGCAATTTTGTATATATATGTTACTTAGTTGAACTGATCATGCATGTCAATTTTGTCTTGTGGTCAGGCATGCTTGGGAAAGAAGTCCTGTAAATTAGAGGTAAATCCCCAGGCCTATGGCGCGGATCCAAATTGCCCCTGGAGTAGCAGCACTCTGGCAGTTCAGGCCAAATGCTCTCGCAAGTAGTCCAATGACTGATTTGCTTACTTTTACTGTGAGGTGTAAACGGCTTATATATCAATGAAAGGTTACAAATCTTTCAAAATTCGTTTTTGTGTAAGCACTGAATATATTGATAATGAAACTCCATATTGGCCTTATATCTTCCTGAGGCATGATTATTGTTTTAAGGATGTGTGTGGTTTGTGTCTCGAGTGGGGGATAAAATGACATAATTCATAATGGCAGAATGAGAGGACATTTTGATGACTGTGTCCCCCTCAAGCTGGAAAATATGCCATTCATGTCCAAAATCTGAGACCAGTGGCTTTGTAGATAAATCCAAGGATTGCAGGATCGGTGTCGGAATCGATTTTGGACCCTTCTCATGAGTATCGGTATCGGTGGTTTCAGTTTCATGAAGTTTCAGAATTCTTGATTTCTGATAGCTAGAAAATAATATAATAGTTATTTGAAAAGCTAGAAAGTATTTGATATATTTGGGCACAAACTTACATTTTACTTTTATATTATAGTTCATTTTACTTTCTTCTAGATAAGGTACCCCCCACAACATAGTTTTGAATGAAATAATATTACGATTTATGAACAATGTGAATATATAATGTACATTGATCTTAATAATGATCTAACCATTGTATCTATATTGCTTTTCTATTTTTTTTCCTACTTCTCCCTATTTCTTTTAACATTGTCCTTGCTAAAATGATCGGAAAAGAGTCAAAATTTCGGTATCTGATGATGTCAGCAACGGTGGGAGTATATTATCGGACATGTTAAAAATGATACGATGTTGCCGATACTTATTGGTATAGGCCGATACTTAGAACCTTGGATAAATTGTGAGTCTCATCTTCGTAGTGAGTATAGCCAAAATCTTAACTGCCTCTCAAATAAAATAAAGTGACAATCAATCACATTTAGTTCTTTGTTGAACAAGAAAACAAATTGCTAGCAATGAGAACAGAAGTCGGGTTATCACAAAGTATACTCATCGGCTTAGTTTAATGAATGCCAAGATCCATCCATTAAGATCTGCAGCCAAATTATCCGCCAAACAATATGAGTTATATCTCTCCTTTCGCACTCAGACTTTGGTATAACAATTGTTTCTTATTTCTTCAAGTAACAAGGTACATGAGTCGTGGCCTATTGGTTATGATGGAAGACTCCCGTAGAGATAAACACGGTTCGAATTTTTCCTATAAAATTTAGTTCCTAACAGTGGAAATGGATCTTCGTGTTAAAATAGACATTGAGATGTGTAAGGTGCTGATATATAAATCCTTTTCCATGATTCCCTTCGATCAACAAAAAATTTGTTGTACAAAAAATATTTTTAAATAAATTAACTAAAACAAAAATATTTTGAAATTTTGAAGTAACAAAAGTTTTCGCCATGTGGGATTGCAAAAATCTTTATTATTTATTATTTTTTATATTCGTCAAATTTTCGCCAACCAAGTTGGCAAAAAACTGAGAGTAGTTTAATTTTTGTTTTTTTTTTCATTTGGTTTGTTTTTTTATGTAATTTTTTGTTGATTTTTTTGAGATAATTGGATATGATTTTTTTTGTTCTGGTTTGTTTTTTGTTTTTGTTTTTGAAAAAAGAGTACTTTTGTTTAGTTTTATTTAGGTTTAGTTCTTTTAAAAAAAATTGTTATAGCAATAATTTTTTTAAATAAATTAGAAAAAAATAAAATTTAACATCCAAAATAAAATATGCTATCATTGAACAACCAAAAATAAAAAATAAAAATCTGCTGTAAGAATATTACGTCTGCCGTCGAGCAGACTTTGAGCGGCCATAACTATTTGTTTGGAAAACGTTTTTTGTCAAACAATAAGTCGATTTGTATGTTTTCGACGAGAGTAACACAATTCATGCAGAAAGAATTTACATCCGAAGTAAGACGCACATGCTACAGACAAAAATTTAAAATTTAAAACTTTAAAATATCATAACTTTTGACTGAGAGATCGAAACAAGCTCCAGTTTGTGCCAAAAAGACCGTATCGAAAAGTACTACGGGATAAACCATTTCACTTTTTGACGGACTTCGAAAATTTTTAGAATCGCAAAAAACCTATATTTCGACCTCCAAATTTTACTTTCGGTAATTTTATTTTCATATTTTTTTATTACCTATACTAATTTTTTATTATCTATACTAATATGAATGATAACAAAATCCATTGATTAATATTATTATCAATATTATATTTTTCTTTCATATCACTAAAAGATAATTTATTATTATTTGTACACAAAATTTATTTAAAATAATTAATTATATAGATTATAAATAATTAATTTGTTATTTGTTAAATTGTGATATCTATTTTAATTATGATTTCTCATAAATATATGTTTTAAAATTTGAAAATGTATTTAGTTAGATAATAACAAATTACTATAGATAATAATTATATTTTAAAATTATATTAGTATACATAATAAAAAATTGCTAGTAAAAGGGCACTACACATTTTACTTGGGGCTAGCCCATTGAAAATTTACCAAAAATTACAAGTTTGCCATCCTAAAAGTTACTTGGGACTAGCCCAAATTTTTATCATTGATAATTACAAGTTTGCCACTCCCAAAATTCACTCAGAACTGTTATTATCAGGATTGTCAAAATTTTGACAGTCCTACCACTTGGAAGGACTGTCAAAATTTTGACAGTCCTACAAATTGTTAGGACTGTCATAATTTTGACAGTCCGACAAGCTATGTGGACTGCCAAAATTTTGACAGTCCTAATTTAAACCCACTGAAAATTTTATATAAAACTAGGACTGTCAGAATTTTGACAGTCCTACAAGAAATTAGGACTGTCAAAATTTTGACAGTCCTAATTTTAACCCACTGTCTCTGTACATTTATATGTAAAACTAGGACTGTCAAGATTTTGACAGTCCCACAAGCAATGAGGACTGTCAAAATTTTGACAGTCCTAATTTAAATCCACTGAAAATTTTATATAAAACTAGGACTGTCAGACAGTCCTACAAGAAATTAGGACTGTTAAAATTTTGACAGTCCTAATTTTAACCCACTGTCTCTGTACATTTATATGTAAAACTAGGACTGTCAGGATTTTGAAGTCCCACAAGCAATGAGGACTGTCAAAATTTTGACAGTCCTAATTTAAACCCACTGAAAATTTTATATAAAACTAGGACTGTCAGAATTTTGACAGTCCTAATTTTAAGGAACACTGTGTTATACTTCTTTCCTAATCAATTTATATGGTGTTTGATAGTATCGTATTCTTTAATCTAGTCACTATTCATATTTGTTTCCCTTCAATTCATACTTTCTTGTTTCATCTATTATGACTTTGCAGGCACTAGACTTGAAGCCAAATTATGTTCGTGCATGGGCAAATATGGGTATCAGGTCCGTTCCTTTCATAGCCATTCTAATCATATCTAAACATAGATCGAGGTAACATGGATATAGCTGTCTGCTTTCAGATTTGAAAGCTTTTTGATACAATTAAGCTGACATCTGACATGCAGAATAAGCACTTATTAAATAGTTTGATCAACATCTAGGTTGATTATGGAATATTGATTATTGTTCAAGCATCTAGGGTTTAGGACTGTCAAAATTTTGACAGTCCTACCAATTGGAAGGACTATCAAAATTTTGACAGTCCTAAAAATTCAGCATATATTTTTAGGACTGTCAAAATTTTGACAGTCCTTCTAATTTGTAGGACTGTCAAAAGTTTGACAGTCCTAAAAATATATGTTGAATTTTTAGGACTGTCAAAATTTTGACAGTCATAAAAATCAACATATATGTCAAATTTTGACAGTTCTTCCATTTTTTCTTCCTCTTTTTTGGTTTCTTGTGTGCTGTTATTTTTTTTTTGTCATTGTGTTATTATTCATGTCTTCCACGACGCTGGAGTGGAGGACCTGATGGTAGCGACGGAGGAAGGAGGGGAGGGAGGAGTGGCAGACGCCGAGGTAGTCGAGCACCGAAAGGAGGTACGAGACGGAGGAATGGGAGAGGAAGGAGGCGGCGGGAGGCGGGGGAGGAGGGCAGAGGCGGCGACGGCGACGGAAGGCGGCGATGGGAGGCTGCGGTGGAAGACGGGAGAGGAGGCGGAGGAGGAGGGCTCCGACAAGAAAGGTGTAACGCCCCGCTCCGCGCCGGCGTTATATATCAAGGTGAGTGGGCAGAACTTCGTTCTCTGAGTCTTGCACGCCTTAATAATAACCTGAGTTTTTGCTTGCAATGTTTTCTTAAGAGAATGATAGAACCTGCCTTGCATGTTAATGAACGAACTCACCTAGCTTGTCTTTGAAATGCCTGCTTAACGAGAATCCTGATCGCTTGCTTAGAGTGCATGAACATGTTCACTATCGTCTATGCTTCGAGAGAACCATAATGTGCCTGAATGTGTTCAAGTGATAAGTCGGATTTGCCCCGCAACAAGGATTTGCGTTATGATGGTTCGTCTCGTCTGCATACTAGAGTTTATTTGATAGTGATCCATGCATTCGCATGCGGTCGGACAATGGCTTTTGGTGCAGAGCTGAACTGCATGTGTCACGGCTGCTACAGAGATAGTGCAAAGCAACCATGAGTCACAGCTGCCATTAGCATCAGATAAAAGAGTCATTGGTATGCTGTTCCCCCAGCTGCCGATCCTGAGATACTCGGGGACCGCCCTGCATATAGCTAAGTCATTGTGTTGGCTTGGATAGTGACTGCCCCTAAGAATGTGCATCGTGTGTCTAGCCTTGCATCAGACCCTCGAGTCGCACGAGACACACTGCGCACACCCTGAAACATAAATGGTTTGCTTGCTTGCATATTCAATATGAAACTCTGTTTCCAAACATGTTTCTAAACAAGTAAATCGACTCTGCTAGAACTGCATGAAACGAACCTAGGTAAAACTAGAAAGATCACTAGTAATGTAATATTTTATAACATGATTACTTAGTGCCTGTTTGAGTGAATGCTTGTTTCTGTTCAGTTGATTTATCTCACCAGTACTTGTATAAAGTGCTGACCCACCAACAGTTTACTTGTTCGCAGGTACTGGATCGTCCGAGGAAGCGATAGGCGTGCCACAGTCCCGAAGACCCGGAATCCTGGTTTCGATTGTTGCCCCGAGAATGCTATCGTATAAGGGGGCATAATGTATGGAACGAACGTGTGCCTTTGCTAAAGGAAACCCAAGTTGCCTCGATTGTCCCGAACACTCAGTTGGCTAATGCATTGCATTGCAACAAGTCCCTTTCCGCTGCTAACTCGATTGATGCGATGATAGCCAACTATCAACTTAAACGATTGGCCTTGCACGGGCGCAACCCCAGGCCCGTGCGGCATCACGTCCCCCGAAAGCTCGAACGGGCCATTCGCATGGCTCCCCTTCCTCCCTCGCACCCGCGGGACGGGCGCGGTGATTCGCGTCCGGCGCGCCGAGGCACGGTGATACGTGTCCGGTTCGTTAATTCCCGGCCGCACGGGGCGGGGGCAGGGCGGAGCGGCGGCCCGGGCGGGTCCGGGGCGTGACAAAAGGGAGGAGGGAGGAGAACTCCGGTGGAGATTAGGGGGGTTTGGGCTAGTATGAGTAAATTTTTGGGCTAGTATGAGTAAACTTCATTCATTAATGGGCTAGCCCTAAGTAAACTATGTAGTGCCCTTATCAACAACCTAAAAAATTAGTATTGATAATAATCAAACGGTTGCTATTTTTAAAATTATAGTTTGAATGATAATAGATGTAGTATCTAATATTTGAAAAAATATTTTAGTTAATTTTAAATTGTCTTTAGAAAATCTATTGGTTAATTTTTTATAAAACCAACACACACAAAAATCAAACCCAACTATTCAAAAACCAAAAAAAAAAAAAAAAAACCATTGTCAGATTTTTGCCAACTTGGTTGGCGAAAATTTGGCAACCCCAAATTTTCGTCAATCTTGTTGGCAAAAATTTGACAATTATAAAAATTATATATTATTTCATATTTTTGCCATCAGAGATAGCGAAAGCTTTTGTGATTTCAAATTTTTAAAAAATTGTTTCGTTTTAGTTAATTTGTTTAAAAATATTTTTTTCAGCAAATTTTCTGTTCATCAATGTGACCTCTAGATTTTGAAATCCGAGGCAAACTTTAAAGGCGGTGCCCTCAAATTTTAATGTTCATATTATATTATTTTTTCATCGATAATGATACAATAGTATTGTCAACCAAAAATTCAAAAATAAAACAATAAACAAAAATTAATATCCAAAAAATATATGTTATATACTAATAAAACTGAAGATGTTCACAAGATGAAACAATAACAATCTCTTTATTGATAATCAAGAATTAAGCTCTGATACTAATATGTCACGTCCCGATCTTCCACAGGTAATCGGCTGTCCCCGCTAGGCGCGAATCGCCTCTCCAACGCTCCCGCGGGACGATCTTTTCCATCTGGACGTGATGCCGCACGAGCACAAGCTGCTCCCATGCAAGACCATGATCCGAACATGCGGTAAAATAGCTAAGCCACAGAGTCGCACAGATAGCCCGAATGCAGCGGAATAAGAACCGAACATGCACTGGGTAACAAGTTCACAGAATAGACAAAGCGGAAGCATTGAATGAACACAAGTATGAAACAATAATAAGCTCTTTATTGATAATCAAGAATTATTACAAGCGACACTAGGCCGAGATTACAAATCGCTCAAGCTCTCTCTCCCTCTCTAAACAATAAATGCGTGCCAAGCAGCTTACAACTTGGAATGATATATAGACGATGTTTCAACATTATGTCTTGTATATATGCTTCAGCTCCGGACGCAACACTCCAAGGCTCCAGAGTGAACTCCATATTTTAGCACGCACGAGGGAATACTCCGCACCGAACGAGGTTCTCCTACACCCTACAAGCAATCTGGTGAGTTATCAATACATGAATATGCACTAGTGAGGAGGCTTCTCGTCCGTTTGACAAATTCAAACACGTTATATAGGTTTCGTGCACCATCTGTTAAGTTATCTTTCTAGTGTTGTCTTAGGATCAGTTTCATGGCATAAAATATAAAACCTACTCGTGTGCAGTACAACGTGCAATATAAGAGTAACACGGCGAGACTTACCAACTTACCATTCTTTTTTCCCTGTCCAGTGACACAACCAAGTTAGCCAAACACGAATATATACATATATTGAAATCCAAGGAATCGAATAGCGAACACATGTATACTACAAGTGTGTTTCTAAAGCAGGTGCATGAGTTTGCTTAAATTATGAAACACAAGTTACCTTATTACTCAGATTCAGGCGTGTTACTCAGGTTATTCAAATAATTTCAAAACTCAAGCTACACAGATTACTTGCTCTTTTCTCAGGTTACTCAAGTTCATATTTCTTAGACGCAATGTAATGACTCGCACGCGGATTACCGCAACCGAGCTTGACTTAATCTATATGAACGGCTCGCTGGCCTATACGCCATTATGGATATAGTCGCAATAAGACGGTGGTCCTGGTGCCCCGGTGACTGACCGAACTTATCCGTGCTAGCTATAACTAGCGCGACTATCGGATTTCTCCCTAGGTCGGATCGGTCCCGGTGCCCCGGCCGTAGGAATCAAGCTTGTGCACAAGCGTCCGCGACCAAGCGAGTCTCTTTTAATTGTTCTTTCTTTTTATTTTGATATCTTCTTCTTCTGAGTAAACGACAATGGTTGTAGGTGCAGGTAATGAGCCTCGCTATAAGTCATCCTAGGACGTTCCTGACTCATTGGTTCTTTGCATCTTTCTTTATTACGGACTCCTCGAGCCATTCTTTTGGTGCCATTCTCTTAGTGCCATTCATTTTAGTCATTCTTTACTTGCATCTTATTTTTATGTTTTCTTATCATCTTTGCAGCTCCCGGTATGGAAACTACCCTGGTGACCCAACGGTCCCGAACCGTTCCACGTTTTCTATTACTTGGCTCGGGACGACTATTTTGATAATCTTCCTGCCTCAGGTGAGTGAATCATGTTTCGTATTGTGTTCCAGGTCGTGGCATGAATTTACGAGACTAGCATTGAAACAAGACAAGCGAGTACTAGTTAGCACATGAAGCCGGCAAGCATCGAAACCATAAAAACATAAACCGACACGCTAGCACGTTACTAACAGGGTTAGTGCGAGGATTGAAACCGTACAGGAACATATCAAGCGATATAATCCATAAGGCGAGCAGTGTAAACAAATGAAGCAGTGCACTACGAAAAGTATATAATAATCTACTCAAGGCATAGCGGGGTCTACTTGTACGAAGCTAAGGTAGCATGCGAGGGACCATATTATAAGCCAAAATTTATTTCCATGTTCTAACACAAGCCATACAAGATGGGATTATTTTCTTAGCTAGGTGCATTGTATTCTTTATTAGCATGCAATGATGATTCACCTAGAGACTAGCAAGTATCGTCCATATTTTTTAAGTGTGTTGGCTAAGCAAAGATAAGTTCATCGTAGCTGTAAACCCCCTGATTTTTCAAAATTTTTAAATCTGGATTTTTCACAATTTTCTGGAATTTTCTGTAATTTAAAAACAGGGTTTTAATTATTCAATGATTTTTAAATGATAATAAACAATATTAAAATATTATAGAAATAATATTTTTGGGTGTAAAATAAAAAACTGGACTTAGGGTAATTTTTCTGAAATTTATCGGGCCCCGGACCTATTTTAAAACACCTAAAACTATTTATTATTATTATTATTACTATTTATTATTATTATTATTATTATTATTATTATTATTATTATTATTATTATTTCCAGCCCAGCGGCCCGCGGCCCACTGGGCCCAACCGACCCAGCCCAGCCCGCTCACCCCTATCGGGTCGGGTCGGGTCAGCCTGAACCCGAGCCGCCCGTGCCCGAACCCGGCCCCCTCTCTCTCCCCCACGACCCTCTCCCTCCCCCGCTTCTCCCGCCGGCAGCTCCGCCACCCTCCGCCTGGGCCGCCCCACGACCCCCGCCTTCTCCGCCATCCCCGCCGCCCCGCTCGGCCGACCCTCTCTCTCCCCCCGCCTATAAAACCCTAAGTCGGCCGCCCTAGCCTACCCCGCCACCACCGACTCCGCTACCGTCCCACAGCGCCGCCGCCAGCCCGCCGTACGCCGCGCCGCCGTACAGACCCCCCAGCACCGCCCCTCATCTTCTCCTCCTCCTCCGCCGTCTTCCGGCCATCGACAGCAGCAGCGGCCGCTGCCAGCGCCGCAGCGCCTCCGGCGACCCCCGCCCGCTCCGGCAGCCGCCGCCCGCGGCCACGCACCCCCGCCCCCGGCTCCCTCCGGCCGGCCGCCCCTCCGCCGCCGCTGTAACGCCCCGCAACCGCTCGGAGCGTTACGCTGAGTCGGACTGAATAAATCAAATGCTGGTTACATTTGAAATGTCGGATTTCGGGAAGAAGAATTAATCGAGTTGGTTTCAATGTGCAGATGGCTAGCGGGATAATGGAAATCAGGTGTTCGTTCAGAACAGTACTGAATAGCTGGATGGAAACGATAATGCCGTCTTCCTTAGTCCGATCGGTCGGATGATTTGGAGAGCACGGCCTGCTCGCACGGTCATACCAGTTGAGTAGATCGCGCTTGCATCGGACCACGGGTTCAAGGGATTGGCCGTATCGGCAGGACAGGATGCCTAACGGATTCAAACAATGTGAGTGGGCTCTTTCCCTTCTCCTCTACTCCTTCATGCCTAATAATATGGAAAACACGTAATGGCTTGTACACTTGGGCTGAAACATCGGGAAGCACTATACTGAGGCGTGCATAGAGTGTGCGTCGTTGGCTTGGTAGGATTGTGGCTTGAATGGTTTACGCGTTGGATAGTCGGATACGATAGCGGGATTATTTATTTGAGGCGATCGGTTGGATTACTTGGGATTATGCTTGGACGGTTGGAAATATACAAGTTGGAATGATACAATTGAGGCAATGGAAATATCGAGAATATCGGGAATTCGGACGAGCGAACGTGCATCCGTGCGCGTGTATCACAAGGATGCTTTGTCTTGCAAAGCAGGCAGTTGTGGTTCGAAACCGAACAACTGTATCGGCGAGGGCGTTGTGTCGTTTGATGGGGCATCGTGCCACGAATGTGACATTGTGCCACCGAAACGGCATTGTGCCATGGGATTGCTTTGAGCATGGGTGTTGCACCATTTCAGAATACATTGCTGTAAAGCGGCAATGTGAAACACTGGGTATTGTTGGTGCCTTGGGATATATATATTGAGGTCAAGATTTGGAATCATTGAGGATATGTTGAAAGAATGGTTATGGATACTTCGGTTGGGATTATCGATGGAACGAGTCTAGGATCGCTTGGTGGGGCGAGAATGTTCGATCCTCTCGTCATACCTACGTGTATCTGCATGTCACGGACAACTTGTGCAAAGGTTTGGCACTTTCCCCGAAACGGTTTTTATCCGGGGCACTGGAGCCGTTTCGATCCGGAGGGAAACATTTGATTCGCGTTCAGTCGCGATGCATTGCGGGACCTCCAGCGGGGCTTGCTACCCGGGCTGATAGGGCGCGCCGTAATGCTTGAGATATGTCCTGTATGGCTCTGCCAGTGACTTCATATAGATAAGAGTTGGCTTGCTTTTCTTTTGTTGGTTTGGTTTGGCTTTCGTGTAGGCGCGGCCACCTTGCCTCGGCAAGAGTGTGCACTCGAGAGTGGGATATATATAAACTTTGGTTAAAGATGGATATTGAGGCGAGACTGATGGTTCGATATGTTATCGTGCAAGCGATGACATTGAGTTAGACGGGTCGGCTATATATAAACTGCTTGTCGTTTGGTTTGAGAATGAATGCTAGCATGCTTAAACTGCTTTACAGCTTTCCTTAACATGTCATCCCTATGCCATGAAAAGAATCTAGGATTCAACTAGAAAGATCACCATTTAACTGTGTGCATTCACTACTTTACTTAGTGTCGGCTTAGACGAGTGGGTTACCCCGCTCACCAGTACGGTTGTGTACTGACCCATGTTTGTGGGCAATATTTCAGGTACACAGACGTAGTGGCACTGCTTGGATATACGGGACAAGATGTATGAACTGTAAGTACCTTTGTGGGCTAGAGAAAGAGCAAGAGTTATTTCATCGTCTCCGTGGCATCGCCTTTGTGGCATTGACTCGGGGCATCTCATTTGGACCCTATCGTAAGTTTCGCTGCGTATACTCTGATGTGTGCTTGGTACACAATTGGCTTCCGCTGTAACTTGGTTGTTTCGATGATAACTTTCGTGTTTAACAACATCGTCTTGTACGAGCGCAACTCCAGGCTCGTACGGCATCACGTCCCGAATAGAACGATGGTCCTGTGGGAGAGCTGTAAACGTGGTGATTCACGTTCAGCGGGGACTATTGGGCTTGCGGGAGTTTGGGGCGTGACAGATTGGTATCAGAGCCAGGTTCATTTTCTCAAACTTGGTCCTACGCTTCATCACAAACTCTAAATAGCTTCCGCGTGTCGTTTAGCTCTTGACTCTACTCAGTGCCGCATCGGATGTTTCATGCAATAAGTCTATTTATTGCTGGTTTTGGCTGCATGTTATTCTGTGTTGGGTTGCCTTGGTTGGTTTTCGTAGGTTCGCTTAGCCTCGTTAGGCGTTGTTGCATTCGTGCAGCAAGTTGGTTGGCGTTGTTGCATTTGTGCAACAAGTGTGGGCTTTCGTTGGGTGGGCTTGGCTTATCGTTCTGGAGTTTCTGATTGCCTCAATGGATCAGTTGGTTGGCTAACGAGATTTGGTTATGCGGCATATTTTGGGTAGAAACATTCGATGAGAATGGATCTTTGCACGAGTTGCTCGTCAAGTGATTGTGTTGGATAGAAGTTGGAATTTCGACTGTGGCGCATCGGTTGGGCAGATTTGAGTTGGCTTGAGAAATATCAGATAAGTTGGCATGAGTTGCTCGTACAATAAAGGTGTGGAACCGTTGGGTATTGGGTTGGACTACTTGGAATACAATCGTTGCACGATTGCTTGTGTTGCGAAAGTATCAGGCGGTTTGAGAATAGCTGGGAGCAGTGAGAATGGAACATAGCACGAGTTGCCTAACGAGATTGATGGTTAAAGAATCGGCTAAGTTTTTGTGTCAGACTTAAGATGGGAATGGCATGATCACACCTAAGGGATGGTTCGAACGGATCTCGGATTCGTGAAAGGAAACGTAATATGAGTAGCGAATTGATTCGAAGTGGTATATGGGATCAAATGTGTTAAGCAAGGCATTGGAAATATTTTGGTTGGACATCTATTGGAATTGCCTGAACGGACTCGGATAACGAATACAAGTCGGTTGGTGCAAATCGATTGAGTTGGAAAGAGTAAAAATGGAGCAAGCGAATATTGAGTTATGATTCGGCAGAATCACCTCGGAATAGTCGGTTTGGGATAGACGCTGGTTGACGCAGATTTTGTACGAGGGCAACTATATTTCCAAGTGGTATATGGTGCAATGGAATTTAACTCGGGTATCCTTCGATACATTAGACTTGAGAACTCAAGGACGGAGTCGTGCAAATGGAAGTATCATTGGGCTTAAAAGATGGGCGGAACCGGAACGAACATTTGGGTTATGCTTGAGCAAAGCGATGGGATTATCGGAAGGATAGCGAGCACGAACTACGATTTTGGGCAACACATTTGATCTGTTGGTTGAGCAAAGAAACACGATATTGGCTTGGAGGGCAATGCGATTGATTCACACAAACTTGAAGGATTTTGGATATTGTTGCTCGAGAAGTTGAATCAGGTTTAGCGGAGATAAAATTTTGGGCAAAATGGTGCAACGATGATAAACGGATTCTTCGGAAAGACTTGGACGGATTGCGGCAACAACGGAAGGCAAAGATTTTGGCGGATTGATTTCTGAAGATAGCTAAATGTGGGAGCAACGTCGGAACGAATCACTGTGCTGCTCGAGTAAGTTGGAAGTGCAAAGTGGGACGTGGCAAATGGATAAGAATTGAGCAAGTCTCGAGTTTCGAGAATCGTTGAAATCGATGGTGCGAGAATCGAATATGCAATTCGAAAATTTGATGGATTCAGGACAGAACGACGGATTGATGGAATAAGGTTTCAACGAGCGCGGTTCTCGGATTCAGAAACTTCGCTCGGGTGAATGGTTGGATTTTATTCGGATTTGCAGATGAGATATAGCATAGTTTATAGTAACTGTCCATCGTGATGATTACAATTATCAAGCGTAGCTTCGGGACAGCTGACCCTAAGCGACCTTGCCCGCTGAATCGGATATGAATATGGTAGACCCATAGAACGACCCTTGAGGCGGCGTATTTGGGAATGCGTCGAGGGCAGATGTGAGCAATGATTTTTGGCTTATTGACTGAGTGTTGGATTTGAGAGATCCTTGGGATAGCCTTCAGCTGAAGATGCAGCCGGAAGATCGAAGCGATGGTGGAAGTAGCCTAGTCAACTGATGAGATTCAGAGTCACAGATTTTTGTAGATGGCATCGCCTCTGACTCATCGTGCTCTGGAAGAGAATAGCATTCATATGAATTGACGACTGTGAAACTAGCTCGCGAAGTTAAAGCGGCGGCTCGTTCAAATCAAATCTTTGCGAATACTGGAAGGGACAGATGTGCCTCAGATTTACAAGATGTCTCGGAACTTAGTCTGGAAAACGTGCTCGTTCGGAAGGCAAAGGTGATATTCTATGCTTCGAGGCAGTGGAAGCAGCGCGAAGAACTATTCCATGCGCAACCTAAGAATTTTGGCGAGTGTGTCCACGTTGAAATCGTGGGGACACAATCCCTTTGGCGTGGCGGCGAGATCTTCGTGGATCACACGAACCTCAATATAGATGTTCACCCTGTGAGATTTTGAGATGGCAAGAAATGTGTTGGACTGAGCTGATCTAAGAAAAGTTGATATTTGGGTAAGTCGCATAGCTGGGGTAGATCAGTTGTGAGAATCGTTCGGTGTACGAGATAATATTTGGAGATGTTGCTAGTACTGATTTCAGAAATAGTGGGATGGATTGAGATGGAACGCGAACTCATTGAGTCGGTGGAAAATCTGCATAATTGAGAATAGTTCTCGAGCGAATGTGTTGGAATGGAAATCGTGATTTGGTCCAATTGGGAGCAAAGCAATATGGACGCCTCGAACATAAAGATACCCTTGTAACTTGTTCAAATTTGCTATCGCAAAGCTCGGCTGAAATGCATGTATTTTAGGGACGCCTTAAATATATGTACGATCCAAAACTAAGCGATACGAGAAATTCGGGTTGAGCTGCAAGAAGGATGTGGGAATTCGTGAAATTTATTCGAGCTTTCAGCAGAACGAGATGTTGTGTCAGAAATAGTGAATATGTGAGTTGCTTAGAGCAGATCTATGGAATTGGATTATGGCATGCTAGTAAGGAATGAGTACCAGTACGGTTCGTGGACGAACCTGATTCTAAGTGGTATATTATGTAACGCCCCGCAACCGCTCGGAGCGTTACGCTGAGTCGGACTGAATAAATCAAATGCTGGTTACATTTGAAATGTCGGATTTCGGGAAGAAGAATTAATCGAGTTGGTTTCAATGTGCAGATGGCTAGCGGGATAATGGAAATCAGGTGTTCGTTCAGAACAGTACTGAATAGCTGGATGGAAACGATAATGCCGTCTTCCTTAGTCCGATCGGTCGGATGATTTGGAGAGCACGGCCTGCTCGCACGGTCATACCAGTTGAGTAGATCGCGCTTGCATCGGACCACGGGTTCAAGGGATTGGCCGTATCGGCAGGACAGGATGCCTAACGGATTCAAACAATGTGAGTGGGCTCTTTCCCTTCTCCTCTACTCCTTCATGCCTAATAATATGGAAAACACGTAATGACTTGTACACTTGGGCTGAAACATCGGGAAGCACTACACTGAGGCATGCATAGAGTGTGCGTCGTTGGCTTGGTAGGATTGTGGCTTGAATGGTTTACGCGTTGGATAGTCGGATACGATAGCGGGATTATTCATTTGAGGCGATCGGTTGGATTACTTGGGATTATGCTTGGACGGTTGGAAATATACAAGTTGGAATGATACAATTGAGGCAATGAAAATATCGAGAATATCGAGAATTCGGGCGAGCGAACGTGCATCCGTGCGCGTGTATCACAAGGATGCTTTGTCTTGCAAAGCAGGCAGTTGTGGTTCGAAACCGAACAACTGTATCGGCGAGGGCGTTGTGTCGTTTGATGGGGCATCGTGCCACGAATGTGACATTGTGCCACCGAAATGGCATTGTGCCATGGGATTGCTTTGAGCATGGGTGTTGCACCATTTCAGAATACATTGCTGTAAAGCGGCAATGTGAAACACTGGGTATTGTTGGTGCCTTGGGATATATATATTGAGGTCGAGATTTGGAATCCTTGAGGATATGTTGAAAGAATGGTTATGGATACTTCGGTTGGGATTATCGATGGAACGAGTCTATGATCGCTTGGTGGGGCGAGAATGTTCGATCCTCTCGTCATACCTACGTGTGTCTGCATGTCACGGACAACTTGTGCAAAGGTTTGGCACTTTCCCCGAAACGGTTTTTATCCGGGGCACTGGAGCCGTTTCGATCCGGAGGGAAACATTTGATTCGCGTTCAGTCGCGATGCATTGCGGGACCTCCAGCGGGGCTTGCTACCCGGGCTGATAGGGCGCGCCGTAATGCTTGAGATATGTCCTGTATGGCTCTGCCAGTGACTTCATATAGATAAGAGTTGGCTTGCTTTTCTTTTGTTGGTTTGGTTTGGCTTTCGTGTAGGCACGGCCACCTTGCCTCGGCAAGAGTGTGCACTCGAGAGTGGGATATATATAAACTTTGGTTAAAGATGGATATTGAGGCGAGACTGATGGTTCGATATGTTATCGTGCAAGCGATGACATTGAGTTAGACGGGTCGGCTATATATAAACTGCTTGTCGTTTGGTTTGAGAATGAATGCTAGCATGCTTAAACTGCTTTACAGCTTTCCTTAACATGTCATCCCTATGCCAAGAAAAGAATCTAGGATTCAACTAGAAAGATCACCATTTAACTGTGTGCATTCACTACTTTACTTAGTGTCGGCTTAGACGAGTGGGTTACCACGCTCACCAGTACGGTTGTGTACTGACCCACGTTTGTGGGCAATATTTCAGGTACACAGACGTAGTGGCACTGCTTGGATATACGGGACAAGATGTATGAACTGTAAGTACCTTTGTGGGCTAGAGAAAGAGCAAGAGTTATTTCATCGTCTCCGTGGCATCGCCTTTGTGGCATTGACTCGGGGCATCTCATTTGGACCCTATCGTGAGTTTCGCTGCGTATACTCTGATGTGTGCTTGGTACACAATTGGCTTCCGCTGTAACTTGGTTGTTTCGATGATAACTTTTGTGTTTAACAACATCGCCTTGTACGAGCGCAACTCCAGGCTCGTACGGCATCACGTCCCGAATAGAACGATGGTCCTGCGGAAGAGCTGTAAACGTGGTGATTCACGTTCAGCGGGGACTATTGGGCTTGCGGGAGTTTGGGGCGTGACAGCCGCAGCCGAGGCCAAGCCCTAACCCTAACCCTAATTTCATGTGTCCGGACACGTGTCCGGACACGTGTCGGACACGTGTCGGACACGATTTTGACCCCGATTTTCGGTCCCCGTTCAGGTGCGTGTATTTTCTTGCTCGTAGCTCGGATTTCGATTCCGCAAATTGCGTTGCGAAGCCTGTATAACCCTCTCGGTGCACGGACAAACCGCTCGGGGCATCGCGTCCTGTGGTGATCGCACACCGCGATCCAAAAATAGGAAAAAAACCAGACCCTGTTCCACCCCGGAACCGAGTACGCTCCGCCAAACGGGACGACTTGGTCGCGTGCGGTCTTCACAGATACGTGCGCATCGTCGATATGGACGTGTGAGATTTCGCAGAAGCTGATTCGGGTGTGCGTGCACACCGGGATCAACGCGTATCCGCGGACATCGCCCCGTATCCGTACTTTCTGGAATGTGCCCTAACTTTGTGTACACACTTCGGATCGAGACGAAACTTGCGCCATCGGACTCATAGCAATACGCTGGTCCTGTGGGTCAAGTTTGGTTCGATTCTGAGAACGTTGACGAAATCGCGTGTCGTGAGCCCCATAGGCCCCACTCGACGGGCGATTTTGAGATCGGCTCATCGGAATTCAATTCTGGAAGTTCCGTTGGGTTCGTATCATCGTTCCTGACCTGTTGACACTAAGTTTGGTGAATTTGGAGACCTTTGACCCAGACGCATTTTTCGGTGCAAAGCGGGCCCACATGCGGACCCCGTTTTGACCCAAAACTGCTGTTTTTGCCCTTGTCTCCAAATTGGACCCAAGGACAGGCGTTTCTAGCTGATTGATATTTTCTGGATCTGATGGTGATGTTTATTTTAGCAACCGGAGTACCGCCTGCAAATCCAACTGAAGTCAGAGCCGCAATTGGAACCGGACCCACAGGCAAGTGTACCTTGCCAAACCCTGCAGCTTGCTAATTATTTTTCTGGACTTAATTATGCATTAGTGGGCAAGTAAAGCTTGCCAAATCTCAGTAATTCTTGACATAGTATTTTACTTGATTTCTTGTGGAATTAAATGTAAACTTGTTTTAACTGCTTAACCTAGGAAACGGGTGACGTGCTTAGTTTCCGATCATAGTCGGGTGCCAACTCCATACGCGGAGTTGTGTAACGTCACATAGACATGGATATCGAGACCCGATAATGCTCGTACTTGTCTTATCAAGTACTTCTGAATCCAGGACACTTGACACTATTTCATGAGACAGAGTCTTCCTGAGACATTCAAGGTAATTCTGTATAGGATGCATGTTTTATGACATAGACTTTACATTCTTAGACATTTAATTCATAGCTATCTGACTTGCTGCATTAGTTATAATCGTGCGTGACATGGACATGAGACATCGTGGACATGAGACGTGGGATTACATTGGGTGGGGAGAGACACACAGACTACAGGCTAATATTATATATATAAAATATAGTATATAAAATAGTGTAGTTCATAGTTATTGCTGCTACCGGCTCCCCGACATAGAGCTTGTAGTGGCATCAGCCTGAGTTCTAGTGCTGCTCTCATATTGCATATCACTTAGCTGGTTATATAGTTTACCCTGTTGTTTCATTTATCGCTGCACTCCATATATTTTGGCTTGTATTTTCTGTACCTTGTTATGTCCCCTGAGGACCTGGAATGGACTATGTCCCCAGGTATAGCTGAAGAGAACTACCCCGAGGTGTACGGTGTCACGCCCCGATCTCCCGCAGGCAAATCGGCCGTTCCCGCTAGGCGGGAATCACCCTCGCCAGCGCTCTCGCGGAACGATCGCTTAACCCATCCGGGCGTGATGCCGCACGAGCGTGATCCACGCCCGTGCAAGGCCATGGTTCATTGGCTGGCGGCAAGAGTTCTAAGCCACAGAGTCGCACAGATTGTCCGAGTGCAGCGGAGTCATGAACGCATAGGCGATCGATAACAGGTTCACTGAGTTGACAAATATAGCGGAAGCATTGAAACACAAGTTGAAGTAAAGCAAGCTCTTTTATTGATATAACTTGTGTTACAGGCGGCGTATAGCCGAGATTACAAGTCGCTCAAGCCTCTCTCTCTGAAACAGTAAAAGCGTGCCAAGTGGCTACAACTGTGGAATGATTTGTACAGGCGATGGTCAGGCGATGTTCACAACTTATGTCTTGTATATGTGCTTCAGTCCCGGACGCACCGTTGCTTCGGAGTGTTGTCCACGCCTTAGCACGCACGTTGGAGGCATCCGCACCGCACGAGGTTCTCCCGTACCCTGCATACAAACTAGTGGATTATCAGTACATTGAATGCACTGGTGGGAAAGTTACTCGCCCGCTCGACAAATCCAAACACGTAATACAGGTTCCGTGCACAACTATTAAGTTGTCTTTCTAGTTGCCTTAGGATCAGTTTCATGCAAGCATTGAATAGCCTAACGTGTCGGGCAGTGCGCCGTGCAACATGAGAGAAAATACCGCGAGACTTACCAACTTACCATTTCTTCCCTGTCCAAGGCAAACATTGAGGCAAACATGTTAATTCAAGCACGGGCAAGTATAAGCATTCAGGAGGCAAGCATATGCAAACAGGAGGGTCATTTTAACATGATCGTTCAGGTGTTTAGTTGTTCATTGATGCGATGCAGTGACCCGCACGCGGATAGCCGCTAAGCGAGGATGACTTATCTATATGAACATGATGTCGCTGGCATAGCCATAAAGGACCGTTTAGTCTCAGGGCGAAGTGACGTACGACGCGGGTGGCGAGCCCCGTCGCGTAACACTTGCCGGGTAACATACGACTAACATACGTTTCGTCCGGATCGGATCGGTCCCAGTGCCCCGGTGACCGTCCGCGGAACTCAACATAACATAATTGTGCACACAGGTGGTCCGCGACAATGCAGGTCAGGGTCTGTCCTTTTTCCATAGCTTGACATGATAATCATGAAACTTAAACTTAGTCTGAACGAGGCATATTGCTCCACGAGCTGTGATTCCATCAGTACATAACACGATCCTCGTTCAGATGCACACATAGCATGATTATCATTCAAGTGAGATTTACGTTCAGTATTCATTCTTACTTAGTGCATTCCCCTGGTTCGGGGATTGCCTTAGATGACCTGACGGTCCCGGATACTTGCAGGGTCAATCATACACGGAACGACTACTGAGTAGTCTCCCGGAGTAAGGATGAAAACAATGCAATATTCAAGCAGACAAGCATGCGTTTCTAAGGAACATTAGCAGGCACGTTGCTCGGACCCGAAGGTAGTCCGAGAGATGAAACCGTTAAGGGACTTAGCATGCGAGAGTCTGAACATATAAGCAGTATTACATTTCCATGTTCTAGCAAGCAATACAAGTTAGGATTATTCCCTTAGCTAGGTGCGTTGGATTTATTAGCATGCAGGGGGTGAATCACCTAGCGACTAGCATGAATATTCCAGATTTTATGTGTGCTGGCTAAGCAAAGACAAGTTCACCGTAGCCACCCACCTTAGCGATGATTCGCCTCGGTAGAGCGATACGTCTGAGCGAGCCTCTGAAAGTCCAAGCCGGATTCCTGTAGGGACAAGTCTGGATATCCTTTGCTTCTCCTTTGAGGCAAAGCGGATCGGGACAGCTGCACGATTGATGTTTGAGACGGCAGTCCGCTTGAGCGGAACGGGGTGTTACATCCTACCCAACTTAGAAAAAGTCTCGTCCTCGAGACTTACTAAGGACAAGCAGTAATCTAGGTTTGAGGCAATCCTAGACAAGTCGTTGCACTTGTTTCATTTGGATGTTCACTTGCACAAGCTTCGAAATCAGCATATCGCTTAGACTGGATCGTGCGCACTTTCGAAGTGCACTTCTAGCGTGAACACGTCAACCAGCTCAGTGATAGCGAAGTCTTAGCACTCGAGTTTCACCTTTTCTTAAGTCTTGGATGGTGCGCTAGTTCAAGGCGTCCCTCGAATAGATGCACTCAACCAAACTTAGGGTTAGTGAAAATCGGACAAGCTACTAGCGATACTCTCCAGGGTTCGCACAGGTTGGCACAAAGGCCACTCGCAGCATACAACCAGACAAGCAATCATATCATTCAAAACGTATTTTAAAAGTAGTTAGACTTATTGTTGGAACATCCCATCGAGGCATTGAGAGAGAGCATGCACATAACCCACGAACGAGCTTTCGAAAGAGAGATATCGAATCGAAGTCCAAAGGCGTAGAAGCCAGGCTCTGATACCAACATGTCACGCCCCGATCTTCCGCAGGCAAATCGGCCATTCCCGCTAGGCGGGAATCACCCTCGCCAGCGCTCCCGCGGAACGATCGCTTAACCCATCCGGGCGTGATGCCGCACGAGTGTGATCCACGCCCGTGCAAGGCCATGGTTCATTGGCTGGCGGCAAGAGTTCTAAGCCACAGAGTCGCACAGATTGTCCGAGTGCAGCGGAGTCATAAACGCATAGGCGATCGATAACAGGTTCACTGAGTTGACAAATATAGCGGAAGCATTGAAACACAAGTTGAAGTAAAGCAAGCTCTTTTATTGATATAACTTGTGTTACAGGCGGCGTATAGCCGAGATTACAAGTCGCTCAAGCCTCTCTCTCTGAAACAGTAAAAGCGTGCCAAGTGGCTACAACTGTGGAATGATTTGTACAGGCGATGGTCAGGCGATGTTCACAACTTATGTCTTGTATATGTGCTTCAGTCCCGGACGCACCGTTGCTTCGGAGTGTTGTCCACGCCTTAGCACGCACGTTGGAGGCATCCGCACCGCACGAGGTTCTCCCGCACCCTGCATACAAACTAGTGGATTATCAGTACATTGAATGCACTGGTGGGAAAGTTACTCGCCCGCTCGACAAATCCAAACACGTAATACAGGTTCCGTACACAACTATTAAGTTGTCTTTCTAGTTGCCTTAGGATCAGTTTCATGCAAGCATTGAATAGCCTAACGTGTCGGGCAGTGCGCCGTGCAACATGAGAGGAAACACGGCGAGACTTACCAACTTACCATTTCTTCCCTGTCCAAGGCAAACATTGAGGCAAACATGTTAATTCAAGCACGGGCAAGTATAAGCATTCAGGAGGCAAGCATATGCAAACAGGAGGGTCGTTTTAACATGATCGTTCAGGTGTTTAGTTGTTCATTGATGCGATGCAGTGACCCGCACGCGGATAGCCGCTAAGCGAGGATGACTTATCTATATGAACATGATGTCGCTGGCATAGCCATAAAGGACCGTTTAGTCTCAGGGCGAAGTGACGTACGACGCGGGTGGCGAGCCCCGTCGCGTAACACTTGCCGGGTAACATACGACTAACATACGTTCCGTCCGGATCGGATCGGTCCCAGTGCCCCGGTGACCGTCCGCGGAACTCAACATAACATAATTGTGCACACAGGTGGTCCACGACAATACAGGTCAGGGTCTGTCCTTTTTCCATAGCTTGACATGATAATCATGAAACTTAAACTTAGTCTGAACGAGGCATATTGCTCCACGAGCTGTGATTCCATCAGTACATAATACGATCCTCGTTCAGATGCACACATAGCATGATTATCATTCAAGTGAGATTTACGTTCAGTATTCATTCTTGCTTAGTGCATTCCCCTGGTTCGGGGATTGCCTTAGATGACCTGACGGTCCCGGATACTTGCAGGGTCAATCATACACGGAACGACTACTGAGTAGTCTTCCGGAGTAAGGATGAAAATAATGCAACATTCAAGCAGACAAGCATGCGTTTCTAAGGAACATTAGCAGGCACGTTGCTCGGACCCGAAGGTAGTCCGAGAGATGAAACCGTTAAGGGACTTAGCATGCAAGAGTCTGAACATATAAGCAGTATTACATTTCCATGTTCTAGCAAGCAATACAAGTTGGGATTATTCCCTTAGCTAGGTGCGTTGGATTTATTAGCATGCAGGGGGTGAATCACCTAGCGACTAGCATGAATATTTCAGATTTTATGTGTGCTGGCTAAGCAAAGACAAGTTCACCATAGCCACCCACCTTAGCGATGATTCGCCTCGGTAGAGCGATACGTCTGAGCGAGCCTCTGAAAGTCCAAGCCGGATTCCTGTAGGGACAAGTCTGGATATCCTTTGCTTCTCCTTTGAGGCAAAGCGGGTCGGGACAGCTGCACGATTGATGTTTGAGACGGCAGTCCGCTTGAGCGGAACGGGGTGTTACATCACGGTACAGGAGCACTCCTTGGAGCAGAACCAGGAACAGAGGACGAGATAGTGGCAGAAGATTTCTCCTGAGCACCGGCTTCATCTACACAGTATTTCCATTTTCAGTATTTTATTTTCTGTCTATTCTCATTAAATGTAACAGACTAATTCTCGGATTATTTCCCGAGATAAGCTTATTTGATATTGCTCATTATTTCCATTGCATTATTTCTGGCATTACTCTGCGTTATTCTGTGGATGAGATTAGAAATACCTGAGACTTGTAACATTTTACTGCTAGACTACAGCTTAAGCATGCCCTGATGGATCCATTAAATTGGGTTGTCCATCGGTGCGTGCTGCTGGCCATTGCTCACGTGCTCAGTCCCTCGACATTTTGGGACTGGGGCATGACAGTAGCCACTCACATTAGCGATGATTCGTCTCGGTCGAGCGATACTCCGAGCGAGCCTTTGAAAGTCTAAGTCTGAACTCCTGAAGGGCCAAATCTAGAATTCTTTGCCTCAAACGAGTCTTCTCGCTGAGCAAAGTGGGTCGGATTGTTGCACTTGTGCCGTCTAAATAGGCTATCCACTTGAACGGAATCGGTCATTACAACGTAGTTGTAAGACAAGACAACTTAAGATATAGAATTGCATTCATATATATGACACATTATGTCAAAGAGTAAAAATATGTATGATTGTTGGGGGAAATTTTTGTGTTGGCTTGTAAGTTTTAGGATTGATATAAATAGGGGAAATTTTACCAAAATTTGGTCAGAGATGGGTGTGTGGTTGCAACCCTATAAGTTCATATAATTTACTTTTATCAGTTGACTGCAACCAAAGGCACGCTAATTAATAGTGTATGTTCGTAGTGGTTGACATTAAATATTATGTCATTTAATTTGGAAATAGTTGACCTAATCATGTTTATATCTGTGTACAGAACCATCCATGTCTATCAAGCAACGAGTCGATACTTAGCTGATCGTACATGGGTGTACAAACACTAACATAAGAGCAAGATGTGACACAATAAAGAATTAAAGGTTGTCTTATGAAATTTCTCAAGTACGCCACTAGTATCCTTGTGTCATTTTTCATAACAGACTATACGTACCAAGCGGTGGATCTTGTGAAGAAGCATCTCTACCCTCAAAGATTTTGTATATAACTACAAGCAGTTGATCATCCAAGAAGAAGTTGTGAATCCGCAATATCAATCCAATTTTGATGTAGATATCGGAGAGGAAGATTACGGAGATCATGTCGAACATCGACGACAAAACTTGGCACATAAGATGTTGCTGCGACTGGACCTAGTTTTAATCCGGAGGATCGAATCCTGATGCAAAGAAGTTATATGATATGTTCAAAGATGCATATACTTCAATATGTCCGGATTGTGATACTTATTTCATGAAGTACTAATGCGACTGTTGAATCTCTAGTCTGATTTTACTTGCCGCAATAACGTTACGACCAGATCATACATTTCGCAAGAGATGTTGCCGAAAGGATTAAAAAAGTTGCCTAAAAACTTTTTGTCATAGCTGATTTTCGTAATATGGTATTGGACATCCCAATATCTACGTAATTAGATTTTTTTTATTATGAATATACATACTTTTCTTAATTATATTTGTTAATATAATTGTTTGTCTTAATTAAACTAAATGTATAAACTATTTCATTTATAATATATTTTAAAAAGACCCCTAAGTAATTTTTGCAAATTATAAAATTTACCATGACACCTAACCCTACATGTGTCCTCATATTTTAGTAAATTCAAATGGAAAAAAAAAATATAATGATTATGTTTTAGATTTTTTTTTCAAAAAATAAAAGTAAAGAAGTTATATTAGTAGAGGGAGAGTAAATGGTTTTTTTTTTCAAAAAGACCATTTACTCACCCACTTTTTCACCATAGACATGAAAGTGGGCGAGTAAATGACCTTTTTATCCCTAAATAAGGCCAATGCTAAGAGCACAACAAAATTTTTTTAGGGGCAACGCACTTTCTGCAGTCTTGGGCGGCCAAAATTTTGGGAATACTATGTGAGGACTGCAAAATTTTTGACAGTCATGTGCATATCCAGGACTGACACAATTTTGACAATCCTTACACAATTTTGCAAAAAGAATGATTATCCTAAGCACAACAAGGACTGTCAAAATTTCTACAATCCTGACTATGTACATGACTGCAAAAAATGATGACATCTCTTAAAAACAGATGTAATACCCATTGCATTGGCCCTAAATAATTATATTTCTAGACAAAGATAATGATATACCAAAAAAAGAAGAAGTAATATCCGCGGTATTAGATTATATATTAGTACATATATTGAAATAAGCACGATGGAAAATCAAATCAAATAACCAAAATCAGACCACAAATTTATGAATATGGTTCTCAATGTACGATCAATGGTTAGATGCATCCAAGTTTAACCAACTTGTGGGAGAGAGTAAAACTCTGATACATATGGCTGTATCAAAGTTTTGATACAACCACTATATGACAAATATACCTCCTCTTTCTTTTCGTGTGTGTGTGTATATATATATATATATATATATATATATATATATAAACTTTGAGATGTAACTTACTTGTCATGCAGTGAGTTGTATCAAAGTTTTACTCTGTGGGAGATCATGTACCAATTACGTCATGACCATGTCTCATTAATGAGAATAATAACAAGAAGAAAACTCCCCCAATTAATTGGACATACAAAAACGCGGATGCTGTTATATATAGTCTACGTTACTTGTGCACAATTCTTGAGCTCAAATATTGCTTGGAAGAGCTTAGTAGACTAGTTTGAGACAGCCGGCCGGCATGTATAGTTGGTCCAGTGATTCACCGATTAAAGTGTTCGATTCAAGGGTGCCAATGGAATTGTGGCTTGGTCAAGTGAAGAAGTGAAGCTAACTAGAGAGCTAAAAACATTTGGAGGGAATAGAGGAGTTAAGTACGTTCCTATAGAATTGAACCAGAAGAGAGAGAGAGGAGAGGAGAGAGAGAGAGAGAGAGAGAGAGAGAGGGGCATGGCCACCACGTAAGCAGAATGATCCGGGTCCAAAGCCACTCCCGAGCTTCACTCACTTCCTTTCCTTCCAACCATGCATCCCCTAGCTCTTTTTCAAGGCCTGCTGAGCTTCTTACGTACTTCCTCTGATCGATCCCACCACGAGCTGACAACACTGCGTACTAATTCCGCTTCTTCACCTTCACCTATATATCACCTATAATCATCATCTATCATTGTCGTATATACGTCGTCTCTTGATCATACCAAGTGAGGAAGAAGACGAACAAAACGGGTGGAGCTAGCACGCACGCAGACTAATTAACCCTCATCTATCTATATATAATATATATATATATATATATATATATCGAATGGTACCGATATGCGTCTACAGATCCACCGGGCTCCTCTGCTGCCTGGTGCTGGTGCTGCTCCTGCTCCTCTCGGCCGCCACTGCTGCATGGGCCGATGATCATAATAACAAGAAGAAGGACAAGAGCCTCTCGGTCACCTACGATCGGCGTTCCCTCATTATTAATGGCAAACGGGAGCTCCTCATCTCCGGATCCATCCACTACCCACGTAGCACCGCGGAGGTACCATGGCTTACTTAACATTGCATTCATTTCTCAATTCTACATTTCGATTTCAATTCTTCTCTTCTTGATTATTTGTTTGTAAGCAAAGCAACTAGATATCGATCATATGCTAATTCCCAACGCATTAAATTGCATGCTTATCATATTCCTGACCATCGTCCAAGCCTTCTTCTTCCATTGCAATTAATGGATCATTCATCCTTCTATATATGTTGCTACTTACCATGAACAAGAGACTTCAGGCCTAGCCATAAAACCTAGAAATAAGGTGATGGATGCTTGTTTTGTCATTTGAATCCCAAGTATATATATATATAGTCTAAATAGAATATCTGAAAACTAAATAAATATTATTTAGACCATTATATTTAATTATACCCTTGTATTTAATGTTTGACAAAGATATTAGAATAGAACATTTGGACCCAAAAAAATTTGTTTCAAATTCAGATTACCTCTGAATACTGTTTTAGAGACATAATTCAGACATTCCTCTGAATTTGTTGACAACCAAACAACATGTAATGCCTCCAAAATGAAAACGTATTGAACATTGATTCTTATATAACTTGTCAAATCAAGATTTCAAGATGATCTGTTATCGAGGCAAATGTGAGATCTTCCTCAAATGATATATACAGATGTGGCCAAGCCTCATCAAGAAGGCTAAGGAGGGGGGCCTCAACGTGATACAAACCTATGTCTTCTGGAACGGCCACGAACCAGTAAAGGGGCAGGTATGAGTTCCTAGTGCAGCATTTGATGTTACTAAGATGCATAGGAGTTCTTCAAGAATGAACTAATAGTTCATAACTGGAATTTGCAGTACAACTTTCAAGGACGGTTCGACTTGGTGAGGTTCGTCAAGGAGGTCAAGAAGCAAAAGATGTACTTGACCCTCAGGATCGGCCCCTTCATCCAGGGAGAATGGAATCATGGGTACTTTTCGACTATCAATGTTTTGTGATTTTTTTTCTTTTCTTTTTCCAGTGCTTTTGTGGTGAAATTAATCCTAATGGCACTACGACTATAATGTTCAAATGTTCCACTGCTCGTCCTTATAACTTTATAAACTGTTCATTTGAAATAGTTTTTATCAATTTCGTAGCACATCGAGAGTACTTGAAAAAATATATGACAATATAAGTATTTAAATTGTATTTTTTTCAGTAATATATGCTTTTGAAGTTGTTTTCGGTGTGTTTGAAATTTGACGAAAAGTGTTTTCGAAAAAATAATTTATGAAGTTGGGGGTACCAAAACTGAACAGTAGAAAGTTCAGGTGCCAACAATGTTTAGAAATTTTTGCTATAGTTGGAATGCCATTAGGATAATTTAGTATAAATTTTTGCATAGTTCAATTAATTAGAAATTATTATTTTTTTCCAGAGGATTCCCATATTGGCTGAGGGAGGAGCCGGGGATCATTTTTAGAACTGACAATGAACCATACAAGGTGATTGTCAATGATTTCAACTAGAAGAAAAAAAAAAAAAAAACTGAACCTCAAGCAAAGAGTTTGTAACTTTCTTTTTTTCCTTGTTCTGATCAGTCTCGCCAATTCTCTCTTTGCAGCAATATATGGAGAAATTTGTGAGGTACATAGTCGATCTGATGAAGGACAATAAGTTGTTTGCTCAGCAGGGAGGCCCCATCATTCTAGCACAGGTACAGTTACTTGAACGACTCCGATGTCTGTGTCTTTTAAAGTTTGGAGTTCATTTTTGTTCACCCACCAAAATTAGTAGAAATGTTCAGCCTTTCACTCAAGACACGTGACAGCTCATGAGTGGAAAGATGAATATCTCCGCTAGTTTTGGTGGGTGAACAAATATGAACTCGTTTCTCGCAGATTTTTCTCGTACTAAAGGCCTCCCGGCTCGAATTTGCAAACAGATTGAGAACGAGTACAACATGGTACAAGCTGCCTTCAAAGAAGGGGGCACGCGATACGTGCAGTGGGCGGGGAACTTGGCCCTCAGCACCGACGCCGGAGTCCCCTGGATGATGTGCAAGCAAAAGGATGCTCCTGGCCCGATTGTACGTAAGCCGTCGGGCTCTTTACTACTCCCAGACCAGATCTACTGTCCGGAAATACCTGTCCGACATTCTGTACCCTCCTCATATTTGCCTCGTGGGGCCCAACGTCTAAAAAAATAAATTTCAAAAAGTAGAGAGGGAACAGAATACCGGACAAGCATTTCCGGACAGCAGATCTTGTCTCCTCAACTCCCGGACGTGCATGCTTCTGGCCTTGGTTTCTTGATCAGTCTTCCTGATTGGAAAATGGTGTGTTAATTTTGGATGCAGATCAATGCATGCAACGGTAGGAACTGTGGCGATACTTTCACTGGGCCGAACCAGAAGACCAAACCCCTCCTGTGGGCGGAGAACTGGACTGCACAGTGAGTAGTTATTTGGGTTATTTAGTTTTAATGTCCAGTATAATATTAAAAAATTGTGTTTAGATCTCTATATTGTCCATAAAAGGATTTGAGACTCGTCCTAACGATTGACTTGGACTGACCATCCAGAATGAAATACATAATTTCAAATTTTGAATATTATACGAGATCCTAAAACTAAACAGAAATATGTAAGAGTTGTGTGACTTGGTTTATTTATTCTTGTATGGTGAAGGTCGTGTAACTCGGGTTATTTAGTTTGTTCATTAACAATTGAGTTAAGACTTGTGACACTGTTGTTTGTTTCTATAATGTTCCCAGTAGTCACGCAATCCTCCGGGGACACTTGAGTTGCAAGCATTCAACAATACGACCGAGACGAGAGAAACCTGATGATACACGATGTTCATGAAATTGTTCCTATCGAAACTGCCGCCAGAAGAGTTGTGTGACTGTTGAGATCAACAGTCTCATTCTAATTTGATCAAACTAAATAATCCAAGTCACACAACCCCCACAATACATAACTAAATAAACTAAGTTACACAATCCACACGTATTTTTATTTAGTGTTTGAATCTCGTATAATATTCAATGGAGACATAAACTCAAATTAACCCTAGATATTTCTTAGATCTGCAAGGAGTACATTATGACTGATGACATCGTCGATCATTTCAGGTACCGGGTGTTTGGAGACCCGCCGTCGCAGAGGTCGGCCGAAGATCTCGCTTACGGTGTCGCCCGCTTCTTTTCCAAGAACGGCACGCTCGTGAACTATTACATGGTACTATTGACATGGAAACTAGAACATAAAGATGAAGCATTCTTGACATAGCTGAGTTTTTCTTGATCTTCTCGTGACAGTACCATGGAGGCACTAATTTTGGTAGGACTGGCGCCGCTTTTATCATGACCAGATACTACGATGAGGCCCCTCTCGATGAATACGGTACTCTTAGACCTATGATACATGTATACAAAGACCTATGATACATGTTCTATCGATATTCTATAACTTAAGTACGAAATTCTACTTCTGGAGGGACATATATAAACATTCTTTTCTTTTTCTGCATGACAACAATTCTTCCAATTGTAAGTTGTAACAACATTCTAACATTTAACATGAAATCTTCTTCTATCTTGAACAAGTATAGCAATGGTTCTTTTATTACACAAACATACAAATTTTTTTGTTAAAGCATACAGAGTTCATGTACTAACATTCTTATTAATCTTGAAAGAATCAGAGCACTCACCGTGACGAATCTTCTTCCTGTACCATATCATGCAGGCATGCTGAAGGAGCCGAAATGGGGACACCTGAGGGATTTGCACCAAGCACTGAGACTGGCGAAGAAGGCTCTGTTCTGGGGCGTCTACTCTTACGAGAAGCTGGGCAGCGGGCTCGAGGTAAACGGTCCTCCGAACTTCGTTTAGCGACGATGATGTATGGTGTCGATCAGAAGTGTCGCTAACGCGATGTCGTGACGTTTGTTGATCCACTGCAGGCGAGGTTGTACCAGATCCCCAGCAGCGGCGTGTGCGCGGCGTTCCTCTCGAACAGCCACCCGAAGGTCGACGCGGCCGCCACCTTCAGGGGCGTAGAGTATTTCCTTCCCCGCCATTCCATCAGCATCCTTCCGGACTGCAAGAATGTGGTCTTCAACACCCAAAGAGTAAGCGACTTGGTACTAATTGGAAGCTACATCAGCGTGGTCAAAGGAGTCGTAAGGATGATGTTTGCTTATGATGCTAATGTAGGTGAATGCTCAACACAATTCAAGGACGTTCCATGAATCGAAAGAAGCCCAAGCTAACAACAAGTGGGAGATGTACCAGGAGCACGTCCCGATATTCTCCGAAACTCCTATTCGGTCCACGGAGCCTCTGGAGCTCTTTAACATGACCAAGGACGAGACCGATTATCTTTGGTACACCACAACGTAAGAAAATTGCGACAAAATGTGTTAATTCGTAACGAACAATTTTACACATCCTTTGAATCCTTCTTCTTTTTTTCATGGCATTGCTCGATGACAGCTTCTCTTTGGACGACGATGACTTGCCCAGGAGGAACGACATCCGCCCCGTGGTCCAGATCTCTAACCTCGGCCACGCGATGCTCGGCTTCGTCAATGGTGAATACATTGGTAAGGTTTCACGAAGACTGTCCTGTTGCACTTTCTCACTTCTATACTAATCAACACGATCATGTTTGGACGTGACAACAGGAGAGGGACATGGAACCAAAATAGAGAAGAGCTTCGTGTTCCAGAAGGCAATGACTCTGAAACCAGGGGACAACCACCTTTCATTCTTTGCTATGCACATCGGCTTACCGGTATCAATCTTCTTCGCCATACCCCTACATCCTCATCGTTGTCGTCGTCAACATCATCGGTTCTTATTCTGACATTCCCCCCCTCTTCTGTGTCCTTGAAGGATAGCGGCGCGTACCTGGAACACAGGCATGCCGGCATTCATACAGTATCAGTTCAGGGGCTCAACACTGGAACTTTGGACTTGACTTCAAACAAATGGGGACACCAGGTACTGAGAAAGATCATTCGTATAAGAATGAAGATACTCCAAAATACACTATGACACACCAAGTGTCATATCGTATCCGTATCCCACAACACCCTAATGCTTTAATTGACGCCGCAGGCTGGACTGCAAGGAGAGAAGCAGCAGATCTACAACGAGCCTGGAACCCTTCGGGTCAAGTGGGCGCCTGGTCAGAAGAACATGCCAATTACTTGGTACAAGGTATTAGGACTGATCTAACATTGTAGAAGGGAGAGAAATAGTGAAATTATCGCTCGAGACTAACAATTTTATCTTTGGTTTGAATCGATTGCAGAGGTATTTCGATGCTCCCCACGGAGACGACCCCGTCGTCCTGGACATGGGCAGCATGGGCAAAGGAATGGTCTGGATCAATGGCGAGAGCATCGGTCGGTACTGGGTCTCCTTCCTCTCCCCCATCGGCAAGCCTTCCCAGCAAGCGTATGATGCTCAAAATCCTTTCTAGCAATAATGTCATGTGGCACCAAAGCCGGCCCTAGGATAAGCCTGACAAACCATCGGACTTAGACAACCCTCCTGGTTAGAGTAACCTCCAGGTCTTGAGTCCCCATCTCTCTACCAGTAGAGCCTCATTTGGTCTTATTTTTCTCACCCACAACATTTACTCCTAAAGTTGATACCAATTCAACATTTATAGCTTTCAGCTTGTGGCAAGGCTAAGGCAATCCAACCCTGGGCCGGCCATTTGTGGCACGGTTGTTTGTGATTTACGCGCTTTTTCTTCTCCTTCTTCTTCTTCTTCAGGTACCACGTCCCGCGATCCTTCTTGAAGCCGACGAAGAATCTGATGGTGGTGTTCGAGGAGTCCGGAGGCGACCCGGAGGGCATCGTGGTCCAGGTTGTGAAGAGGGACAACATCTGCACGTACGTTTCGGAGTACAACCCTGGCCATGTCAAGGCGTGGAAGAGGGAGAACAGCCAGATACGCAAGGTCACGGACGGCAGTCCCCAGGCCACCCTCTCGTGCCCGGACATGAAGGTGATCAAGACCATCGCCTTTGCCGACTTCGGCAACCCCGGAGGCAGTTGCGGCGCCTTCACTCCAGGCAATTGCACTGCCCCACAGACCAAGTCCGTCGTGGAGAAGGTACACACAGTAGCCATTATCCGATTAAGGTCTATACAATGTAACGCGGACACTGCACCTATTTTGGTATCCTAATGTTACTTCGGAACGTTCCTGGATGTGTCCAATACGTGTCTGACACAACTGTGTCCATATCTTTGTTATGGTCAGGAATGCTTAGGGAAGCAATCTTGCAAATTGGAAGTGACTCCGCAGGCCTACAGCGCAGACCCGAACTGCGAATGGACTCGCAACACTCTTGCGGTTCAGGCGAAGTGTTCACGCAATAAGAAGGGGAAGGCCCTGGGGGCTCAAGACGACCAAGGCCAAGACGAATGATTTTTTTCTTACTCTTCTCTTCTTTCTTAATTTTATTTCTTTCTTTTGTGTTCGAGAACTCAATAACGATAAAGAATTTTAGGTGAAGGGATTTTTACTTGTTCCTTCGATTTTTTGTACCACATAAGACAGGATTAATTCTTATATATATATATATATATATATATATATATATATATATATAAATTGAATTCTTTTCAGGGGGAAGTTATTAGGTTGGGTGTGGTTTTCGATTGGTTTGTGGCAAATTTTTAGCTAACATAGATTACCATTTTGCTCGAGCTTAAGAAGTAGAGGACTGGGATGAAATTGGAGGCTTGTCAGGAATAGCCAAATAGCTATGCAAAGCTAAAAATTAGCTGGTGGCAAGACCATCGAAGAGTATACCAACAGTGAAATCTAGAAACGAATGCAAAGCTTCATTGACAGAGGGCGAACGTGCCGCTATGGCCCAACAATATTAAGCAAAAAAGCTTGTCAGATGTGTCTAATATGAGACAAAAAAAAAACATACGATAATTCTTCAGTAATGTGAAAGAAAATAACAAATTTGGTATGTTAGCTACAAAAATGGTCAAAAACTAAGAAAATAAGTGCAACTTAAAACAAAAGTTAAAAGTTGGCCAACCAGGATAGGTCCATTCTTACAGCAAAAGATTTTAGAATTTGAGCTAACAAAAGCTGAACGAATATTAGATCAGCAAATAAAAAGATCAAGCTGCAAGATGCATGTCAAGATACGAGTATGGGACAAAAAAAATAAAAAACTCAATTCTTGGAAATCAAAAGAGAGTTCGACTCAAATAAAAAAAAAACATCCAAGGTTCCTCTCACCAGAATCTGTAAAAAGTCGCACAAGGATCAGAAGCTAATAGTAAGACATCTCATGAAACATGTTTCTGTCAACACCCCCCAGATTTGAAGCAATGTATCGCTGTCATTCTATGCCAAGAGGTATCGGAAAGATAGGTGACCCAATTTCCAGAAATGGCAGCAGGGGATTAGGATCAATTAATATAAACCTTTATTGTGCTTCAAATAAGCAATTTTTTGTACAAATGGATATGGTTACAGTGATGTAAAGACCATTTTCACACTCATACATGAAAGAAGGAAAAAAACATTAGAATTTACAGAAGGCTCGAAGAGTTTCATCAAGGGCCTTGTTGTCATAGTCTCCAGTAAAAACACAGCTACCCAGAGGACCCTTTAGAAGGATGAGCCTTAACAATCCATCAGCTACCTTCTTGTCCACCTATTCATTCAAAAACAGAAAGAAGCAAAGATGCTCAGAATATAAACTTGTAGAAAAACTGGAGATCACTGAGAAAGTTTGGAGCACCTACAGTCATAATGGCTTTAAAATTTTCCACTGTCATTATCTCCGGTGGACCAAGTTGGAAGGTTAGCCTGCTTGCTGTAAGATCTTAAGAACCCTCTCCTTTATAGTATCATCAATCCAGCCAAGACGATGTGGCATATCATAACCTATGAATAAAACCATGCCTACTCAATCAAATACACCATGTGAGAAAGAAGAAGAAAAAAAGAACACACAAAATGATGACTGATTTGATACCGTTCCAGCTGCCACAGCCTCTCCGTGGAGCCACTGGCCATAGCCATCCCATTTTCGATAGCCTGAAATAGACATGTTAGAATAAGAACAGAATGTATGGGATTTGTGAAGCTAGTGGCTAAAGGATGCGTGCAAAACCATTGGCCTTAGAAACTTGAAACAAGAAGAGAGTTAAGCTAAAGCTTCAAAAAGTATCAAGGAAAGAGGAAAGAACATGAATGAAATAATAATTCGAAAGAAAGTTGCATAGGCATGAAAGCTCAACTAAAAACTATCAAGTAACAGAGTCAATTCTGGAAATCATTCTTCAGTGTCTTCTGAAGTCAGCCAATGACAGTTCCCTCGACATGAGCATGATTATCAAAGATTAGGACGATATAGGTTATTAATGAAAATCTAGGGCATACTGCCAATCTCAGAATGGGATTCTTTCTCCAAAGATTTTATTAGGTTAATGTCAATACACTTCCAGACAGATCATTACTTCAATATCCTAAGCTTTTAGCTTAAGTACTAAAACGTGAAAGCTGAAAGAAGAACATGTGAAAAGAAGAGTTGCAGATATGTGGAGCAGTAAAAAATAAGAATGGTCTGCTCCTCTTCTAATATGAATATCAAACTGACCATATGCATGAGGAACCTTGCAGCCTACACCAGACACTTGTCCAGAAAAGCCTAGTAGATATAGGAGCCTAATAGATCTATGTGGAATGTAGAGATGCCGGCAATACGTACCTTCCTCCAATATATTCCTTGCACGGCTAACTATCAAAATTCTTCGTCCAGAAGGTCAATTTCAGTGCTCCTAGTTGTTCTTTTATTGAGATTGCTTCAAAAAATTCTAACCAGAATATAACAAGCACCTTGTATTATATGAAACTAGTTATTCCTTTGTCTCCGGCACTTCTTGATAATTTAGCAATATTCTAAATTTCGCTAGGCGGAATCGGTGCGCCGGAGGGCCTCCTAGTGCCTAGGCGCCGAACTGATTTTTTTTTTAACATGGGACATAAATAGTTTGTATGTATTATAATGTCACAAAAGCTTATGTGTTCTTGTGGCTAGCGGGATGCGCTTAAGTGCTGTGTTCTTGTGGCTAGCGGGATGCGCTTAAGTGCTGTGTTGTGTGCTGCGGGTGGGTGGTTGAGAGTTCAAATCCTACCAAGGATTCAATTTTTTTTCAATTTTTTTTATTTGGGGCATTTGGGGCGGGTCACAATGTAACCCTAAATATAAAAGGGGAGAGATTCCCGATGGAACCCAGCCTCCACCTCCTCTCCTCTCCTCTCCATCTCTCCTCTCCATGAAATGAAAGGGTCCCGATGGAACCCTAAAATGAAAGGGTCGATTGAAAATTTGGAACCCTAAAATGAAAGGGTCGATTGAGAGAGACCCCCGATGGAACCGATGGAACCCTAAATTGAAAGGGTCGATTGGAATGCTCACAAGGTAATTTTCATTTTATTTTTAGAGATTTTGGTGATTTGATTTTCGGTTTTTGTTGATTTGATGATTATTTTTTTGATGGGAGGGGTTCGAATGAGTCCATTTTTGTTCACCCACCAAAACTAGGTGGGATGTTCACCCCCCACTAACAAATTGACACGTGACATTTTCATCCCACACAAACCACTTTGTAAGTGGTTTTGTTCACCCACCAAAGTAGTTTTGACCTTTAATTTGCCACATGTCAATTTTTTAGTGGGAGGTGAACATCCCATCTAGTTTTGGTGGGTGAACAAAAATGGACTCGGGTTCGAATAGCCCCGAACAGCACTGTCTAGTGCCGAATACAACCGACTAGGGCCTTTTTGTTTCGGTCTAGCGCGGCCTAGCGCCTAGGCGGCCGAACAACCCGAAATTTAGAATACTGTAATTTAGTTTTTGAAATTACTTCTCATTTATATCATTTAATAATATATTTTTTTATTAGTTTTAAGGTTTTTTATTGACATATACACTTATCATATTCGTAACCATTCGATATACCTCCTATCTTTTAATCTGTGACCATTTTTTATCCTTTTATGTTTTGGCGGGAAACACAGGTTCGCTTTATTATATAGATAGTAAGATATGCATTAATATCGGACAATTAAGATCATTATTTTCCCAGACTCCGATGGACCGATGGTTCAAGGAATATAAAACAATTTAAAAACTAAAACTAATAACTACCATCTTCTTGTCGCATTTAATAACTAATACAAGTAATCAATAGAAATCTCTTGCTACCAGCTAAAATATATGTTTTATTTACAAAACCACTTGGCAGGGGCTGGTCCAGGAGCCTTAATCGGGAGGAGGCTACTTTCAATATGGAAAGGCAAACAAGAAAAATATAGTGGCAATGAATTTAGTAAATTGCTTTCTAAGTACTTGATACATGGATCGAGTCCTGCAAATGCTCTTTTTTCACATGTTTTTAAATAAGCATATATATTAGTTTTTTTCACCAAAATCCGAGGGGGGGGGGGGGGGGGGGGGGGGGGGGGGGGGAGTTAGCACGTGCCGTTGACTTCATCCATATAATAAAAATTAATTAATTTACTCTAAAACCGTTATGGCATTGTTTGATTGCAAGAAGTGTAAAAAGTTAAAGAGCAAATCTAAGCAATCCAAGCAGACCCTTGCCCACCAAAGCTGTCCCCAAACATCATATAAATGTATTCTTTATGTCTATGTTACACGGACATGAATATGACGTAACATGATACAAACACAAGGACACAAATTCTGCATCTACTTTAGGCATGCCATAGTATATTTGAAGTGGTGTGTAGCATCTGATACATGTTCCACAAAACGCAACATGGGCATGGCACCAATTTTGGAGTGTCCACGCTTCCTAGGCTATGACACTTAAATGGAAAATTAAATTTTCAGTGCTGTAAGCTTGAACCACATAACTTAAATTTAAAATAAGTTAGTGACATGAAGTAAACACGTACAAACATAATTCAAACACAGAATAAACCTAATGGTATTTTCTGAGAAAACTCAAAACACTCACATGACCAAATGTATGACCCAAGTTCAAGGTAGCCCTTAATCCACTTTCCTTCTCATCTAAGGAGACGACCACAGCTTTGTTTTCACATGACTGCTTGATAGCATAAGCTAAGGCACTCAGATTCCTGCAAGAAGAATTAGAATAAAAGTAAACAAGGACACAACAAAGAGGAAAGATTTCAAATAACAAAAATCTAGGAGATCATACAACATTATCCTTCATTCTCATGCTAATGATTAGTTAATGTAAATCTGAGTGATCAGTTTAACCATTTCCATTTTGTTGACTGGATGGCTAGTCAAAGAAGAGAATACTTGGCTTAGAGAGGTTTAAAGTGGTATATGACATAACACAGCTTGTATTACTCAGATCTGAAAGACAGGTTTTGATATAATATGAAACTAAAATAGACAGTGCCTGAGTCATTCACCATGACCGTCCCTTTGAGACTTGCTTCCCACTTTAACCGACTTGATCTTCTGATCCTAAACACCTAGTTGTGTTTGATAAGGAGTGTGTACGTAATAGTCTCCTAGTTCATGCAAGATAGTGCAAGTCTATGTGAAGGTTGGCGGCTAGGGTTGGGTCGGGTGGCACTAGTGAGCTTCCTTTGCCACTAATTCAGTATGAATTTTCACTATGCCTCCAAGTGTGCGGCAGGGGTTGCACAAGTGGATTTAGTTTCTGGAGAAAAAACCACATTAACAAGTAGGTACTCCTATACTCTTACTAACCCACAGGCTATGTTCAGTACCCTCATATGGAAGTATGGATTGATATTGCCTTAGGTTGTCTTGCATATCTCAATGTAAGTAAACTATCTTAAGCAAAGACCACAAATAGGAAAATAATATCGACCTTTCTAGAAAGTGCACCCTTTCTAATCTTTAGTTGTACTTGGTATTTGCTAAGATAATATGTTTTTATTGCATTGCGTCCAATGAGATAAGTAACAACAAGTGGAAAGTGAAGGGTTGATTATGGCTAGATGATTACTTTGCCAAAAACTGGAAATGTGCTCTCAAGCTTGGCAAGAAAAAGAAATGTATGGCTTGCTGCATGCTCATAACTTTAAGGGATATTTTAGCAAATGCCCCATTCTTTGTACGGAACAATAAAAAAATTTAAGATATACCCCCACTATTTTAACCGAAATCTTTACTGTTTTACACAGAACGAGGACATTTGCTAGTTTTTTAAAAAAGTGGGGATATATGCTAGTTTGTACTGGGTTGGGGTTTGCATATTTTAATAGGCAAATTTGGGGGTTAATAAATTGCGGATGAAAGTTCTAGAAATTTTGGGGCTTTCATTAAATTGCGCATTCTGTCTTCGTACTTTAACACAATAAAAGTTAAGAGCTGGTTATTAATTTACTACCACAGATGATGATTGCAAACGGTACTAGTGAACGCAATTTTGGCCTGCATAATCTTTATTGTATTTGTTCTCATAATTGCTAACGGTTCCACAAACAAATCAGTTAATTAACACATTTGATTTAGATTCCGTTAATTAACAAATACAATAACTAATTGAATTCCAAAAACAAATCTGTTGGTTAACACTTATTCTTAACACATTTGATTGAGATTCCGTCTTTAGCTTTGTTTGTGCATATAAACCTTAGTCCTATTTATACCTAAGGGATTCATAGTGTTGTACACAACTTCATGTCTTAGTTTGAATTTTATTGCAACTCCGGTTAGATATGGTTATGAACATTGGTGGACTGTAGAAGATTCCATAATACTGAAAAGGGAAAACTATATTTTTGGTCACTGAATGTTTGCAAAACTTAAATTTTAGTCATTCAGCGATCAAAAATATATATAGAGAGTAACTAAAACAAACATTCAGTGACCAAAAGTATAGTTTTTCCATTAATGAAACTCCAAATCAAACACCATTACACAAACCTAGTGGAGTTTCGTAAGAATATCCAACTCCGAACTAGCCTACCTCCATTTTATAAAACTTTGTTACAAGCAAAGCCTGATTATCGTTATATTAAGCAAGAAGTTAAGCTACCTCTAGAATTTTGCTGCGAGTTTTCCACCAAATATACAAAAACAATTAGGGAATAAAAAAGAAACATGACATCGAAATCTTTGATAATGAACTTTGACAAAAAATATTCTTTGCAAATTCCAATTTTATTGTGCGTATGGGTCTTCGACCATGTTTGGCCGATGCAAATGTACGTATGTTAATGTTACACGGGAATTTTACAGGGGTATGTATTTAGATATTTTAGAGGGTATGCATGCAAAAAGAAGTACAAAGAATGGAGTTAAAAAGAAAAATGGCAAAGTTCGTACTTTTGGAGGAGATCGGGGCGGTCGAGGTTTCCGAGATCGACGTCGAAGACGGTGGGGACCACCGCAGCGGCCTCGGGACAATTCGGAGGCCGCGAGGGAGACGACAGGCTTCGGTCGGTTGTACGCAGCCTGGGTCCGGTAATGGGGCGGCGGCGGAGGGAGAGAACAGCCGGGAAGGGGAAGGGAGAGGCGTTGGTGGAGATGCCGGCGACTGGAGAGGGGTGGAGAGCGACGTCGCTGAAGTCATGGAGTGGAATTAGGGTTTCGGATGGTGCCCATTGGGGAGGCGGGTGGTTCCTCAGCTCTGCACTGCTTCTACTACTCATTTTAGGGATTACGGTCTGGAGGGAGGGAAAGAGGGAAGGTTGTTGAAGTTGGTGGGTGGGAAGGCTGTACGGATAGAAGTAGCCTCAGGACCCGTTAGTCATGTCACATGGGTCCAAAGTCTTCTATGTGGGGATCACCTGTATGCATATAAAATCACTACACAAAGGTTGATGGTTGTTGAACTGATTTGAAAATTGTAACTAATTGTACTGTTTGGTTTGTAGAAAAGTGCTCTCTTTTGATAGTAGGATTTTTTTTGATAGAAGCATCTCAAATCACTCTAAAAACTTGAGGATATCAAAATGAATAAAGTCCAAAGGGAAGATTATTTACTTACTATTCAGGTCATTCAAGAGGCTTTTCTAATTCTTCTCCAAACTAACCAAACATAGTAGACTCCTTTTGATCCAAATAAAAGTGACCCACTTCACTTCCTAAATCTACCAAACAACACACCAAGTATAAAAGGAATGAATCATGTTATTTGGCACCCCCATCTACGTGCACAGACGTCGGCGGAGCGGTATGGAGAGACGGCGGAGAGGGAAGGGAGGAGGGAGAGCCGAGGAGATGTCGGCGGTGCCGCCGAAGAGAAGCAGCACAGGAGGGAGGTAGTTGTCGTCCTCGTAGGAGGAGGAGGTGGTGGCAGAGAAGCTGGGGGAAGGCGGCAACAGAACAGTAGGAGACGACAGGAGTGGCGGCAACGTCCTCCTCGGCCCCGCGGGTGTCACAAATAGTTTTTTCGAAAAGGGAAATACATTTACATCATCCTTTTTCAGAAGGAAAGCATATTTTAGAAATTTGAAATCAACTCAGAATAAAGTCGGTCTTGTTTCCAACCACATAGTCTTTACTAAAACTTCACTCATGGAAACCTTGATTGGGAAATAATTTGAGTTAATTCAATGAAGCAAAAAAAAGTCACAGTCTGACTTGACATTGTTCTACTAACAACAAGGCAGGCCAAGGAGAACAAGATTCATCTCCTTCCTCTTCTTCCTCTGGAATAATAACAAACAAATAAATATGATCACCATTATTAAGGAATAAGTAAGTAAATAAATTGTGGACGTGGATCCATCCATCTACGCTGAAATCTTCGCTTTCGGAGAGTTGACGGCCAGCGTGATGTCCTGAAACACCCTCAGCCTCTTCGGCACCTGCCCCTCAGCCACTGCCACTGCCGGACCACGGTGATCAAGAACAGGAGGAGGAGCCAGAACCGCGGCCACGATGGCTTCGTTAAACGCATCGTTGTCTGGCAACTCCGGCCACTTCTCCTCCTCCTCTGTCCTCACCACACTGCCAGACCTCGTCCTCTTCAAGTCGTGGTGGAACTGCTGCTGCTGCTCCTTCTCCAGTTTCAAAGAGTAAAATGGCGGTGCGTCGATGTTGAGCGAATTGCACGGCAAAAGCAATCCTCCCCGCTTGGCAGCACTACTACTATGATACTGCAGCTTCACCAGTCCTCCTCCAACTCCTCCTCCTCTGTTGACATCATGATGATTCTCGTTAGCGAACTGGTCTCGAACCGGGTAGTCCGTGCAGGGATGCGGCTGCCATATCGAGGACGACCTGAGGAACGCCTCGAAGAGCCAGCTCTGGTCCCCCCGGCCCCCGGCCGCCACATTGCACTGTAGCTTCGACTCGAGATCGAGGAGCATCTCCTGCGCCCTCTCGAAGGCCTTGAGGTGCGAATCCGCTCCCCTCAGACCGTCGAGCGTTGCAGGCCTCACCTGCTTAAGCGTCTCCCTCGCCTCCGTGATCCTTCCCTGCTTCATCAGGCAGATGCCGAGGTTGCACATCTTGTTGTTGTCGGCTCCGATGACGAGGGCCCTCCTGTAGGCGTCCTCCGCCCCGACGTAGTTCTCCTTCTGCATCAATGCCCAACCAAGGTTCCCCTGAACAAAAGAACAAATTATATGATAGGATTGTTTGATCAACTAATTTAGCTATGTTGCTCAGATAAGGATACAACACCTATTTTGGTGTGTCCTAATGTATTTCGGAATGTTCAGGTTGACACTTACTAGAAGGCGTGTGGCTTCTTGCTCGACCGAGACCTGGAACTTCCGTCCCTGCGACCGCGCGGTCTTCGTTCGCTTCCCGTTGAATGCCAGACCTTGCTGAATGAGATGCATCTTGTGCTTCAGCAGGGCTATTTGATCATCCAACCTCCCGCATCTCTGTTGTGTGTACACGAGAACAACAGAAAGTCAGACTTGAGTACTGATCAAGGAAGAGCGAGCGAGTGTCGAAGAAAGAAAGGAAGAAACCTTGTACAGATCTAGAAGGATGTTGTCGAGGGACTCCTGGGCCTGATCGGAGCACCGGTGCCTGAGCGACTTGATGGCCTCGATGGCCTCTTCGGCCCGGTTCTGCTGCTTCATGACGATGGCCATGTCCTTGAGAGCGCTGTCGACTCTGTCTCCCGCGTTTATGGCTCCCCAGAACATCGCAATGGCTCTCTCCGGATCCTTGTCCACCAACTATATATTCATCCACGGAAAACTCCTCGTGTTAATTAATTTTCTTAAAGAAATTACCAAAACAAGTATACTAGGACACGCCAAAATATGTGTCGTGTTTTGTTGTCATTTACCTGGACACGTTTGGCCTTGACGTAGGGGGTGTCGCCGACGGGGACTTTGTGGGCGACATGGAAGGACTCGGATCTCGACTTCGCGGCAATCGGCTTCGCCGGAGAGCACGGCGCAGACTTCGATGGCCTGATCATTCCGGTGGGGGCATTGATGTTCCATAGCTCTTGCGGAAGCATTTTTTTTTTTTTTTTCAATCTTCTTCTACTGGCCGGAGTAGAGAAGGATGAGAGCGAAGAGGAAATGCTCTTCTCTCTGCTGCTTCAAATAAGAGAGAGAGGAGAGGAATGGGGAGAGTTTCTTGCGAGGGACGATGGTGTTACTAATACGAGGGGATGGGGTTTATTTGGAAGGAGTCGACCGTTGGAATTTGAAGAGCGCCCGTTTGAAAATATAGCCGTTGCGGCGAGGGGTTCTCGTTGGATCTCTCTTGGGCTGGGTTTGGGGTGGCTTATCATGCCTGCTTTTGGTTATTATCTTGAGAAGCTCTCTCATAAACTCACCAGTAACAATAGCTTATTACATACCAGTAAATGCATCTGCATTGTACGTAAAATATTTTTTTAATATTATTATAAAATAGTTTAAATATTTATTATAATATAATTATAATTTATTATAAATATATTTTTATTTTTTATAAAATGTTTTCAAAAGAATAGTCGTCTAAGATGTATGTATATTATCATGTAAACAAAAATTTAAAATTAAATAAAATTTAACTAATTGTTTAACTACATAATATTATGTAACTATAATTAATATTTTTTTAGCTCATGTGGTCAAGGTGGGAGGCATTTTTCTTGGTTGGTCAAGTTTTGATTTCCATGACGTTATTTTTAATAAATTTATTTTTTTTCAACATTTTCTTACGTAATATTAATTTTTTAAATAAATAGTTTGGTAATTATAAACGGTTTAGACGACTCATTTTTGTACCGTTTTGAAGGCTCATTATAAGAGTAAGAGTTTTTTTTTTAAATTTAAATCAATTTTGGGACAATTGTTACTATGAAACTTGGGATTCCTTCTCGTGGAAAAAATTGAAGAGACATTCTTTTAAATATATGTTTTTAACCGTCTACACTTTATAGTTTACATATAAATACGCAATTCCCTAAATCTTTCGACATATCTAAGTTGATTTTACCTTATATACACATACTTCTTAAGAAAGATTTTTCATTGAAAACTGAAATAACTAGTTCGTTATTTTGAAAAGAACAAAAATGTTGGAACCGAAGACTAACTTAAGTATCACATTTCGTCTCTCTGGTTTATTTTCTATTATTAATGTTGTAGTTATTTTCTACAAAAAATTTACTGTACCGATAATAATTTTATATTAATTAAGTATAACGATAGAAGTTTAAAAAAATTTAAAATTTTGATACATATCGCCAACCGAGTTGGCAAAAATTAGGAGTGCTCAATTTTCGCCAACCCAGTTAGCGAAAATCCGTCAAAAACAAACGTGGAATCCGACGTGTCAAAATTTAGGCGGGAATTGGTGGATTTTCGCCAACTGAGTTAGCGAAAGTGATGGGTTATTTTTTTTTTTAGTTTGTTTTTTGGTTTTATGTTTATGGTTTGATTTGGTTTGATTTTTTGTGTTGGTTTGATTTATGTTGATTTTTTTGTTGGTTTATTTTTCAGAAAATTTGTTGTACAGAAAATATTTTTAAACAAATTAACTAAAACAAAATAATTTTTCAATAATTTGAAATCACGAAAGCTTTCGCCATCTCTGATGGCGAAAATATGAAATACTAATTTTTTTATATTTGTCAAATTTTTGCCAAAAGTTAGTATAGATAACTAAAACAAATAACAAACTAATTATCATTTATATTAATATAGATAATAAAAAAATTAGTATAGATAATAAAAAAATTGAAAATAAAATTACCGAAAGTAAAATTTGGAGGTCGAAACATCATTTTTTTGCGATTCTAAAAATTCTTGAAGTCCGTCAAACGGTGAAACTCTATTTATTCTGTAGTACTTTTCCATACGGTCATTTTGGCACAAACTGGACCTTGTTTCCATCTTTCAGTCAAAAGTTATGATACTTTAAAGTTTTAAATTTTATATTTTTGCCTGTAACATGTGCGTCTTGTTTCGGATGAAAATTCTTTCTACACGAATTGTGTTACTCTCGTCGAAAACATACAAATCGACCTATTGTTTGACAAAAAATGATTTCAAAAAAAATAGTTAGGCCGCTTAAAGTCTGCTCGACGGCAGATGTATTATTCTTACGGCAGATTTTTTTGTTGTTGTTGTTCAATGATAGCATATTTTTTATGTTAAATTTTATTTTTTATAATTTATTTAAAAAAATTATTGCTACAACAACGTTTAAATAAATTAGAAAAATCAACAAAAATATGCTATCAAGAAAAAAATAACACAAAAAACCAAAAAAAAAAACCAACACACATCAAACCAACACAAAAAACCAAACCAAATCAAACTCTAAACATAAAACCAAAAAATCAACCAAAAAAAATCAACCCATCACATTTTCGCCAACTCAGTTGGCGAAAATCTACCCATTTCCGTCCAAAATTTGACACGTCGGATTCCACGTCGGTTTTTGTCGAATTTTTGCCAACTGGGTTGGCGAAAATCGAGTACTCCTAATTTTCGTCAATTCGGTTGGCGATATGTATCGGAATTTCAATTTGTTTAAACTTCTATCGTTATACTTAATTAATATAAAATTATTATCGGTACAGTAAATTTTGAAAATTTATGTTTTAAGAACAAAAACATTTACGAAGATTATTATATATTTTGAATTTTTTTTACAATAATTTACATTCCATACACTTTATAGTTTCTAATGATTTAGGAATGATTGCCTCTCCGTGTCAATCATCTTTTAGACTCCGCCAAGAAGGATATATGGAATAAATGTTCTTAATTTCTTAAAACATAAACTACATCTTGAAGAAATAATGACATCTACTTTGCAGTTCTTAATTACACCCCTTTAATCTCATGCTGCATATCAAATGTTTGCATATTTTAATTTTAAATTATAAAAATGTCCAAAGGATGAACATAACAAATTTGTATATATATATTTCTACTATTATAAAAAAAAATTGAAAACAATTTCAGTATATAGATCTTAACATAATTAAAATTAAGAGAAAAAATCGTAAGTAATAGTTTAACTACATGATATTATATAACTACCTCCATCTATATCTATAACAAAATCATAATTAAATTATAAATATATCTATGACGAATTATAATTTTAACTATTAATTAATAATATCAGTATATAGATTTTTTTTTCAGTATATAGAATTTTTTTTCGTGCAAGTAACTAATGTATATATATGACACCTACGTAATTTATGAATTTCTTTTACGTGCAACTGACGAATGCAAGTGACTAATGTATATATATATATATATATATATATTCTACTATATAATGCCAAAACAAGGCTTCACCGTGAAAGTTTTTCGTTCCAAAAATACCCTTCAAAGTAATTAAAAAAAGTAATTAAATACATATTAAATATATGTATGCATGCATGAGGCAACTTGGGGAATGATAGTTAATAAAACAAAGATATGCATGCATGCAAAGTAGGTAGTTTGGAGAATAAAACAAAAGTTAATAAAGCATGCATGCAAAGTAGGCACATGAGCCCAAGAGATAAGAGAAACCTTTCCTATTCCCGTTATTTAATTTCTTTCAACTTTCATGCTCTTGCCTATTATATTTTCACCTATAATAAAATTAAGAAATTGTCGTTTGCTCTTTTAATAAACTATTTTTTTTTCAAGTAATATGAAATATGTGCAACGCACGTGCGTATATACTAGTTAATTATTAAAAGGGAGAATAGCTTACAGCAAATATGGAAAAGTAATTATACCTATGTTTCTGACGTCAATCAACATTATTGGCCTTCCTCTCTTGAAATATACTTGTATATATATATATAAAATGTTAAGTTTACAATCATTGAACTTACAACCCTCGATTGTCTCGATTTGCGTGCCACATATCACAAATACGTATAGTTGACTTTCTTTGGACCAAAATTAGGATTTAACAATGAAATCAGATTATAATAAGATTAAAATACTATTTTAGGTTATTTTATTGAGAATTAAAATAGATTAAAATGGAGGAACCTATTCACTCACTTTTGTAACCTAACTTGTTTAATTTATGTGACGGGTAGATCGGACGACGCCTTGAGTTGGGACTTCATTCTTTTTCAGAGCTGTAAACCCCCTGATTTTTCAAGAATTTTAAATTTGGATTTTTCACAATTTTCTGGAATTTTCTGGGATTTTTCTGTAATTAAATTCAGGGGTTTTAATTATTAAATAATTTTTAAATGATAATAAATTATATTAAAATATTATGAAAATAATATTTTTGGGTGTAAAATGAAAAACTGGACTTAGGGTAATTTTTCTGGAATTTATCGGGCCCCGGACCTATTTTTAAATCACATAAAATAATTATTTATTTATTTATCTAATTATTTTTATTATCAAACCCGGCCCAGCCCAAGCCCGCGGCCCAAACCCGGCCCAATCCCCGCCTTAGCGGGTCGGGTCGGATCTGCCTGCCCGAACCCGACCCGCATCCGACCCGGGGACCCCTCTCCTCCCCCAGTCACCCCCGTGCCCGCGTCCTCCGCCGCGTCCTCCGGCCACCTCGCCGCTCCGCCCGGCCACCTCGCCCAAGTCCCCGCCTTCCTCACCCAGCCTCCGCCCTTCCCGGCCTCGACCCCCCGCCGCAACTCCTTTAAATACCCCCGCTCCTCTCCCCTCCGGCCAGACCCCCTCCCCGCCGCGTCCATCGCCTGCGCCCCCAGCCCGCCTCGCCTCCACCACCCGCAGCTCCCAGCTCCGCCCCCGGCTTCCCCCTTCCTCTCCTCCACCTCCCTCCTCGCCGGTCGCCTTCTCCTCTCGGCCGCCTTCCTCCTCGCCTCCAGACGCCGCCAGCGCCGCCCCGAGCGTCCCCGCGTCCCCAGCGCCGCGCAGCTCCGGCGTAGCCGCCCTCCGCCGCTGCCCCGGCCCCCTCCGCCTCAGCCCGGCCGCCGCAGAGCCGCCGTCTCCGCCGTCCAGAACCCTAACCCTAATTCCTAATTTTTCCCCTGTGTCGGACACAGGACACAGTGTCCTGTGTCGTGTCGGACATGACAAAAATCCCGGTTTTCGACCCTGTTCAGGTACTCCTAACTCTCTGCTCGTAACCCCGTTTTCAATTCCGTCTTTTGCATCGCGAAGCCTACGTGACCCTCTCGGTGCCCGGACAAACCGCTCGGGGCATCGCGTCCTGTGGCGATCGCACACCGCGATCCAAAAATAGGAAAAATAATGCCCCGATTCACCCCGGAACTGGGTACGCCCCGCCAAATGGGACGACTTGGTCACGCGCGGTCTTCACAGATACGTGCGCGTCATCGATACGGACGTGCGAGATTTCGCAGAAGCTGATTCGGATGTGCGTGCACACCGAAATCAGTACGTATCCGCGGACAATGCCCCGTATCCGACTTTTCTGAATCGTGCCCTAACTTTGTGTACACACGTCGGATTGAAACAAAACTTGCGCCATCGGACTCGTAGCGATACGCTGGTCCTGTGACCCAAGTTTGGTTCGATTCTGAGAACGTTGACGAAATCGCGTGTCGTGGGCTCCCGCTCGACGGGCGATTTTGTGATCGGCTCATCAGAATCCAATTCTGGAAGTTCCGTTGGGTTCGTATCATCGTTCCTGACCTGTTGACACTAAGTTTGGTGAATTTGGAGACCTTTGACCCTGACATATTTTTCGGTGCAAAGCGGGCCCACATGTGGACCACGTTTTGACCCAAAATTGTCGTTTTTGCCCTTGTCTCCAAATTGGACTCAAGGACAGGCGTTTCTAGCTGATTGATATTTTCTGGATCTGATGGTGATATTTATTTCAGCAACCGGAGTACCGCCTGCAAATCCAACTGAAGTCAGAGCCGCAATTGGAACCGGAACCAAAGGCAAGTGTACCTTGCCAAACCCTGCAGCTTGCTATATATTTTCTTGGCTTAATTTTGCATCAGTGGGCAAGTAGAGCTTGTCAACTCGCAGTGATTCTTGTCATAGTATTTTACTCGATTTCTTGTAGATTCATATGTAAACTTGTTTTAACTGCTTAACTTAGGAAACGTGTGACGTACTTAGTGTCCGATCATAGTCGGGTGCCAACCCCGTACGCGGTGTTGGGTACGTCATTTAGAGATGGACATTCGATACCCTTACTCTTGGTACTTGTCCTATCAAGTACATCAGAACCCAGGACACTTGACACTATTCATGAGACAGAATCCTCTTGAGATATTCACGGTGATTCTGTATAGGATACAGGTTTATGACATGGATAGTTTATTCCTAGACATTATATGACTGCTGCATTAGTTATGATCTTGCGTGACATGGACATGGGGCCATATGGACATGGGACGTGTGATTACATTGGGTGGGGAGAGACACACAGGCTACAGGCTGAACATATATATATACATGAAACCCCTATTATTGTGAGGCACAAGACTCTAAATGTCACTACCACATTCCGAAAACAGGGATATTTTCGACTTTTTATAATAATTAATATTATTATAGTTACAATTTAGTAATTGCGTGATAGGTATATTAATTTAGATAATTATGTGTGATGTGTAATTTAAATATATATATTTATATACAGTGTTCATTTATTTTTAAGCTAGTAGACTTGACCTAGAAGCCTAGTAGATGAACACCTGTCGGAATTATGGAATTTTTGTATTTACTTATTTAGTTAGAATTTAATTCTTGGAGTTGTAATTAATTACCGTATTTTATTTAATATTTTGCGCATTGCCTTTGCTTCGATATTTGGAGCGCTATCCTGACTTTTGTCTTCCAACAAATTTCACAATCTTGCCCTAGACATGTCCGCCTTCCATTCTGCTATTTTTGCAACTCATAATTATGCTCTCTGTGCAAATTCTAGCCGCACAAAAATCGTCGCGGACGTTATTTAATAAATCCCTATTTCGTATCGTTGTGCGTTCCAATTTAAATTGGAGGCAATCTTGACCTGTTTTTCATGTGGCCCAAATTAGGGTAATATTCTGTTCTGAGTCCTCTTCATTATTGGTATTGATGACCTGACCTGATTTTGGCCCCATGTACTCCTAATTAATTTTAGAACACAACTTGCAATTATTTCTAATTAAATTGAGGATACTATTTTAACTAATTCTGAAAATCCCAATTTAATTCCAGTGCCCTGCTTATTGAGCCCATACCGATCATACAGCGCCCCCTGGCCCTACAAAACACCAGACGCCGAATCGTCCGCCAAATTTTTGTCATTTTATGTGTTTGTACAATTTCCCGAATTTAAGGAGCCAAGTTGCAATTATTCAATTGTAGGTGTCATCACCCCATTGGCCAAGACCAAATGTAAAGGTTATTTATTTGTGGACCAAATTGCATTTTTCCCCACTATACTTTACATGAAAACAATTTCCTTCATGAACAATCCTAGCCACTCATTCTAGGGGTCCAATCACCACCCTCCATCAACACCCTCTCTCCCTATTTATGTCATGTCACCATCAACCCTAATCCCTAGAAAACCTAGGAAACCCCACTCTCCTCAAGCCTCCATCTCCTCTCTCCAACGTGTAAATTCTTCTTCTCCTTCTTCCTTTCTTCTTCTTTTTCTTTTCTTCTTCTCCTTCCTTTCTTCTCCACCTCTTTATAAATTTTTTAATTGAAAAAGTGGGGGGGGGGGGAACACCCAATACTGTTCACCATTCCCTGCTGTGCACCGGCCGGCGACTAAGCCCGACCCCGGCCGAGCCTGCACCCGGCGGCCAACCAACCAGGCCGGCCCCGCTCCTGCGCACCCCGACCGACTTTCCTTGCACTCCGACGAAACTCCTCCTCCCCCGCCGGACAGCTCCCCACGGCGGCCCGCGGCTCCCAAACGCCACCACCATTATCATCATTCCATTCCCGAGCCGAACTCCTCCAACTCCGGCCACGGCATCAACTCCGCCGTAGCCGACTAACTCCGGCCATCTCCACCTATCTTCACCACCATCCGGTCCGGCAGCCGCTGCACTCCGGCGAGCGGCCCGACCCAGCAGCCGACATCTCCTCCCTCTGCCGCTGCTTTGCATCATCTCCGGCCCGGCGACCCGCCATCCCCGCTGCTCATCCTCCCTTCCCGGTGCTTCGACCCCGGCCTGCCGTCAGCTGCTACTGCTCGGTCGCCGCTGTTGCTCGGCCGACTCCAATCCGACAGGCCCCCGACCCCCACTGGAACTCCCGCTGGCCTCCACCAGTCCGGCGGCCGGCCAAGCCCCGATAATCGCTGTAAGCTTCTCTTCTCTCCCCTTCCTTCTTCTTATATATATATATATATATATATATATATATACATACGTATATACGTATGGGTATATATATAATATATGTATATGTAGAATAGTTAATTAATTAATATGAATGCAATGTGTATATATTTAGGATATGAATGCAATGTGTAGGTATGTGTATAGTATTATTATTAATTAATGTTAATACGCTTGTATAAGCATAGTATATATATATATATTTTAGTATACATATATATATAAACGTATTTTGGTGTATATGTATATGTATGTACATTTAATATGATTTATATATATATATACATATTTAAATATGTATATGTGTATTTCCTTTAACATATATATGTATGTATTTTGGTATAATTATATATTGGTAGAGTATATATTAAATTAATATATTTGGTATAAATATGTGTACCTATATATATATACATGTATAAACATATTTTTGGTATGTAAAAATATATAGTATATATATATAACTGTATTGATATATATATGTACTTGTACAACATTTTGGTATATTCACCTGTATATAGTATTGTATTATTTTGGTATGTATGCATATATATATAATATAAGTTAATATGTATTTTGGTACATGTATATTAGTTTATATGTATGAGTGATGTATAATTTTCACATAAATAAAATATATTTCCACTTATGTACATACAGTTATACCTATTTTGCATACTTTGGAATAACCATATATATGTATTGTATTTGATTATTAATAATACGTTTAATTGGTGAATGCACTCGATAACCCTAGTTGACTAGTGCCATACCTGGCACGGCCCTGAATTCAGTATTTTTAGACTGTGTGTTAGGGTAGCACCTGATACAAGTGATATTGTGATGTGTTTTAGGACTGTTGGTTTACCCAGGGGATACTCTGGAACAGGACAGCCATAAATACCAGCTAAGGACTCAAGGCAAGTACATTCTCTGATAATTTCCAATTTCTTGATAATTTTTATAAATTCAATAATCTTGAAATGTTACAACTGAATCCTTGACACTGTGCTACACGGACTAGTATAGCTTGGATCTGCAGTCATGAGATATTACATTGATTATCGTATTGACATTGTACACGACATGTATATTAGACATCGTACATGATAAACTGGACTTGCTCGTGTATCGTGACGTGTCATGGTTGGATCCACAGTACTAGTTGGGGGCGGGGAAGTAGTTAGTAAGAAATATGATCATAACCTCTTATTGTAGTATAGAACAATGTAAGTGTTAATCATGCTTTTCACCCATGATTAGCCAGGCCCTGTAGCTATCGTACATGTTCCTAAGCCGATCATATTTTGAAACTACTACTTCAAACACTTAGAATAGATTACAGTTCCCTATTTTAAATCATATACTACATCACCCGTATATGATGCTGTTCCTTGTTCTTTTCATTTTCATACATGCACTGACTATATCATATTGTCTATTGTCTGTCTCTTTACATTGCCTGTCTCTTTTTAATTGCCATTGCATTTATTTCACTGTCTTCTCAGTAGCTAGCATCACATGTTTATTGCTTTATAGTCCTTATCAATTAAATGGAACTGTTATTTGAGATTTGTACTTTGCTCCTTCCTGACTGGAAACATTTTTCCAGACTATGCCTTAGAAGATCGGTAGCCAACACTTTATGGACCATATGGTGAGTAGCTGCAGACTTGGTAGTCTAGTTGTGATTCCGGAAGGTCTAGCCGGAAATTTCTATTTTTAGTTAGTTCTTTAAGTAGACTATTTGGTACCGGATTTGTCTCCGGCGTTTTTGATGAGACTTGGATATTTGTTGAGTTAGATTACATTCTGGATTTGTGTTGTATTTAATTTTTGTTCGATATCTTATCGTGCTGTAATTCTGTGATTGAGTATGTGTTCATTTTATTTGTGTCATCCGTGCCTCCTTATGGAGATTGGATGCTTGTGTGAGATTGGCTAGATAGTATCAAGACCTTGACAGCGTTCTACCGCCGATGCTGCGGCGTAGGCTGGACGTACCCACGCACTCGTGCCCCTAAACCGGGTGCGGGTCGTGATACGTTTTTAGTGGTGGCCCATGCAGGTCAGACTTCGCGAGTTGTGCGATGTCGTAGTAGTGTGGCATCCTTGTTATACTACTGCGTGCCTGCGATAGGATCTAGGACATAGGTTACTAGGACGAGAGCGAATACTCAATCACAATTCCTTGAGAGATTCCTGGGATGACCCCTGAGAATCTTGTTATAATTTTCAATTTAAAATCATTCCCTTGTTTCGTCCATTCTCACTTGTTGATTGTTGATTAGTTATTAAATTAGGATTTTGGTTTCATAGTAGGGTTTGATTTCATATCAAGATGAATTTGCAGACTGATTTATTGTATTATTGATGACCCATGTCGATGAGGACAGCGAGGAAGATTAACACTAGGGCTATTGTATTACTAGATATGGATTTAAATTTGAAGATTGAAAACGAATTGCATTTTTGAATTTTGAGAAGTCAAGATATTATGTTATTAAAATTTTATTTTTGAGGAATTCAGATTCAATTTGATGAACCTAGACAAGTCTGTAAGGATTTTGTGATTAAGTTTTCATTCAGTATTTAAATAATTGATCTTGAGGAAGGTATATGCATTATACTTTAAATTTATTCGAGGAGTTATTTTCAGGAATTTTATTGGAGGATAAGATCTTATAGTGGGAGAGATATATTAGTATATAAGTAGATGAGATGCATGTGTAAGGATCTGTTGGCTTGAGCGTGATTGAGATTTCACTACCAACTGGCTTAGGTGTTCATCTAGGATTGTATTGGAGAGAGAGCAGTACTTAGTATAGTGTGTTGCATTTGATATGCACTTGAGTGATAAGGATAACTAGTATCAGCGATTGCAGTAGGTAAGGAAGCTAGCAGTGAGTGTGCTTGTGGTAGAACTATGGTACTTAGAAGGATAGAGGTATCAGACCATGGATGTATCTTTGACCTGTGCAATCACAACTAGGACCTATTCCCAATCTTTTATCTTGAATGTTGTTTCTTTAGAACTGTACTGTCCTTCCTTGATGATATCGCATTTTTGCCTAAATTGATTCTTTGGGATCTGTCTTCAGGATGTCACCGCAGACACGGTCTATGAGAGCGGGAACATCAGCTTTAGAGGGGTCTGCCACCTCTCCACCTGAGGGACAGACAGCCGTAGTTCCTCCTACATCTCCGGTGCACGTAGGTGTGTCTGCACTTTTCGGGGATCCTCCTCCCCCACCTGTTTAGAGGATCGCCACAACTGTGACGGACAACCTTCCTCCTCCACCGACTCCGATTCCCGGAGGTTTGTCCATTGACGGGACGCAGATGTTTACCTTGATCCAGGGCATGGTAGATGCCCAGAGAGTGACGGCAGATGCTCAGCGAGTTCAAGGTGAGGCTCAGAGGGTGCAAGCAGAAGCGCACCAGGCACAAACTGAGCTGATGAGAGAAAACATGGAGAATGCTCATCAAGTGACTCTCCAAGCTTTGGAGAAAGTAGCACAGTACCAGCAGTTTCCTGGCCACCAGCAGCAGAGATCAGGCACTATAGTGGATTTCAAAAGGATGATGCATCGAGAGTTCAAAGGCACCGAAGGGATACTCTACGCTGACGACTGGCTAGAGGATATAGAAAGGAGCCTGCGATTGACCCAGATTCCGGAGAACTTGCAGATAGAAGCCGCTGGCAGTCAGATGTTCGATATCGCACTCACGTGGTATCGCACAGAGCCAAGAATTACTGCACAAGGACTTACTTGGGAGACCTTCAAGGAGCTCTTCAAGGAGAAGTTCTTTCCCGACGTGGCATTAGGAACCTTGGAAAGTCAGTTTCATGACTTGGTTCAAAAAAACATGTCGGTCGACGAGTACGCTGCAGAATTCTGTAGATTGAGCCGTTTTGCATCGTCTATGATTCGGGACCCAGGAGATCGAGCCCGAAAATTCAGAAAGGGGCTGACAAGAGAGATTAGGTCGCGCACTTCTGGTCGTCGTACCGCTACCTTTGAGGCTATCTTGATGGATGCTCAGATTGCAGAAGAGGATCTGGATCTCAGGCCTAAGAGGAGTCACAATACTTTTGGAGATACGAATGGTAGCGCAGGACCGGCCAAGCATCCCCGTATTCAGCACCAACAGCAGTACCAAGTACCATTTCATAGTCAGCAACAACCATGGACATTTCAGCATCCACCGCAGTACCTAGCACCAGTTCCTATCCAGCAACGTCCATGGACGTATCAGTATCAACAACAGTACCAGACGCCAATCCGTGTTCAGCAGAATCAGCAACAGCCTCCGAGAGAGACATGGCAGACTTGTCATTTCTGTAAGAAGCCAGGTCACCTTTGGGAGAGCTGTAGAACGAGGATAGGACTTTGTTTGCACTGCGGCGCAGCTGGACATCGAGTAAGGGATTGCCTTCTAGCCCCTTATCTTCCCGGCCAGCGCGCAGCTTCAGATTATAGAGATCCAGTTAGGCTACCTGTGGAACCGTATATTGCTCAGCACCCGCGAAGGGAACCACCCTAGTAGGGCGGGGCATTTGCGATGACGGTCAAGGAGACCGATACTACAGGTAATGTGTTAGCAGGTTCTGTTCTTTCCTTCCTTCTGTCCCTCTCTACTTGATTGATTGACTGATACCTTAGTACCGTAGCTTGTATGCATGATTTTCTTGTTAGAATGTAGTTAGTAGTACCCCTGATACAGAGACTGCAATACCATGATGAAAGACACTATGACTGTACATATTCCCCTTGGGTTGCATATTGTATGATTGTAGAAAGATTTTCGTAGACCATGATTATTGGGGTTTTATCATGACAAAGATTCACGAAGGGGTTATGACTTGACAAGAGAGGCAAGATGATTAAATTCGAGGATGACCATTGATTTAAATAGAGGGTTAAGAAGTTAACATTTCATAATTGGTGGTTTATAAATTCCAGAAAGATTATGACATGATTAAATTGGTTATAAAAATTTAGAAATTTTGGGAGATTTATCAATATATTTATTTAATTGCGAGTTATGAATTTTAGAATTTTATATGGGATATTGCAATTAGAAAATCCTTAAGTATCGCATTTTTGAGTATTTTGAGGAGAGAAAATCGAGAAATAAAATTTTTGATGGATTAATATTTGAATTCAAATTTGAGACGAGATTTAAATTTTATATGTGCATTGAAAAAAAAAAAATCAAATTAGAGGAGTGGATATTAAATTTCGAGTATTAAATTATTAACTAAAAATTTCGGGAAATTTTTTGAAAAAAAAATGGACTTTGATTCTATTTCGAGGATTTTTTCAGGTTATGCAATACTCCCAAAATTTTTGGAAAATTTTGAAAAGACATTGTGAATTATTACCAGATTTCATGGATGACGAATTTAAAATTTGAGGGAAATAATAATGTGTATGATTAAACACTACTTTGAGGACTTTGAATTTCGAGGACAAAATTCTTTTAAGGAGGGTAAACTTGTCACTACCACATTCCGGAAACAGGGGTATTTTTAACTTTTTATAATAATTAATATTATTATAGTTATAATTTAGTAATTGCGTGATAGGTATATTAATTTAGATAATTATGTGTGATGTGTAATTTAAATATATATATTTATATACAGTGTTCATTTATTTTTAAGCTAGTAGACTTGACCTAGAAGCCTAGTAGATGAACACCTGTCAGAATTATGGAATTTTTGTATTTAATTATTTAGTTAGAATTTAATTCTTGGAGTTGTAATTAATTACCGCATTTTATTTAATATTTTGCGCATTGCCTTTGCTTCGATATTTGGAGCGCTATCCTGACTTTTGTCTTCCAACAAATTTCACAATCTTGCCCTAGACATGTCCGCCTTCCATTCTGCTATTTTTGCAACTCATAATTATGCTCTCTGTGCAAATTCTAGCCGTACAAAAATCGTCGCGGACGTTATTTAATAAATCCCTATTTCGTATCGTTGTGCGTTCCAATTTAAATTGGAGGCAATCTTGACCTGTTTTTCGTGCGGCCCAAATTAGGGTAATATTCTGTTCTGAGTCCTCTTCATTATTGGTATTGATGACCTGACCTGATTTTGGCCCCATGTACTCCTAATTAATTTTAGAACACAACTTGCAATTATTTCTAATTAAATTGAGGATACTATTTTAACTAATTCTGAAAATCCCAATTTAATTCCAGTGCCCTGCTTATTGAGCCCATACCGATCATACAGCGCCCCCTGATCCTACAAAATACCAGACGCCGAATCGCCCGCCAAATTTTCGTCATTTTATGTGTTTGTGCAATTTTTCGAATTTAAGGAGCCAAGTTGCAATTATTCAATTGTAGGTGTCATCACCCCATTGGCCAAGACCAAATGTAAAGGTTATTTATTTGTGGACCAAATTGCATTTTTTCCCACTCTACTTTACATGAAAATAATTTCCTTCATGAACAATCCTAGCCACTCATTCTAGGGGTTCAATCACCACCCTCCATCAACACCCTCTCTCCCTATTTATGTCATGTCACCATCAACCCTAATCCCTAAAAAACCTAGAAAACCCCACCCTCCTCAAGCCTCCATCTCCTCTCTCCAACGTGTAAATTCTTCTTCTCCTTCTTCCTTTCTTCTTCTTTTTCTTTTCTTCTTCTCCTTCCTTTCTTCTCCACCTCTTTATAAATTTTTTAATTGAAAAGGGGGGGGGGGAACACCCAATACTGTTCACCATTCCCTGCTGTGCACCGGCCGGCGACTGAGCCCGACCCCGGCCGAGCCTGCACCCGGCGGCCAACCAACCAGGCCGGCCCCGCTCCTGCGCACCCCGACCGACTAACCTTGCACTCCGACGAAACTCCTCCTCTCCCGCCGGACAGCTCCCTACGGCGGCCCGCGGCTCCCAAACGCCACCACCATTATCATCATTCCATTCCCGAGCCGAACTCCTCCAACTCCGGCCACGGCATCAACTCCACCGTAGCCGACTAACTCCGGCCATCTCCACCTATCTTCACCACCATCCGGTCCGGCAGCCGCTGCACTCCGGTGAGCGGCCCGACCCAGCAGCCGACATCTCCTCCCTCTGCCGCTGCTCTGCATCATCTACGGCCCGGCGACCCGCCATCACCGCTGCTCATCCTCCCTTCCCGGTGCTTCGACCCCGGCCTGCCGTCAGCTGCTACTGCTCGGTCGCCGCTGTTGCTCGGCCGACTCCAGTCCGGCAGGCCCCCGACCCCCACTGGAACTCCCGCTGGCCTCCACCAGTCCGGCGGCCGGCCAAGCCCCGATCATCGCTGTAAGCTTCTCTTCTCTCCCCTTCCTTCTTCTTATATATATATATATATATATATATATATATATATATATATATATATATATATATATATATATATGTATATATATATACATACGTATATACGTATAGGTATATATATAATATATGTATATGTAGAATAGTTAATTAATTAATATGAATGCAATGTGTATATATTTAGGATATGAATGCAATGTGTAGGTATGTGTATAGTATTATTATTAATTAATGTTAATACGCTTGTATAAGCATAGTATATATATATATATATTTTAGTATACATATATATATAAACGTATTTTGGTGTATATGTATATGTATGTACATTTAATATGATTTATATATATATACATATTTAAATATGTATATGTGTATTTCCTTTAACATATATATGTATGTATTTTGGTATAATTATATATTGGTAGAGTATATATTAAATTAATATATTTGGTATAAATATGTGTACCTATATATATATACATGTATAAACATATTTTTGGTATGTAAAAATATATAGTATATATATATAACTGTATTGATATATATATGTACTTGTAAAATATTTTGGTATATTCACCTGTATATAGTATTGTATTATTTTGGTATGTATGCATATATATATAATATAAGTTAATATGTATTTTGGTACATGTATATTAGTTTATATGTATGAGTGATGTATAATTTTCACATAAATAAAATATATTTCCACTTATGTACATACAGTTATACCTATTTTGCATACTTTGGAATAACCATATATATGTATTGTATTTGATTATTAATAATACGTTTAATTGGTGAATGCACTCGATAACCCTAGTTGACTAGTGCCATACCTGGCACGACCCTGAATTCAGTATTTTTAGACTGTGTGTTAGGGTAGCACCTGATACAAGTGATATTGTGATGTGTTTTAGGACTGTTGGTTTACCCAGGGGATACTCTGGAACAGGACATCCATAAATACCAGCTAAGGACTCAAGGCAAGTACATTCTCTGATAATTTCCAATTTCTTGATAATTTCTATAAATTCAATAATCTTGAAATGTTACAACTGAATCCTTGACACTGTGCTACACGAACTAGTATAGCTTGGATCTGCAGTCATGAGATGTTACATTGATTATCGTATTGACATTGTACACGACATGTATATTAGACATCGTACATGATAAACTGGACTTGCTCGTGTATCGTGACGTGTCATGGTTGGATCCACAGTACTAGTTGGGGGCGAGGAAGTAGTTAGTAAGAAATGTGATCATAACCTCTTATTATAGTATAGAACAATGTAAGTGTTAATCATGCTCTTCACCCATGATTAGCCAGGCCCTGTAGCTATCGTACATGTTCCTAAGCCGATCACATTTTAAAACTACTACTTCAAACACTTAGAATAGATTACAGTTCCCTATTTTAAATCATATACTACATCACCCGTATATGATGCTGTTCCTTGTTCTTTTCATTTTCATACATGCACTGACTATATCATATTGCCTATTGCCTGTCTCTTTACATTGCCTGTCTCTTTTTAATTGCCATTGCATTTATTTTACTGTCTTCTCAGTAGCTAGCATCACATGTTTATTGCTTTATAGTCCTTATCAATTAAATGGAACTGTTATTTGAGATTTGTACTTTGCTCCTTCCTGACTGGAAACATTTTTCCAGACTATGCCTTAGAAGATCGGTAGCCAACACTTTATGGACCATATGGTGAGTAGCTGCAGACTTGGTAGTCTAGTTGTGATTCCGGGAGGTCTAGCCGGAAATTTCTATTTTTAGTTAGTTCTTTAAGTAGACTATTTGGTACCGAATTTGTCTCCGGCGTTTTTGATGAGATTTGGATATTTGTTCAGTTAGATTACATTCTGGATTTGTGTTGTATTTAATTTTTGTTCGATATCTTATCGTGCTGTAATTCTGTGATTGAGTATATGTTCATTTTATTTGTGTCATTCGTGCCTCCTTATGAAGATTGGATGCTTGTGTGAGATTGGCTAGATAGTATCAAGACCTTGACATCGTTCTACCGCCGATGCTGCGGCGTAGGCTGGACGTACCCACGAACTCGTGCCCCTAAACCGGGTGTGGGTCGTGACACTAAACCCGAGCTTGGTCCTTTACGTGTTATTACTGCTACCGGCTCCCCGACACAGAGCTGGTAGTGGCTCAGCCTGAGTTCTAGTGATGCTCTCAACTTGTATTTATCACTTAGCTGGTTACATAGTTTACCCTGCTGTTTTATTTAATTTCTGCACTGCATTTATTTTGGCTTGTATTATCTGTACCTTGTTATGTCCCCTGAGGACCTGGAATGGACTATGTCCCCAGGTATAGCCGAAGAGATCCATCCGGAGATACACCGTACATGAGCACTTCCAGGAGCTGTACCAGGACCTGAGGACGAGATCGTACTAGAGGACTTCTTCTGAGCATTTGCTGTAAATAGTCGGTTATTTCTGTTTCTCTTTCCAGTTCCTTTATTTCCTGTCTATTGGCATTGATGTATCAGACATATTCTCGGATTGTTCCCCGAGACATTTATTGAGATTTGATAGTTATTACTATTTGTATTATTCTGGCATTTAATCTGTGATTATCTGTGTGGATGAGATTAGAATAGTCTGTGATCTGTATTATTATTCTATTTCCTGTTAGACTACAGCTTAAGCATGCCCTGATGGATCCATTAAATTGGGTTGTCCATCGGTGCGTGCTGCTGGCCATTGCCACGTGTCCAGTCCCTCGATATTTTGGGACTGGGGCGTGACATGGTTTTTGTGGTGGCCCATGTAGGTCAACGACTAAATTGTTCGGTTTCAACTTAGGGACCGAACAGGCCTGCAATAAGAATAGGATAAGTTTTAGGATCTCATCCACTTGCTTGAATCATTCTTGATCTCTATATCGACTTCAAATAATTTACTTGCATCCTGCCTTGATTCCTGTGCACCTCTTATTGTTTATTTTGGATGCAGGGAAATGGACCCACGTCCGCAACGAGGCTCATACAGAAACACCACAAGCCGTTGTGGTTACCCAAGAAGACGATGTGACACCAGTCGGTGAAGGCCAATCATCACAATGCAGTCAAGCAAGTCAGCCTGCTTCGAGAATCCATCAAGATGACGTTCCACCCTCGACGCAGTCTACTCCACCGATGCCTTCCTTCCCACTGGGACAGACTATGGACGAACAGCAAATGTTCTGCATGTTCTACGTGATGATGCAAGCCTATCAGAAGGTTCAACAAGAAGCTCAGCAAAACCAAGCGGAGAACTTCATCGACAGAACTAGCTCGGAGTCACGGAGGCCAAGCAGTTCAGATGCAACTACCTTCGACGAGGACGTTCTTACTGCAGCACGACCTGTGGAGTGTACCACAAGGATCGAGTCCAGCCAGAAGCGGCCGTATGTGTCAGCACCAGACCAAGCACAACAGGAAAGAGCTGCAAAGCGACCGCAGATAAATCCACCACTGAGAACAGCACCAGGAGCCTCATTCCTTCCTACTTGTCACTACTGTGGCAAGGTAGGCCACGTTGCTAAAGAATGCCGACGCAGACTGGGACAATGTCTATCTTGTGGATCCAAGAAGCATTCGGTAAGAGATTGCCCTGAACGTCGAGAGAAAGCAGTGGTGATTCCCCAACCTGCCACCTCAGCACCAGCCGGAGCACCACAGGAAGAAACTTCAAAGAAGCCTCATATGCAGCAGCCACCCGAAGCATCTCCGCAAGTACTGCCTATCTGTCAACATTGTCATAAACGAGGCCACATTGAGAACGGGTGCAGACGTAAGTTGGGATTATGCTTGATTTGCGAAACCAATCAACACTTAGCTAAGGATTGTCCCCAGCATCGAGAGAAAGCATTGACGAATCTTCAACCCGCCACAACAGCTGGAGCACCACAGGCAGGAATTGCAAGGAAGTCTCACATACACCAGCCACCAGAAGCATCTCCACAGGCAATACCTGTCTGTCCATATTGTCGCAGGCGAGGCCACACTGAGGACGAGTGCAGACGAAAGAAGAGATTATGCTTAGCTTGCGGATCCAGTCAGCATTTAAAGAAGGAGTGCCCCGAACGTCGAGACAGAGCACCAATGAATAACCAACAAGCGTTACCAGCACCAAGGCCAGCCTTTCCAGCATTGGAAGTACCGCAAACGAGAGTTCACGAAGTCCTACCACCAGCCCCAGAGGGATATCTACCGAGGCCACCCTTGGTACCCCAGGCACTGCTCTTCCAGCAGGCTCAGCAGCAGCAGAGGAATCCACCTCAAGGACGCGGACAAGCTCCAGCGATGACCGTGGAGAACGCGCAGACTCGTGGAGTAGCTAATGCGCGTAAGTGATTCGTAGATACCGTTTCTAGTCTTATTTTAGCTCGTGCCTATTTGGTTCGTGACCTCAGTCCCAACCTAGTAATTTGCACTTGTTAATAATAACCTGGTTTTCCTAAAAGTTGTAGATCTTTTGCTTTAACTAGATTCTTCTCTGGAAAGTGCATAACTTTCATTATTAGAAAAACGGTATTTTCTTAAGTATCTTGTGATGCGTTTCGAACGATACTAGTGACCGCGTCATCTCTGTTGACCGGTTATTCTTTGATTGCGAGGACACAATCCTCTTAAGGGGGGTAGATTGTAAACCCCCTGATTTTTCAAGAATTTTAAATTTGGATTTTTCACAATTTTCTGGAATTTTTTGGAATTTTTTTGTAATTAAATTCAGGGGTTTTAATTATTAAATGATTTTTAAATGATAATAAATTATATTAAAATATTATAAAAATAATATTTTTGGGTGTAAAATGAAAAACTGGACTTAGGGTAATTTTTCTGGAATTTATCGGACCCCGGACCTATTTTTAAATCACATAAAATAATTATTTATTTATTTATTTATTTATTTATTTATCTAATTATTTTTATTATCAAACCCGGCCCAGCTCAAGCCCGCGGCCCAAACCCGGCCCAGTCCCCGCCTTAGCGGGTCGGGTCAGATCCGCCTGCCCGAACCCGACCCGCATCCGACCCGGGGACCCCTCTCCTCCCCCAGTCACCCCCGTGCCCGCGTCCTCCGCCGCGTCCTCCGGCCACCTCGCCGCTCCGCCCGGCCACCTCGCCCACGTCCCCGCCTTCCTCGCCCAGCCTCCGCCATTCCCGGCCTCGACCCCCTGCCACAACCCCTTTAAATACCCCCGCTCCTCTCCCCTCCGGCCAGACCCCCTCCCCGCCGCGTCCACCTCCTGCGCCCCCAGCCCGCCTCGCCTCCACCACCCGCAGCTCCCAGCTCCGCCCCCGGCTTCCTCCTTCCTCTCCTCCACCTCCCTCCTCGCCGGCCGCCTTCTCCTCTCGGCCGCCTTCCTCCTCGCCTCCAGACGACGCCAGCGCCGCCCCGAGCGTCCCCGCGTCCCCAGCGCCGCCGCAGCTCCGACGTAGCCGCCCTCCGCCGCTGCCCCGGCCCCCTCAGCCTCAGCCCGGCCGCCGCAGAGCCGCCGTCTCTGCCGTCCAGAACCCTAACCCTAATTCCTAATTTTTCTCCTGTGTCGGACACAGGACACAGTGTCCTGTGTCGTGTCGGACACGACGAAAATCTCGGTTTTTGACCCTGTTCAGGTACTCCTAACTCTCTGCTCGTAACCCCGTTTTTAATTTCGTCTTTTGCATCGCGAAGCCTACGTGACCCTCTCGGTGCCCGGACAAACCGCTCGGGGCATCGCGTCCTGTGGCGATCGCACACCGCGATCCAAAAATAGGAAAAATAATACCCCGATTCACCCCGGAACTGGATACGCCCCGCCAAATAGGACGACTTGGTCACGCGCGGTCTTCACAGATATGTGCACATCATCGATACGGACGTGCGGGATTTCGCAGAAGCTGATTCGGATGTGCGTGCACACCGAAATCAGTACGTATCCGCGGACAACGCCCCGTATCCGACTTTTCTGAATCGCACCCTAACTTTGTGTACACACGTCGGATTGAAACGAAACTTGCGCCATCGGACTCGTAGCGATACGCTGGTCCTGTGACCCAAGTTTGGTTCGATTCTGAGAACGTTGACGAAATTGCGTGTCGTGGGCCCCACATGCCCCGCTCGACGGGCGATTTTGTGATCGGCTCATCGGAATCCAATTCTGGAAGTTCCGTTGGGTTCGTATCATCGTTCCTGACCTATTGACACTAAGTTTGGTGAATTTGGAGACCTTTGACCCTGACACGTTTTTCGGTGCAAAGCGGGTCCACATGTGGACCCCGTTTTGACCCAAAATTGTCGTTTTTGCCCTTGTCTCCAAATTGGACTCAAGGACAGGCGTTTCTAGCTGATTGATATTTTCTGGATCTGATGGTGATATTTATTTCAGCAACCGGAGTACCGCCTGCAAATCCAACTGAAGTCAGAGCCGCAATTGGAACCGGAACCACAGGCAAGTGTACCTTGTCAAACCCTGTAGCTTGCTATATATTTTCTTGGCTTAATTTTGCATCAGTGGGCAAGTAGAGCTTGTCAACTCGTAGTGATTCTTGTTATAGTATTTTACTCGATTTCTTGTAGATTCATATGTAAACTTGTTTTAACTGCTTAACCTAGGAAACATGTGACATACTTAGTATCCGATCATAGTCGGGTGCCAACCCCGTACGCGGTGTTGGGTACGTCATTTAGAGATGGACATTCGATACCCTTACTCTTGGTACTTGTCCTATCAAGTACATCAGAACCCAGGACACTTGACACTATTCATGAGACAGAATCCTCTTGAGATATTCACGGTGATTCTGTATAGGATACAGGTTTATGACATGGATAGTTTATTCCTAGACATTATATGACTGCTGCATTAGTTATGATCTTGCGTGACATGGACATGGGGCCACATGGACATGGGACGTGTGATTACATTGGGTGGGGAGAGACACACATGCTACAGGCTGAACATATATATATATACATGAAACCCCTATTATTGTGAGGCACAAGACTCTAAACCCGAGCTTGGCCCTTTACGTGTTATTACTGCTACCGGCTCCCCGACACAGAGCTGGTAGTGGCTCAGCCTGAGTTCTTGTGATGCTCTCAACTTGCATTTATCACTTAGCTGGTTACATAGTTTACCCTGCTGTTTCATTTAATTTCTGCACTGCATTTATTTTGGCTTGTATTATCTGTACCTTGTTATGTCCCCTGAGGACCTGGAATGGACTATGTCCCCAGGTATAGCCGAAGAGATCCATCCGGAGATACACCGTACAGGAGCACTTCCAGGAGCTGTACCAGGACCTTGTCACGCCCCGATCTCCCGCAGGCTATATCGGCCGTTCCCGCTAGGCGGGAATCACCCTTGCCAGCGCTCCCGCGGAACGATCGCTTGACCTATCCGGGCGTGATGTCACACGAGCGTGAGCCACGCCCGTGCAAGGCCATGGTTCATTGGCTGGCGGCAAGAGTTCTAAGCCACAGAGTCGCACAGATTGTCCGAGTGCAGCGGAGTCATGAACGCATAGCGATTTGATAACAGGTTCACTGAGTCGACAATAGTAGCGGAAGCATTGAAACACAAGTTAAAGTAAAGCAAGCTCTTTTATTGATATAAACATGTGTTACAAGCGGCGTATAGCCGAGATTATAAGTCGCTCAAGCCTCTCTCTGAAACATAAAGTGTGCCAAGTGGCTACAATTGTGGAATGATTGTACAGGCGATGGTCAGGCGACGCTCCAATATTATGTCTTGTATATGTGCTTCTGTTCCGGACGCACCGTTGCAAGGCTTCAGAGGGAACTCCTGGCCTTAGCACGCACGTTGGAGGCATCCGCACCGAACGAGGTTCTCCCGCACCCTGCATACAAACTGGTAGATTATCAGTACATTGAATGCACTGGTGGGAAAGCTACTCGCCCGCTCGACAAATCCAAACACGTAATACAGGTTCCGTGCACAACTATTAAGTTGTCTTTCTAGTTGCCTTAGGATCAGTTTCATGCAAACATTGAATAGCCTAACGTGTCGGGCAGTGCGCCGTGCGATGTTAGAGGAAACACGGCGAGACTTACAAACTTACCATCTCCTTCCCTGTCCAAGCAAACATTAAGGCATCTTGTTAATTCGAGCAGAGGCATGTATAAACCTTCAGGAGGCAAAGCATATGCAAACACGAGGGTCATTTTAACATGATCGTTCAGGTGTTCAGTTGTTCATTTGATGCGATGCAGTGACTCGCACGCGGATAGCCGCTAAGCGAGGATGACTTATCTATATGAACATGAGTCGCTGGCATAGCCATAAAGGACACTAGTCTTAAACGAGAATAGTTTGCAACGAAAGTACAGTAGGTGCTACAAGCTATTTCGTTTAGTACAGTAGACTATACAGTAAGTTCAGCCATGGAGCGGATAGTATGCAGCGAAAGAATGGTAGGCACTGCACACTATCTCGTCCAGTACAGTTGGCTGAAACAGTGGAGTTCCATCCGGATCGGAGCGGCCCCAGTGCCCCGGAGACCGTCCGTGGAACTATGCCTCATTTTCGAGTTGTCCGCGACATGCAGGTCAGGGTCTTTTCCAATTTCACGTGATACTCGAGTACTGTAGAACAGGAGTACAGTGGTACAGTAGAACAGTAGAACAGTAGTACAGTAGTGCACGATTACAGGAGATGCTTGAATCATGATTCTGTACAGTGATCAACTTGTCTTGATGCATTCCCCTGGTTCGGGGATGCCTTGGGTGACCTAACGGTCCCGGATACTTACAGGAACATTCAGGCACGGAACGACTACGTAGTAGTCTTCCGGGGTTTGGATGAAAACACGGTAACATTCAAGCAGACAAGCATGCGTTTCTAAGGAACATAAGCAGGCACGTTGCTCGGACCCGAAGGTAAGCCGAGAGTTGAAACCGTTAAGGGACTTAGCATGCGGGGGTCTGATTATAAGCAGTATTTTATTTCTATGTTCTAGCAAGCAACACAAGTTGGGATTATTCCCTTAGCTAGGTGCGTTGGATTTATTAGCATGCAGGGGGTGAATCACCTAGCGACTAGCATAAATATTCCAGATTTTATGTGTGCTGGCTAAGCAAAGACAAGTTTACCGTAGCCACCCACCTTAGCGATGATTCGCCTTGGTAGAGCGATACGTCTGAGCGAGCCTCTGAAAGCCTAAGCCGGATTCCTGCAGGGACAAGTCTGGATATCCTTTGCATTCTCTTTGAGGCAAAGCGGGTCGGGACAGCTGCACGATTGCCGATTGAGACGGCAGTCCGCTTGAGCGGAACGGGGTGTTACAGACCTGAGGACGAGATCGTACTAGAGGACTTCTCCTGAGCATTTGCTGTAAATAGTCGGTTATTTCTGTTTCTCTTTCCAGTTCCTTTATTTCCTGTTTATTGGCATTGATGTATCAGACATATTCTCGGATTATTCCCCGAGACATTTATTGAGATTTGATAGTTATTACTATTTGTATTATTCTGGCATTTAATCTGTGATTATCTGTGTGGATGAGATTAGAATAGTCTGTGACCTGTATCATTGTTCTATTTCCTGTTAGACTACAGCTTAAGCATGCCCTGATGGATTCATTAAATTGGGTTGTCCATCGGTGCGTGCTGCTGGCCATTGCCACGTGTCCAGTCCCTCGATATTTTGGGATTGGGGCGTGACAAGAGCAGGCAAGTATACCTTGCCAAATTATTTACAATACTTTGCATGCTTGTCATATTTTTATATATTTATTATATATATTTTCTTTCAGTCGTAATTATATATTATATATGTTGACACACACTTGACACATAGTATCATGGGAGGGGAGGACTATCAGTAGGCGTATGGGCTACCCACTCTGGTAAACTATAGTAACTAGTACGCATTACGGTAGTTGTGTCGCGATGGTCGCTACCCTCGCGGTATATCCATTGATGGTGTCACGACGGTCGCTACCCTCACGGTATGATTGCTGATGATGTTCATGGACGTGTGTGTGAGTTATGAGATAGATAGAGTATCCTACACCTACCCATACGTCAAAAGGTTGTCCTCATTATGCATTCATATAGATTGTCCAGTACAGCGTACTTATATATTTTTTGTCTATTATGCATGTTTTACTGTATTCAATTGACATGCTTCTATGTATCTTGTTACGTCCCTCTGAGGACCTGGTCCCTTTCCAGGTGTAGACGATCTTGACTATTCACAGGAGCACGGATCAGGACTTGCTACTTATCTCTCTTTCGAGGAGGTCTTCTCTTCGAGTCTCATTGTTCATTAGATGTACTTATGTGGTTTCTCTTATATTCTAGTTGGAGTGGATTTGTCTCCACCCAACTACTTGTTCTTATCAAGTATTTTATACTTGATTCAATTATATAGTTGATTGGTTATTTGATTCTGTGGATGAGATCTAGTTATGTCCTGTGACTTATGATAATATATATACCACATGTGAGTTAATATTCATATTACAGCGTACGTGTGTATTATGGTATCCATATATTGGAGTTGCCATATACATACGGCTGATATGCTTATGTATTCCTAGTCCTATCCTCATCATATACATCTCTCATAATCTCTCTAAGCCCCAAAATACTTGAATAAATGTTTTGAAGCCTCAGACATCAGCTACGAGCCAAAGTGTCCAAATCTAGACCGATTTGTGCAAGCAGTGCACAGTCCTCTTTTTTATTCCCATTTCACTTTGGTAAGAGCTCAAACTCCACCTACTCAACCCTCTCTATATGTATTTCACATTCCTATTAAATTTTACAACTTTTTATTCATATTTTTTATGATATTACACCAAGAATACTTACTACTTCTGTAAAACCCCTAATTCTGAAAAACGTATTTTTATTATTTAATTATTTATTATAGTATTAATAAGCTAAATAGAAGAAATATATTTTATTAATAAGAAAAAGAAAGGAATAGAAACTAGAAATTCCTATCAGACCCAAACCCGCGCGTAAATTAAGGAAATAGCAGCAGCAGCTCACCCCGCGTAAAACAGACAACAGCAACCCGCTCACTACACCGCGTATACTCCTCCGCGCGTAAACTACAGCAACAGCAGTGTCACGCCCCAATCCCAAAATACCGAGGGACCAGACGCGTGATAATGGCCAGCAGCACACACCGATGGACATATCCAATTTAACGGATCCGTCGGGGCATGTTTAAGCTGTAACATAAGAATAAGTAGGTCCAATGATACAAGTCACAGTCTATGCTAATCTCATCCACAACAGATAATCACAGATCAAATGCCAGAATAAATGCAAATAGAAATAAACTAGCATATCTCAATAAAGGTGTCTCGGAGAATAATCCGAGAATAGGTCTGATACATCAATGAAATAGACTGGAAAGAGAATAACTAGAAACAGAAATAAAAGAATATCTCACGCCAATACTCAGGAGAAGTCCTCTGGTATGATCTCGTCCTCAGATCCTGGTTTTGCTCCTGTAACTGCTCCTGTTCCTGCTTCTGCTCCTGATAATGCTCCTGTACTGTATACTCCAGGTGGATCTCCTCTGCTAGTCCTGGGGACAAAGTCCGGTATCCAGGTCCTCAGGGGACATAACAAGGTACAGAAATCGACATGCCAAAATGCAGTGTAATAGTAAATGAGATAAATAGGGTAAGGTATATAATCATCTGTGTGAAATGCAAGAGAGAACCTCAATAGTACTCAGGTTGAAACAACCACAGGCTCTGTGTAGGGGAGCCGGGTAGCAGTGGTATCATGAGATGGTCTAGCTCAGCGGGAGACTGAGTAGCCGACATAACATAATCAACCTGTAGCCTGTGGGTCTCTCCGGCAATAGATGGAACAATAAGGGAATACTAAATAACCAGCTAAGTGATATGCAAGATGAGAGCAGCACTAGAACTCAGGCTGACGCATACTACCAGCTCTGTGTCGGGGAGCCGGTAGCAGCAGTAATAATGAGTAATGGGCCAAGCTCGGGCTTCAGAGTCTTGTGCCTCACAATAATAGGGGTGTATATATATATATGGTCAGCCTGTAGCCTGTGTGTCTCTTCCCACCCAATGTAACCACGCATATCATGACCATAACGTCTCATGGCCATGTCAGCGGGATCATAACTAATGCAATAAGTCATAATGTATCTAAGAATATAGTATCTCTGTCAAGTCCTGTATCCTACACAGAATCACCACGAATATCTCGGGAAGATCCTGTCTCATGAATGGTGTCAAGTGTCCTGGGTCATAAGGTACTTGGTAAGACAAGTACGATGAAAGTGTCACGTATAACCATCTCTAGATGACAGTACCCAACACCGCGTACAGTGTTGGCACCCGACTAATAATCGGACGCTAAGTACGTCAAAACGGCCCTATGTTGAGCATGCACAGCAATGTATATATAAATATAAGTCAAGAAAATAAATAGCAAGAACTGCAGGATTTGGCAAGGTACACTTGCCTGGGGTCCTGGCTCCAACTGTAGCTTTGGTCTCAGTGTGATCTGCTGGTATTACTTCGGTTGCTGAAATAAATATCACCATTAGATTCAGAAAATATCAAATAGCTAAAAATGCCTGTCCTTAGGTCCAATTTGGACACAGGGGCAAAAATAACATTTCCGGGCCAAAGCGGAGTCCACAAGTGGGCCACTTTGCACCGAAAAAGCGTGTCAGGGTCAAAGGTCTCCAAATTTGCCAAACTTAGTGTCAACAAGTCAGAAACGATGATACGAACCCAACGGAACTTCCAGAACTGGATTCCGATGAGCCGATCATAAAATCGCCCGTCAAGTGGAGCCTGTGGGGCCCACGACACACGATTTTGTCAACGTTCTCAGAATCGAACCAAACTTGGGTCACAGGACCAGCGTATTGCTACGAGTCCGATGGCACAAGTTTCATCTCGATCCGACGTGTGTACACCAAGTTACGACGTGTTCCAGAAAGGTCGGATACGGGGTGTCGTCGGCGGATACGCGTTGATTCCGGTGTGCACGCACATCCGAATCGACTTCTGCGAAATCCTGCACGACCGTATCAACGACGCGCACATTTCGGTAAAGACCGCGTGCGACCAAGTCGTCCCGTTTGGCGGGGCGCACTCAGTTCCGGGGTGAAACAGGGCATTGTTTTTCCTGTTTTTGGATCGCGGTGTACGATCACCACAGGATGCGATGCACCGAGCAAGTTGCACGGGCACCGAGAGGGTTACACAGTCTACGCATAGCAACTGACGGAATTGAAATCAGAGTTGCGATAAGGGAGAAAACAATACCTGAACAGGGCTCCGAGAAGACTGATTTCCACGTGTCCGAGTCGTGTCCAAGTCCTGCTTCGTATCCTGCGTCCGTGTCTGCTATGTCCGAGCTAGGGCATTACTGTGTCCGGCTACTTCGGCGGAGGTGGAGGATCTCGAAGCGGAGGCGTCGCTGCGTCGGCGGAGTCGTTTGGGGAGCAGAGGAGGGTGGTCGACGGAGAGGTGGAGGACGAAGGCTGCTGCGGGAAAGAAGGGAGTCGAGGACAGGGAGGAGACGGGTGATGTCAGCGGAGGGGAGAGGAGGAGGTCCGACGAGGGAAGAACGGAGTGGGGGTGATGTCCTCAGGCGAGGATGGCCGGGAAGGAGTCAGGCGAGGTGCAGCGGCTCGGGGCTGAGGCTTTGGCGGTGGTCGTGCGGGCTGGGGATGGGCAGATACGGCGAGGAGAGGAGGAGGGATCTAGGGTTCCGATGCTGTGTTCGTGTCAGCGCTGCTCGGCGGACACGGCAGAGCGGGGCGAGGGATGAAGGCGGAGCTCGGGGGAAGTTCTGGGGATGATGGAGATGGGCTCGGGTGCGGCGCGACGTCGAGGGCGGGGCACGGCCGGCGGGCTGCTGACTCGTCGGAGGGGACGAAGCCGAGGGAGTTGAGGAGGAGGCTGGGTGGAGCTTCAGTTCGTCGAGTGCGGGGAGGAGGAAGGAGGGGGAAGGCGGAGCAAGCGGTGACTCGTCGAGGGCAGCGGCTAAGGCGGAGAGTAGATGAGGGCAGCGGAGGCGCTAGGCGGCGTGGGGAGTTGACGGCGGGGAAGGAGTTGTCCGGTCGAGCGGAGAGGGGTCGGCAGTGGAGCAGAGGTCGGGCTCCAGCGAGGCTGGGTCGACAAGAAGAGGGTGACCGCTTAGGGTTAGGGTTAGGTTAGGATTTAGGGATTTGGGATTAGGAATTTGGGGATTAGGGATTTGGGATCTCTTTCTTTTTATTCTTTATGGAGAAAAACTAGGAGGAGTATGTATTTATACATACGAAAATTTGGACTAGGGTTTGACCTAGGATTTGGGCTGGGTCAACGCTCCTTGGGCTTGGCTTCGGCTCTCATGGGGATGTCGGGCGTTGGCACGGGTTTAATTCGGTTTAATTCTACATGGGTCTTCAGGCTTTAAACGGGTTTCCGGAGTCCAATAAATTCCCGGAAAATTACCCTATGTCCGGTTTCCCATTTTACACCATAAAATATTATTTTCATAATATTTTAATATGAATTAACCGTAATTAAAAATCATTAAATTGCCAAGGGCCTAGATTTTAACTCGAGAGAAATCCCGGAAAATTACAGAAAATCCAAATTAAAATTTCTGAAAATCGGGGGGGCTTACAATCTACCCAACTTATAAAAATTTCGTCCTCGAAATTAAAATATGGTAGGGTTCTCTCCATCCAATCTCACTTGATTACAGTATAAAGGATTCCTCTCAAGTGAGCATTGCGGTCTCTACCCAACTTAGAATTTACCCATCTATTATCTAAGGCTATTCCTCTAAGAAACTATGCCCCAAATTACTTAATCATGTTATTGAATCCTCAAGTCTTTAACACCAACATATCACCTATGGTATTCCCTCAATCACAACAAAAAGGGTCATCAACAATGCGACCGGCCTGTGGGGTATATCTAGTATTGTCTATATATCAAACTTATACCAAGCACGAGGTTTCGTCTTTCCGAAATAAGGGAAGACGAAGATCAATAATAAAGAGTTCAAGGGTGAGGTAATAGAATAGAAGTATCAGGATCAAGGCATTTAACGAATTCAAATGAGATTTGTCAAGACAATTGTGGATTGAAATTCTATTCTGGTAATCCTTTGTTCGCATGCTCGTATTAGTACAGTTATGTAACTGATACGATATGCTCAGACATATCTAGAGGGCAAGTATACTAGTCAACTATATATCTCAATCCACGTGAAGTAGTGCGAAGAGTGAACCAAAAATGTACTAAGGTTGATCATACTGTAATATACTGATTCTGAATAGACAATTGTATTAGTGTATCGACCCACTAATACAGATGTCATGAACAAGCTCGATAAAAGGATAAGCTTGCAAAACTAGGCTATATTAGCAGCATAAGTCAAGGTGGTACAACAAATATAAGTACGCTAGATGATGATAAAAGGAGGTACAACTTAACTCAAGTTCACAAAACAATCACAAGATAAGCACAATTGCAAAAGACTCTATAATCTCTACGGTTATCAATTATAAGCAAGTTCAAAAGTACATAGGTTAAGGCTGAGGTCACGAACCAATAGGCACGAGATAAAACAAATCTAGAAACAGAAAACTACGAAAAATGATGCGCATTAGCTACTCCATGAGTCTGCGCGTCCTCTTAGGTCATTGTTGGAGCTTTTCACGTTCTTGCAGTTGATTTCTCTGCTGTTGTTGAGCCTGCTGGAAGAGTGTTGCTTATGGTGCCAAAGGTGGCCTCGGCTGATTCCCTCCTGGGGCTGGTGGTCTAACTCCTTCAATTCTCGTTTGCGGTGCTTCCAACGCTGGAGAGGCTGACCTTGGTGCTGGTAACGCTTGTTGGTTATTCATTGGTGCTCTGTCTCGACGCTCAGGGCATTCTTTTAATAAATGCTGACTGGATCCGCAAACTATGCATAATTTCCTTTTGCGTCTGCACTCGTTCTCAACATGACCTCGCTTGTGACAATATGGACAGACAGGCAGTACTTGCGGAGGTGCTTCTGGTGGCTGGTGCATGTGAGACTTCTTTGTAACTTCTTTCTGTGGTGCTCCGGCTGGTGCTGATGTGGCTGGTTGACGAATCATCACTGCTTTCTCTCGATGCTGAGAACAGTCCCTAGCGAAGTGTTGACTGGTTCCGCAAATCAAGCATAATCCTAACTTGCGTCTGCATTCTTTTTCAATATGGCCTATCTTGCCACAATAGTAACAAGTAGGAAGGAATGAGGCTCTGGGTGCTGCTCTTGGTGGTGGATTAATCTGTGGTCGTTTTGCAACTCTTTCTTGTTGTGCTTGGTCTGGTGCTGATGCATAGGGCCGCTTCTGGCTGGACCCTATCCTTGTGTCGCACTCCATGGGTCTTGCTGTAGTAAGAACATCCTCGTCTAAGGTAGTTGCAGCGGGACTGATTAACTTCCGTAACTCTGAGCTGAATCTATCGATGAACTTCTCCGCTTGGATCTGCTGAGCTTCTTCCTGAACTTTCTGATGGGCTTGCATCATTGCGTAGAACATTCGAAACATTTGTTGTTCGTCCATAACCTGCCCTTGTGGAACGGTAGGCGTCGGTGGAGCCAACTGCGTCGATGATGGAACGTCATCTTCCTGGATTCTCGAGGCATGCTGACTTGCTTGCTGTGATGATGGACCTTCACCAACTGGTGTCACTTCCTCTCCGTTGGTTATCACGGCACCTTGTGGTGTTTCTGGATGAGTCTCGTCGCGTGCTTGTGAATCCATTGCTCTGCATCAAAATAAACTATAAGAGGCGTACAGGAATCAAGGTATGATGCAAGTCAAGAATTTAATTCGAATCCGATATAGATGTCAAGAACGATTCAAGCAAGTGGATGAGATCCTAAGAAACTTATCCTATTCCTTATTGCAGGCTTGCTCGGTCCCTAAGTTAAAACCGCACAATTTAGTCGTTGACCTGCATGGGCCACCACAAAAATCATGTCACGCCCCAATCCCAAAATACCGAGGGACCAGACGCGTGATAATGGCCAGCAGCACACACCGATGGACATACCTAATTTAATGGATCCGTCGGGGCATGCTTAAGCTGTAACATAAGAATAAGTAGGTCCAATGATACAAGTCACAGTCTATGCTAATCTCATCCACAACAGATAATCACAGATCAAATGCTAGAATAAATGTAAATAGAAATAAACTAGCATATCTCAATAAAGGTGTCTCAGAGAACAATCCGAGAATAGGTCTGATACATCAATGAAATAGACTGGAAAGAGAATAACTAGAAACAGAAATAAAAGAATATCTCACGCCAATACTCAGGAGAAGTCCTCTGGTATGATCTCGTCCTCAGATCCTGGTTTTGCTCCTGTAACTGCTCATGTTCCTGCTTCTGCTCCTGATAATGCTCCTGTACTGTATACTCCAGGTGGATCTCCTCTGCTAGTCCTGGGGACAAAGTCCGGTATCCAGGTCCTCAGGGGACATAACAAGGTACAGAAATTGATATGCCAAAATGCAGTGTAATAGTAAATGAGATAAATAGGGTAAGGTATATAATCATCTGTGTGAAATGCAAGAGAGAACCTCAATAGTACTCAGGTTGAAACAACCACAGGCTCTGTGTAGGGGAGCCGGTAGCAGTGGTATCATGAGATGGTCTAGCTCAGCGGGAGACTGAGTAGCCGACATAACATAATCAACCTGTAGCCTGTGGGTCTCTCCGGCAATAGATGGAACAATAAGGGAATACTAAATAACCAGCTAAGTGATATGCAAGATGAGAGCAGCACTAGAACTCAGGTTGACGCATACTACCAGCTCTGTGTCGGGGAGCCGGTAGCAGCAGTAATAATGAGTAATGGGCCAAGCTCGGGCTTCAGAGTCTTGTGCCTTACAATAATAGGGGTGTATATATATATATGGTCAGCCTGTAGCCTGTGTGTCTCTCCCCACCCAATGTAACCACGTATATCATGACCATAACGTCTCATGGCCATGTCAGCGGGATCATAACTAATGCAATAAGTCATAATGTATCTAAGAATATAGTATCTCTGTCAAGTCCTGTATCCTACACAGAATCACCACGAATATCTTGGAAAGATCCTGTCTCATGAATGGTGTCAAGTGTCCTGGGTCATAAGGTACTTGGTAAGACAAGTACGATGAAAGTGTCACGTATAACCATCTCTAGATGACAGTACCCAACACCGCGTACAGTGTTGGCACCCGAATAATAATCGGACGCTAAGTACGTCAAAACGGCCCTATGTTGAGCATGCACAGCAATGTATATATAAATATAAGTCAAAGAAATAAATAGCAAGAACTGCAGGATTTGGCAAGGTACACTTGCCTGGGGTCCTGGCTCCAACTGTAGCTCTGGTCTCAGTGTGATCTGTCGGTACTACTTCGGTTGCTGAAATAAATATCACCATTAGATTCAGAAAATATCAAATAGCTAAAAACGCCTGTCCTTAGGTCCAATTTGGACACAGGGGCAAAAATGACATTTCCGGGCCAAAGCGGAGTCCACATGTGGGCCACTTTGCACCGAAAAAGCGTGTCAGGGTCAAAGGTCTCCAAATTCGCCAAACTTAGTGTCAACAAGTCAGGAACGATGATACGAACCCAACGGAACTTCCAGAATTGGGTTCCGATGAGCCGATCACAAAATCGCCCGTCAAGTGGAGCCTGTGGGGCCCACGACACACGATTTTGTCAACGTTCTCAGAATCGAACCAAACTTGGGTCACAGGACCAGCGTATTGCTACAAGTCCGATGGCATAAGTTTCGTCTCGATCCGACGTGTGTACACCAAGTTACGACGTGTTCCAGAAAGGTCGGATACGGGGTGTCGTCGGCGGATACGCGTTGATTCCGGTGTGCACGCACATCCGAATCGACTTCTGCGAAATCCTGCACGACCGTATCAATGACGCACACATTTCGATAAAGACCGCATGCGACCAAGTCGTCCCGTTTGGCGGGGCGCACTCAGTTCCGGGGTAAAACAAGGCGTTGTTTTTCCTGTTTTTGGATCGCGGTGTACGATCACCACAGGACGCGATGTACCGAGCAAGTTGCACGGGCACCGAGAGGGTTACACAGTCTACATATAGCAACTGACGGAATTGAAATCGGAGTTGCGATGAGGGAGAAAACAATACCTGAACAGGGCTCCGAGAAGACTGATTTCCACGTGTCCGAGTCGTGTCCAAGTCCTGCTTCGTGTCCTGCGTCCGTGTCTGCTATGTCCGAGCTAGGGCATTACTGTGTCCGGGTACTTCGGCGGAGGTGGAGGATCTCGAAGCGGAGGCGTCGCTGCGTCGACGGAGTCGTTTGGGGAGCAGAGGAGGGTGGTCGACGGAGAGGTGGAGGACGAAGGCTGCTGCGGGAAAGAAGGGAGTCGAGGACAGGGAGGAGACGGGTGATGTCAGCGGAGGGGAGAGGAGGAGGTCCGACGAGGGAAGAACGGAGTGGGGGTGATGTCCTCAAGCGAGGATGGCCGGGAAGGAGTCAGGCGAGGTGCAGCGGCTCGGGGCTGAGGCTTTGGCGGTGGTCGTGCGGGCTGGGGATGGGCAGATACGGCAGGAGAGGAGGAGGGATCTAGGGTTCCGATGCTGTGTTCGTGTCAGCGCTGCTCGGCGGACACGGCAGAGCGGGGCGAGGGATGAAGGCGGAGCTCGGAGGAAGTTCTGGGGATGATGGAGATGGGCTCGGGTGCAGCGCGACGTCGAGGGCGGGGCACGGCCGGCGGGCTGCTGACTCGTCGGAGGGGACGAAGCCGAGGGAGTTGAGGAGGAGGCTGGGTGAAGCTTCGGTTCGTCGAGTACGGGGAGGAGGAAGGAGGGGGAAGGCGGAGCAAGCGGTGGCTCGTCGAGGGCAGCGGCTAAGGCGGAGAGTAGATGAGGGCAGCGGAGGCGCTAGGCGGCGTGGGGAGTTGACGGCGGGGAAGGAGTTGTCCGGTCGAGCGGAGAGGGGTCGGCAGCGGAGAAGAGGTCGGGCTCCGGCGAGGCTGGGTCGACAAGAAGAGGGTGACCGCTTAGGGTTAGGGTTAGGTTAGGATTTAGGGATTTGGGATTAGGAATTTGGGGATTAGGGATTTGGGATCTCTTTCTTTTTATTTTCTTTATGGAGAAAAACTAGGAGGAGTATGTATTTATACATACGGAAATTTGGACTAGGGTTTGACATAGGATTTGGGCTGGGTCAACGCTCCTTGGGCTTGGCTTCGGCTCTCATGGGGATGTCGGGCGTTGGCACGGGTTTAATTCGGTTTAATTCTACATGGGTCTTCAGGCTTTAAACGGGTTTCCGGAGTCCAATAAATTCCCAGAAAATTACCCTATATCCGGTTTCCCATTTTACACCATAAAATATTATTTTCATAATATTTTAATATGAATTAACTGCAATTTAAAATCATTAAATTGCCAAGGGCCTAGATTTTAATTTGAGAGAAATCCCGAAAAATTACAGAAAATCCAAATTAAAATTTCTGAAAATCGGGGGGGGCTTACAAGCAGTAACTAAACCACCACGCATAAAACCCAAACCATACACCATTAGGAGTAGAAAATATTAGCAGCAGAAGCAAAATCCAACTTTGCTTTGCTTTGCTTTCCCACACGTGTAAGTTTCTCATTCCACCACTACATAAAAATCTTCTCAACCGCACACCTAAACCAATAAAAGGAAAACAACAGTGGCAATAGTTTCTTAACCATTAAGTAAATCCCACCGCCTCCTTATTCCTATATATAATTATAACTCTCCAACCCTAACCCACTTCTTCTTACCACAACTTAACACTATTGAAACGTGCACTTCACAGGGCTTTTACTCGGCAAGTATACCTTGCCACAGTACTATTATTTACATTCCAAATGATGCATAATTCTGTTTTATTTATGTATTTGTATTGGACCTTGTTCATGAGACCACCCCAGTATTATGGAGTATTATTTGGATTCATTGGCCGTGACATAAGTTTTTACACGAGTTGTGAGTCTCATATAGATCCCGGACTACGTATTGGGTTGGCCGCCTGTACGTAAGAGCCGTGCGTTAGGGATGACTGCTAATAGAAACTTTGTATGCTAGTAGACCTGGCAGTTATTTAGAGGTTGTATCGTGTCATGGATATGGCATGCTTAGAGCATGGGGTGGGGAGAACAATAAGTAAAACGTTTGGGCTCCTATGCACTTTTCTCCTGTACGTCCGGATTCTCCACCGGAGAAACGGGTGATGATGATCACTATATATTACTGGCGGCCTCTGCCGTTCAAAAGACGACATGCTTTTAGGCCCCTGATTTTTTGAGAGAATCATGCCAATCCCATTATTTGGCCAGATAGCCCACGTGTTGGAAAGTTGTTCTCAAATTGCATACACTTAGACGGGTAGGCGACCCAGTGGATGTTTTTATTTCAGTACTTTATTGGCATGTTTATATGTATCTTGTTACGTCCCTCTGAGGACCTGGTTTCTTTCCAGATATGGACGAGCAGGAGTACCCACAGGAGTACGGACCTGGATCTGACTCTATGTACCTGACTGAGGAGATCCTACCCTCAGAGTATCTATGATTTATTGACGTTGTTTAGATATTTTGCTACTTCAGAATAGTCGTTTTGTAGTGGATTTGTTTCCACCCGACTATCAGACTCGATACTCATTTTTGGATATCCAGTTGTTATTCAGCTTTTATTTCCTACTGATTATTAGAGCTGTGGATGAGACATAGATTATGTGTGACTTGTTATGACAGTATATTACCACTGTTGGATTGCATATTCAGATACAGCGTACGTGTGTATATGATTTTCATATATTGGGGTTCGTATACATACGGCTGGGCGTGTTACGTATTCCTAGTCCTACGTATTTTGGGACTGTGGCGTGACATATTTTTGGTGGTGGCCCATGCAGGTCGAGAAATATATTGTCTTGGTTACGTAACTATACCAAACAAGCATGCGTATAGGGATAGAGTATAAGGATCTCATCCATACTTGACAGAAATCTCATTATTCTTTCCCACCATTCTATATTTAGTTTACGCCAAAAACCGTTTACCCTAAGATGGCGTAAGAGCCAAATGACTATCTTGTTGGCATAAAGACCAAATTATGTAGAAGATTGCCTATTTTACGCTGTAGTGCTAACAATTGTTAAACCATGTTCCAATAGTGTTCCTAAATCCTGCGTATAAGACGACCTGTAAGCCACATAGGTAAATACCCCAGCGTAAACCTGATGATTCCTGAAACCAGCATAAATAGCTTGATTAGGCGTAAAATGTAAGGATGGTGAAGTGAGCGTATTACCATAGTCTTAGTTTTAGCTTTCCCAATCATGACCAATTAAGAACCAAATTTCGTGCATTAAATGCAGAGATATGCCTCGAGCCCTGTGCAGAAATAGCTTTTGACTTAGCGTCTGATTTTGTTCATCTTTAGCATAAAACTAATTCCTGTAGATAGCGTATTCAGAAGTCTAAAACTTTTCTTCCATATTGGATGCGTAAAAATGACTTGTATTAGATATACCACTAGACGACAAGCTGGGTCTCTGTGCAAAATCATCATCACAGTCGTCCTCTCGATCATCGTGCAGTACTTTTATCAGATGTCAGGATCACTGATTTGACTGACAAATTCATCCGAGAAAATACAAAAAAAAAGTTTCTCGAACAACTTTACGCTACAATGTGTGTTAGATTTTTACGCACAGAGTTTATGCATCAGATTTTACGCGCAGACCTTTCAAGCTTTACGCAGAAAGTATAGCGAGATTTTACGCACGGAAACTTTTACGCAGATTTTTCCCAGACAATTTTGAAACTCTATTTTACGCTGACTTCTTTGAATCTCTGTTTTACATAGACAACCTTAAAATCTTACCTTACGCTTCTCTGCTTTACGCGGATATTTCTGAGACCATATTTTACGCCAACAAATTTTACATCTCTGTTTGAGTCCTGTACTTCTTCTAAACGTTGTGTACATCATCTTGTCACACCCCAGTCCCAAAATACCGAGGGACTGGACACGTGGCAATGGCCAACAGCACGCACCGATGGTCAACCCAATTTAATGGAACCATCAGGGCGCACTTGAGCTGTAAAGAAGGTCTACTACAACAAGTCACACTAATCTCATCCATAAAGATAAAGAAATAAACTGTATAATGAAATTGAAATAAGTAGCAACAACAAGATAGTCGGGGAAACAATCCGACTTATGTCTGAATACACTGGCTCAATAGGCCAGGAACAAAAGAGATAAACATAAAGTAAATACTGAGTACGGGATCGGGTACTCAGGAGAGGTCTTCGGCAATCACCTCGTCTGTAGGGTTCAGTTCTGCTCCAGTATCAAGTCCAACAATAGCCTCAGCTCCTGTCCCGTATATCTCGGGGTACTGCTCCTCGACTAAACCTGGGGACATAATCCATTCCAGGTCCTCAGTGGACATAGCAAGGCACAAAATAAAATAAGCCAAATAAATGCAGTGTAATTAAATTAAATGAAACAACAGGGTAAACTATGTAACCATCTATGTGATATGCAAATGAGAGCAGCACTAGTACTCAGGCTGAGACCGCTACAAGCTCTGTGTCGGGGAGCCGGTAGCAGCAATAACACGTAAAGGGTCTAGCTCTGCTGGAGAGTCTACAACCTCACAATAATAGTAGATATATAGATAGAACAGCCTGTAGCCTGTGTGTCTCTCCCCACCCAATGTAATCACGCAAACCATGACCATAACGTCTCATGTCCATGTCAGCAGGATTATAACTAATGCAACAAGTCAAACTGTCTATAACTAGAATATCTCTGTCAAGTCCTGTATCCTATACAGAATCACCATGAATGTCTCAGGAAGATTCTGTCCATGTATAGTGTCAAGTGTCCTGGGTTGTAGGGTACTTGATATGTCAAGTACAAAAGTAAAGGGTATCGCAAATCCATCTCTAAATGACGAACCCAACACCGCGTACGGTGTTGGCACCCGACTATGATCGGACACTAGGTACGTCCTCCGTTTCCTAGGTTAATCAGTTTAAACAAGTTTATATGAATTTACACAAGACAACCAGCAAAGTATTATTATAGGAAATATGAAGATAAAGACTGCAAGTTTGGCAAGGTGCACTTGCCTGATGGTTGAATTCCACCTAGGTCTTGTTCTCGAAAATTTCCAGAGATGTCTCCGAAAGCTGAAATAAACAGTACCATCACGCTCAGAAGGTGTCAAATAGCTAGGAACCCCTGTCCTTGGGTCCAATTTGGAGACAAGGGCAAAAACGGTAATTTTGGGCCAAAACGGGGTCCACCGGTGGGCCCGCTTTGCACCGAAAAACGTGTCAGGGTCAACTATCTCTAAATTCACCAAACTTAGTGTCAACAGGTCAGGAACGCTGATACGAACCCAACGAAACTTTCAGAATTGAATTCCGATGAGCCGATCACAAAATCGCCCGTCGAGTGGGGCCTACGGGGCCCACGACACGCGATTCCGTCAACGTTCTCAGAATCGAACCAAACTTGACCCACAGGACCAGCGTATTGCTATAAGTCCGATGGCACAAGTTTCGTCTCGATCCGACGTGTGTGCACGAAGTTATGGTAAATTACAGAAAAGTCAGATACGGGACGATGTCCGCGGATACGCGTTGATTCCGGTGTGCACGCACACCCGAATCAGCTTCCGCAAAATCCCACACGTCTGTATCGACAATGCGCACGTATCTGTGAAGACCGCACGCGACCAAGTCGTCCCGTTTGGCGGAGCGTACTCAGTTCCGGGGTGAAACAGGGTCTGGTTTTTCCTATTTTTGGATCGCGGTGTGCGATCACCACATGACGCGATGCCCCGAGCGGTTTATCCGGGCACCGAGAGGGTCATATAGGCTACGTGTTGCAATTTACGGAATCGAAATTCGAGTTACGAGCAAGGAGTTACAAGTACCTGAACTGGTCTGAAAAACCGAGTTTCCTTCGTGTCTGACTCGTGTCCGACACGCCTAGAGTTAGGGTTTAGGGCTGTGTCCGCGTGTCCGGAGCTACGCTGGACGGGTTCGACCGAGACTCGCCGGGGAAGGGCGGCTCAGGGCGGCAGAAATGGGCCCGGGGAGGATGGCGGCTCTCGGCTCCGGGCGGAGGAGGGGGAAAGCAGCCGCGGGTGCTGCTGCTGCTGGTGCTGCTGGCGCCTGGGGGAGGAGACTCGGCGGGTGGAGCGGCGTCGTCCGGAGAAGAGGAGAAGGGGTTCGAGGTGGTGGTCGCCGGAATCGGGGTTCAGGGGAGCTAGGGTTCGGTTTGGGGGAGGAGATGAGGGAGGGTATTTATAGGGTGGCCGAGGAGGGGGTTGGCCGGGGACGTGGCGGAGAAGGCGGAGGGGTGACGTGGGGTCGTGGGGTGAGGCCGGGCGGTTCTCCGGTGACGTGGCCGGAGAACGCGGGGGAAACCGCGGGCACAGGCGTGGGGAAGGGGGTGGGGGTCCGGGTCGGGTCGGGCGCGGGTTCGGGTTGGGCGGACCCGCCCGACCCGATAGCACTGCGGGCTGGGCTGGGCTTCGGCCCACTGGGCCGGGCCTAAAGTAAATAATAATAATAATAATAATAATAATTAATTTACATCTCTGTTTGAGTCCTGTACTTCTTCTAAACGTTGTGTACATCATCTTGTCACGCCCCAGTCCCAAAATACCGAGGGACTGGACACGTGGCAATGGCCAGCAGCACGCACCGATGGTCAACCCAATTTAATGGAACCATCAGGGCGCACTTGAGCTGTAAAGAAGGTCTACTACAACAAGTCACACTAATCTCATCCATAAAGATAAAGAAATAAACTGCATAATGAAATTGAAATAAGTAGCAACAACAAGATAGTCGGGGAAACAATCCGACTTATGTCTGAATACACTGGCTCAATAGGCCAGGAACAAAAGAGATAAACATAAAGTAAATACTGAGTACGGGATCGGGTACTCAGGAGAAGTCTTCGGCAATCACCTCGTCTGCAGGGTTCAGTTCTGCTCCAGTATCAAGTCCAGCAATAGCCTCAGCTCCTGTCCCGTATATCTCGGGGTACTGCTCCTCGACTAAACCTGGGGACATAATCCATTCCAGGTCCTCAGTGGACATAGCAAGGCACAAAATAAAATAAGCCAAATAAATGCAGTGTAATTAAATTAAATGAAACAACAGGGTAAACTATGTAACAATCTATGTGATATGCAAATGAGAGCAGCACTAGTACTCAGGCTGAGACCGCTACAAGCTCTGTGTCGGGGAGCCGGTAGCAGCAATAACACGTAAAGGGTCTAGCTCTGCTGGAGAGTCTACAACCTCACAATAATAGTAGATATATAGATAGAACAGCCTGTAGCCTGTGTGTCTCTCTCCACCCAATGTAATCACGCAAACCATGACCATAACGTCTCATGTCCATGTCAGCAGGATTATAACTAATGCAACAAGTCAAACTGTCTATAACTAGAATATCTCTGTCAAGTCATGTATCCTATACAGAATCACCATGAATGTCTCAGGAAGATTCTGTCCATGTATAGTGTCAAGTGTCCTGGGTTGTAGGGTACTTGATATGTCAAGTACAAAAGTAAAGGGTATCGCAAATCCATCTCTAAATGACGAACCCAACACCGCGTACGGTGTTGGCACCCGACTATGATCGGACACTAGGTACGTCCTCCGTTTCCTAGGTTAATCAGTTTAAACAAGTTTATATAAATTTACACAAGACAACCAGCAAAGTATTATTACAGGAAATATGAAGATAAAGACTGCAAGTTTGGCAATGTGCACTTGCCTGATGGTTGAATTCCACCTAGGTCCTGTTCTCAAAAATTTCCAGAGATGTCTCCAAAAGCTGAAATAAACAGTACCATCATGCTCAGAAGGTGTCAAATAGCTAGGAATGCCTGTCCTTGGATCCAATTTGGAGACAAGGGCAAAAACGATAATTTCGGGCCAAAACGGGGTCCACCGGTAGGCCCGCTTTGCTCCGAAAAATGTGTCAGGGTCAACTGTCTCCAAATTTACCAAACTTAGTGTCAACAGGTCAGGAACGCTGATACGAACCCAACAGAACTTCCAGAATTGAATTTCGATGAGCCGATCACAAAATCGTCCGTCGAGTGAGGCCTGCGGGGCCCACGACACGTGATTTCGTCAACGTTCTCAGAATCGAACCAAACTTGACCCACAGGACCAGCGTATTGCTACGAGTCCGATGGCGCAAGTTTCGTCTCGATCTGACGTGTGTGCACGAAGTTAGGATGAATTGCAGAAAAGTTGAATACGGGGCGATATCCGCGGATACGCGTTGATTCCGGTGTGCACGCACACCCGAATCAGCTTCCACGAAATCCCACACGTCCGTATCGACAATGCGCACGTATCTGTGAAGACCGTACGCGACCAAGTTATCCCGTTATGGGGCGTACTCAGTTCCGAGGTGAAACAGGGTCTGGTTTTTCCTATTTTTGGATCGCGGTGTGCGATCACCACAGGACGCGATGCCCCGAGCGGTTTGTTCGGGCACCGAGAGGGTCATACAGGCTACACGTTATAATTTACGGAATCGAAATCCGAGTTACGAGCAAGGAGTTACAAGTACCTGAACTGGTCTGAAAAACCGAGTTTCCTTCGTGTCTGACTCGTGTCCGACACGCCTAGGGTTAGGGTTTAGGGCTGTGTCCGCGTGTCCGGAGCTACGCTGGACGGGTTCGACCGAGACTTCGGGGAAGGGCGGCTCAGGGCGGCGGAGATGGGCCCGGGGAGGACGGCGGCTCTCGGCTCCGGACGGAGGAGGGGGAAAGCAACCGCGGGTGCTGCTGCTGCTGGTGCTGCTGGCGCCTGGGGGAGGAGACACGGCGGGTGGAGCGGCGTCGTCCGGAGAAGAGGAGGAGGGGTTCGAGGTGGTGGTCGCCGGATCTTGGGGTCGCCGGAATCGGGGTTCAGGGGAGCTAGGGTTCGGTTTGGGGGAGGAGATGAGGGAGGGTATTTACAGGGTGGCCGAGGAGGGGGCTGGCCGGGGACGTGGCGGAGAAGGCGGAGGGGTGACGTGGGGTCGTGGGGTGAGGCCGGGCGGTTCTCCGGCGACGTGGCCGGAGAACGCGGCGGAAACCGCGGGCACAGGCGTGGGGAAGGGGATGGGGGTCCGGGTCGGATCGGGCGCCGGTTCGGGTTGGGCGGACCCGCCCGACCCGATAGCACTGCGGGCTGGGCTGGGCTTCGGCCCACTGGGCCGGGCCTAAAGTAAATAATAATAATAATAATAATAATAATATTAATTAATTTATTAGTTTTAAATAGTTTTTAGGTATTTAAAAATAGGTCCAAGGCCCAATAAAATCCAAAAAAATTACCCTAAGTCCGATTTTCTATTTTACACCATAAAATCATATTTTTATTATATTTTAATATTAGTTATTAGCAATTAAAAATTATATAATCACCCAATGCACTTATGTAAATTCCTGAAAATCAGCAGAAAAATCCCAAAAATCGATTTTAACAAACTGAAAATTTTAGGGTGATTACACATCTACAGAGAGATGGATATGCAGAAAGGATGTACTGTCACCGATGGTGACATAACTCCTGGAGTCAATGGTCAGACTCAAGAAGGGACCTCAACGAATCCTAGACTTTCAGGACCAGATGGACAGATTCACAATCCAGTCCCATCTGATTTTCCCATTCCACCAAATGGGAACCTCCCAGCCTCATCAATATCGCAGGATGGCCAGGCACAACTGTTCCAATTCTTTCAGATGATAATGAAGGAACAGCAACAACAGGCCGCCACACTAGCTACAGAGCAGAGATAGCAAGCAGCAGAACAGAGACAAGAGTTCCTAGCAACACTTGAAAGGATGGCTGCAAAGACTACTGTGCCAGCTCAAGCACTAGCTTCAGTACCTCGAGCTAGAGTTGGTTCAGTAAAGGACTTTGTACAAATGGGTTCGAGGCCGTACAAAGGCATTGAGAGCCCAGAAAAAACTACCAACTGGATCACTCACACTCGAAAGTTATTAGAAGCATCACAGCTACCTACAGAGCTGTGGATGACAGGTGTGAGAACACTTCTAGATGGTAATGCCCATCACTGGTGGGAATCCATGGAGCGCCAGTTGAGCACATACCAGACATGGGAGCAATTCCTAGAGTGCTTTGAAAGAAAGTACTTTCCAGACACTTTCAGAGATGCATTATACGATCAGTTTCTCCACCTGGAACAGGAAAACCGAACAGTGGATGAGTATGATGCTGAGTTTAGTCACCTTAGTAAATATGGCGCTGCTTTGTTACCAGATGACTTGGCCAAGGCTAAGAGGTTTCATCATGGACTAATTCAGGAGCTCATCATGGACTAATTCAGGAGCTCCAACATTATACAAGCTCACAGTCCCGAATCTCTTATGCCGAGTTACTGACAGAGGCCAGATTGCAAGAAACTATCAGCCAAGGAAAAGGAGGCCAACTGAGGACACAACCAGGACCGGCAAGAACACAACAAGGAGGACCTATTAAACGTCCTTTAGCTCAGCAACAACAGTACTAACACAGAGCAGGACCGTACCAGATCATAGAAAAACCCCAATACAATTATTGTGGGAGACGCGGGCACATCTCAAGGGACTGTTGGGTCCGTTTGGGACAATGTATGAGATGTGGTTCCGGACAGCATATATTAAAAGACTGTCCTATGTAGCAAGCATCGACACTTCCACCGCCAACACAGAGGCTAGCACTTCCAGCACCCAAGCCAGCACAGCAAATGATGAGATCAGGAGCACCTCGACCTCCAACAACAGGAGAATTTCAGTGAGGACCACCGCTACCTACCCAGGAGGATCAATTCACAAGGACCAGACAGGGACAACCACAGAGGAATGGACAAGCTTTTGCAATGGAAGTGGATGACATGAATAAGGAGATTGATGTCATAGCAGGTATCATTTTTGCTTTTACTTTTCCTGCTATGACATTGTTTGATACGGGAGCCACCCACTCATTCATATCATCTAGTTTTATTGCCAAACACAACATTACCATTACACCTTTACCTAGTTGTATTAGAATTCTTACCAGGGGAGGAGTTGTACCTATTAGTAGAATTTGTAGATCGTGTCCTATAATGATTCGTGGCAGAGAAATGAATGCCCGACTCTTAATCCTTCCTATGCCTACTTTTGATATTGTGCTTGGAATGGACTGGCTAAGCAAGTACCATGCTTTCTTTGATTGCTTTGGAGGAAGCATTCTTTTTAAGGTACCAGGTCAGCCCGAACTTGAGTTTGCACGAGGATCCACCAAAATCCTTGATGGTATGCAGCTCGCGATGGACGATGTTGTCTATCATCCTATTATTTCAGAATTCTCAGACGTCTTTCCAGAAGAATTACTAGGACTACCCCCAGATAGAGACGTAGAATTTTCGATTGAATTAACACCGGGAGCAGTACCCATAGCATCACATGTTTATAGACTTGCGAAGAAGGAGATGGATGAACTAAAGACACAGTTGAAAGAACTAGAAGAGAAAGGTTTCATCCGACCAAGTGCACCACCCTGGGGAGCACCAGTGTTGTTTGTACCAAAGAAGGATGGGTCAGTACGTATGTGCATTGACTATAGAGCCCTGAATGCAGTGACAGTGAAGAATAAATATCCACTACCATGCATTGATGACTTATTCGATCAACTTAGTGGAGCCAAGATGTTCTCAAAGATAGATTTGAGATCGGGATATCACTAGGTGAAAGTACGGAAGGAGGACATCCCGAAGACCGCATTTCGAACAAGATATGGGCACTACGAGTTTTTGGTCATGCCATTTGGATTGACCAATGCTCCAGCTATCTTTATGGACTTAATGAATCGAGTCTTCCATCAACATTTGGACCAGTTCGTGGTTGTCTTCATAGATGATATACTTGTCTATTTAAAGAGCCACGAGAAGCACGAGAAGCACTTACGAACTGTCCTAGAGACCTTGAGAAGAGAGCAATTATATGCGAAACTCAGTAAATGTGAGTTCTTCTTAGACAGGGTTTTATTTTTGGACATGTAGTTACAGTAGATGGTATTTTTGTTGATCCAGAAAAGATCTTGGCAGTTGAGACATGGCCTGTTCCTAAATCAGCAGCGGAGGTAAAAAGTTTCCTTGGACTTGCGGGATATTACCGACGGTTCGTGGAAAACTTCTCAAAGATAGCAACACCTATAACTCGGTTGACTTGCAAAGATCAAGAGTTCATATGGACCAACGAGTGTCAAGCCGCTTTCGAGGAGTTAAAGAAGCGACTGACTTCAGCACCAATATTGACTATTCTATCAGGATCAGGAGGCTATGTGATCTACAGTGACGCATCAGAGAAAGATTTGGGATGCATATTGATGCATCATGGCAAGGTGATTGCATATGCATCTAGGCAATTACGAGTACATGAGAAGAATTATCCAATTCATGACTTGAAACTTACAGCCGTTGTATTTGCTCTAAAGTTATGGAGACATTACTTATATGGGAAACGAGTGGAAATATATACCGACCACAAAAGTCTCAAGTATGTCTTCACACAGAAGGAGTTAAATATGAGGCAACGTCGATGGCTCGAGTTGATGAAAGATTTTGAGATAGAGCTACAATATTATCCAGGTAAGGCTAACGTTGTAGCAGACGCGTTAAGCCGAAAACTAGTAGCTTACTTTTTGACAACACAGAAGGAATTATTAAAAGACTTACAAAGTCTTGGCATTGAAGTAATATTTCCTGGAACAGACGGGACACTAGCCAACTTGCAAGTACAATCATCACTAGTAGAGAGAATCAAGGCAGCATTGCCTACCGACGCCAGATTCATGAGACTGAAGGAAAGGACAGAAGCCGGAGAGCAGACATGATTGCACATTCATGATGACGGGACATTACGATGTGGTGATCGTCTTTATGTTCCAAATGGAGAAATTCGACAGGAGCTAATGACAGAAGCTCATAGTTCGATATATTCTATTTATCCTGGGGGCACTAAAATGTATCGTGACTTAAGACAATATTTTTGGTGGCATGGAATAAAAAGAGAGATAGCTCGCTTTGTAGCTAAATGTTTAATATGTCAGCAAGTAAAGACGGAGCACCAGAGAATAGCAGGGTTATTGCAACCACTCCCGATTCCAGAGTGGAAGTGGAAACACATCACTATGGACTTCGTTACGGATTTTCCCAGGAGTCCCAGTAGAAGAGATGCGGTATGGGTAATAGTGGACCAACTCACCAAGTCAGCCCATTTTCTACCTTTCAGAGTTGGCCAATCTACAGAAGCTTTGGCTGACTTATATATGAGACAGATCGTAAGATTGCACGATGTACCAGTCAATATTGTGTCAGACAGAGATTCACGCTTTACATCACATTTTTGGAGAAGCATACAAGAAAGCCTTGGAACTCGTCTGAAATTTAGTACATCTTATCACCCGCAAACAGATGGGCAGTCAGAACGTACTATTCAGACATTAGAGGATATATTGAGGGCTTGTATGTTGGACTTTGGAGGATCATGGGAGGACCACCTACATCTTGTGGAGTTTTCTTACAACAATAGCTATCAGGCAAGCATCCAAATAGCTCCATTTGAAGCATTGTATGGAAGAAAGTGTAGATCTCCTGTGTATTGGAGTAATGTGGGAGAACGTCAGATTCTGGGACCAGAGTTAGTGGTCAACACCGTTGAGACAGTTAAGAAGATACAAGGACACTTGCGAGCAGCACAAGATAGGCAGAAACAATGGACAGACCTTTATCGTCGTCCCTTGGAGTTTAAAGAGGGAGATCATGTCTTCTTAAGGATATCACCTACCAGAGGCACCATCCGATTCGGAGGGCGCGGCAAGTTGAGTCCAAGATATATTGGACCATTTGACGTATTAAGTAGAGTGGGAGAAGTAGCATATCGACTTGCGCTACCACCATCACTGGAGGGAGTACATGACGTATTACATGTATCGCAGCTCAGGCGATATGTGGCAGACAGAAGTCATGTTCTCGACCATTCAGAAATCACCATTGGGCCAAGCTTATCATACCAATAGCAACCCATGGGAATCCTTGATCATAGAGAGAAAGTATTGAGAAATCAGTCTATTTTCTTGGTCCGCGTAGCATGGAAGCATGGTTCAACAGGAGAATCTACTTGGGAGCGCGAGGATGACATGCGCCAACATTTTTTGAACCTATTCATTGACCAAGGTATAAATTTAACTTTGTTAATCTACATCTATACCATCCTTAACTTCTACCATGGCTTAGTTTTAATTTCGAGGACGAAATTTTTATAAGTTGGGTAGAATATAAAATCCCTCATTCTGAAAACCGTATTTTTATTATTTAATTATTTATTATAGTATCAATAAGCTAAATAGAAGAAATAGATTTTATTAATAAGAAAAAGAAAGGAATAGAAACTAGAAATTCCTATCAGACCCAAACCCGCGCGTAAATTAAGGAAATAGCAGCATCAGCTCACCCCGCGTAAAACAGACAACAGCAACCCGCTCACTACACAGCGTATACTCCTCCGCGCGTAAACTACAGCAGCAGCAGTAACTAAACCACCGCTTATTTTACCCCACGTAAACTCTTCCTTTCACCACGTGTAAAATCCAAACCATACACCATTAGGAGTAGAAAATATCAGCAGCAGAAGCAAAACCCAACTTTGCTTTGCTTTCCCACACGTGTAAGTTTCTCATTCCATCACTCCATAAAAATCTCCTCAACCGCACACCTAAAGCAATAAAAAGAAAACAACAGTAGCAATAGTTTCTTAACCATTAAGTAAATCCCACCGCCTCCTTATTCCTATATATAATTATAACTCTCCAACCCTAACCCACTTCTTCTTACCACAACTTAACACTATTGAAACGTGCACTTTACAGGGCTTTTACTCGGCAAGTATACCTTGCCACAGTACTATTATTTACATTCCAAATGATGCATAATTCTGTTTTATTTATGTATTTGTATTGGACCTTGTTCATGAGACCACCCCAGTATTATGGAGTATTATTTGGATTCATTGGCCGTGACACAAGTTTTTACACGAGTTGTGAGTCTCATATAGATTCCGGACTACGTATTGGGTTGGCCGCCTGTACGTAAGAGCTGTGCGTTAGGGATGACTGATAATAGAAACTTTGTATGCTAGTAGACCTGGCAGTTATTTAGAGGTTATATCGTGTCATGGATATGGCATGCTTAGAGCATAGGGTGGGGAGAACAATAAGTAAAGCGTTTGGGCTCCTATGCACTTTTCTCCTGTACGCCCGGATTCTCCACCGGAGAAACGGGTGATGATGATCACTATATATTACTGGCGGCCTCTGCCGTTCAAAAGACGACATGCTTTTAGGCCCCTGATTTTCTGAGAGAATCATGCCAATCCCATTATTTGGCCAGATAGCCCACGTGTTGGAAAGTTATTCTCAAATTGCATACACTTAGACGGGTAGGCGACCCAGTGGATATTTTTATTTTAGTACTTTATTGGCATATTTATATGTATCTTGTTACGTCCCTCTGAGGACCTGGTTTCTTTCCAGATATGGACGAGCAGGAGTACCCACAGGAGTACGGACCTGGACCTGACTCTACGTACCTGACTGAGGAGATCCTACCCTCAGAGTATCTATGATTTATTGACGTTGTTTAGATATTTTGCTACTTCAGAATAGTCGTTTTGTAGTGGATTTGTTTCCACCCGACTATCAGACTCAATACTCATTTTTGGATATCCAGTTGTTATTCAGCTTTTATTTCCTACTGATTATTAGAGCTGTGGATGAGACATAGATTCTGTGTGACTTGTTATGACAGTATATTACCATTGCTGGATTGCATATTCAGATACAGCGTACGTGTGTATATGATTTCCATATATTGGGGTTCATATATATACGGTTGGACGTGTTACGTATTTCTAGTCCTACGTATTTTGGGACTGGGGCGTGACAACTTCTCATGTCTAGACTTGAATGTTATTTATGCACTTGTTGTCCTGTCCACTTTGTCATGATCTAAAACCCAAGCAACCACTTACAAAACATAATTTTTACTCCAATTGTCACTAAATTTTAGAATATATAAGTTTTGTTTAGGGTGTTATATATAAATAAATGCATGATTGAGACATGATTAAATATTGTGCAACTAGTAGTGCACTTTGCCTAGGTTTTGTGCTAGATAGTTTTATTGTTTATAAACACTATGTTAGAATGTAGAAGATGCCATGCTACTAGGGTTGTGCACTAGTTGTAGTAGTGTTTGCACACATGTTTCATGACAAGTGCAAGTTAGGAATAAGGTATATGCCATGATCTTATTATAAATTCAGATTTGACTTGTCTATGTATACTTGACATTTTGTAGTAGAACAAGAGTTGTATATAGTTGGATGAATGGATATACTTGAGAAATAGAGTATGTGATTATTTGCGATGAACTTAACTTGACCTATTGTTAACGCTTATGTGCATGTTTTAATAGAAAAAACTAACCCTAGGTTGGTTAACATAGTTTGACACTTAGTGAATACCAAGATTGATGATATATTGTATATGAAAACCTAGTATGAGAACACCTAGTATCTAAATGAACCTTCATTATAACCATATTTATGAGGACTTGATGATGTTATGTGATTAGTAGGCTTGGTGTTTACACACTTTCTTGGTCCTTGACTAGTGAACCTTAGCCAACATACTTTGTTAGAACCCATAATTATTTTAGACTCTAAATAACTGATGGCATTGTGTAAGTTGTATCATTGATTAATTTAGATCCTAATTGTCTAATAATTAATGACGTAGAGTAGTTATACTCTTGTGCATGCTTAGTGAACCGTATCATAGTGACTGATTTCATGATATTATATATTTAGGCTATTGGGATTGCACGAGCGTGGATTCGAGAGCAGGTTCTTTGTATTATCAGCTTGGAGTTCCAGGCAAGTGTACCTTGCCTTGGTCTCAGTAAATTGTGCTTAATTTTAACTGCAGTTTATAGTTTATATTTTAATACATGTACTCAATTGTGACCCCAGGACCGTGACGATACTTTACGTCTGAATCATATTCGGGTGCCGACTTTCGTGCGTTGAGTCAGGTATCGTTAGATTGCATTATCATCGTATACCGTATACGTGCAACACTTGTACTAATTACCTTAGGACAATATACACGACTCTCATGTACAGAAGTCTCACTTGAGATATTCAAGGATTCAGGCTTCTATTTTAGGACAGGACTTGAGACATGTGCTAGTTGACATAATATTATTTACACCTGGACTTGAGACATAGATAGTGAATGTCTTGCGTTTCGTGACATGAGGCGTGAGATACATGGGGTTGGGGAGAACTTACCGTACCGCTGGGCACCAAACTCTACTAGTATTATAGTACTGCAGGTACCTTGACGGGTCTTGTACATACAAAATACTAGTATTACTACTATCACTAGTACCCCTAGTATATGTATAATACCCGATGGTTTTGTGGACGAGTACGTTCTCACTTGCATTCACTTAGCTAGTTATGATAGATACCCTTGATCATATTGCTTATTATTTTACTGTTACATTGGCATGTTGTTTCTTGTACTTTGTTATGTCCCTCTGAGGACCTGGTCCCTTGCTAGTTTTGCAGCATAGATCATTGTGGAGCCTGTCTGGAGTTGCTAATGTGTGTTGCTTTGTTATACGGGCATTGGTACCAGGTATTTATATTATTTCTACCAGAGATATGTTTATTTATTCATATTGTTTATTCATCTACTGATATAGCCTAGTTTTTATAGACTCATATTTTTTTCTTGAGTCTATTCGAGTTTGTGTTACTGGCGGCCGACTTTAGCACATGTAGCTCATTCTTGATGTATTCTGTTCATTTTGGATTGAGATATAGATATATTTACTGTTTTATGTAGATATTGACTATGATATTATAGCTAATACGTATTTGAGCAGGGCCAGAGTCTGGTCGAATGCGTAGCTGACATGTTACGTATTCCTAATCCTACGTATTTTGGGACTGAGGCGTGACACATTTATTTTGTAAATATACAAATATTTCTGGTTTTGATTATGTTGTTGCCAAAATGGAAGCCAAATTTAAAAAATATTGGGGTGATATACCTCTTCTATATTGTTTGGCTTCGGTTTTTTATCATAAGATTAAATTAGAGTGTGTATATATTTTATTAGACGATTTTGAAAATAATATGAGAGTTGACGTAGGTAGTTTTAAAGTAGAAATTAAGGATGTTTTAGATAGTTTAATTACTTTATATGAAGAAACAATTGTATCCACCCGACCCGGTACAACCGTTCATGATAATAGCTCTGGTTTTATGTCTAAATTATCATATGCTAAAGGTGTACTGCAAAGGAAGAAACAAAAATAATCTTTCCAACCTATGCAAGAATTGCCCTTATATCTAATTTCTTATGAAGAAGATGAAGATGACTCTTCATCTTATTATTCAAATTTAGAATGGTGGAAGTGACAAAAAAAATGTATCATGTACTTTATTCTATAGCACGCTATATTCTAATAGTCCCGGTGTCCACGGTAGCATCGGAATCTTGTTTTAGTGCAGGTTCAAGGATGCTAAGCAAGAAGAGGAGTCGGTTGCTGCCAGATATTTTGGAAGCTTGTGTCTGCGTTCATGATTGGACCCGTGCTGAACAAAGAACTCAAGACTCAAGAGATGAAAGTGTCGATATCGCAGAGCTGGACTTTCAATCTCTTACTATAGATGACGCTACTGAAGGAGGAGCTAAGTAATAAACTTCAACGAAAGACGGACGACGGACGATAAATTTTTTTTTAGAAGACTTGTACAATTTTTTTTACAAGCTTTATGCAAATAAAATATTATTTACAAGTTTTTATTTTTTTGTTACTTAATGTTATAATACATTTATAATTGTATTGCCATCAATAAAAAAAAAAATCAGATTTTTGTTACTTAATGTTGTTAGTTGTTTACATTTAACTTCTTTCTGTCTATATAAATAACTTCTTTAAATTTTAAGTTATAAATTTATATTTAAATTCAAAAAAATTAGATTTATACATTTTTTGATAAGTTATTCAAAAGAATTTAAAAAATTATTCAACTTATAAATATTTAGATTTTAATTTATACTTAAAGTTATATAAATATTGATATAAAAAAATTAAATAAATTTTCTAACAAATAAATTTATAAATTTCAAATTATACTAAACATATAACTTATAAATTTTAAATAAATTTATACTTAAAGTTATATAAAAAACTTTCTAACAAATAACTTATAAATTTCAAATTATAAAAAAATAACTTATTAACAAAAATCCTATAAATTGTAACTTGAATTTATTAACATATAACTTATATCATATAGATTATATATAAAATAAATATAAATAAACGAAAAAAATCGGGCCAGCCCGTGAACCGGTCCGGATCCAGACCGGTTCGGTCCGGTCCTACCCTGACCGGGTCATGGGCCCGGGCTAGGTCGGGATTTTTTTCGACCGGGCCGGCCCGGTCCGCCTCTCCTCTCGGGTTGAGCCCGACCCGAGCCGAACCCGGTCAAACACAGTTAACTCGGACCGCAGCCCGGTCCAGACCGGCCCAATACACACCTTGACTTGAGAGGAGGAAACCAAAAAACCAGAGCTTAGTTTTTTTTCGCTCAGACTCACGTATTGGTTGATTTGGGTCACTGGAGTCTGGGTGAGCTGAATCCCATTTTGTCTGGTGGGCTGAATGTGGGTAAGTAATTAAAAAAAATAAAATCGGATGGGCTACAACCCACCCAACGAAGCACTTGGATCCGTCCCTGCTTACAACTACCACCTAGGCGGTTGTAAATAGATTTTAAACTAAATAGTTGTAAATCTAGCATTGCAACGAAGTATGTGCAAATTCCCGTACGAAATGTCGGGCCACATAAAAAAAATTCCTAGCATTGCTCCTATATATAACACCTAACTAATTTATGGGCCAGTACTCACTACTCGTATTGTGATTAGTATTGGAGCAACAAGTTATGGGCCAACAAGATCAAGAGCGCATTTGCCTTTTCAAATGGGCTAGCCCATAAAAGTCAAGACATGGCTCCACCCATGGTCGCCATGAATGACTTTTTGGAAGATGGGAGACACGGCGATGCCATTTCGCCATTAAAGTTTACTTCGTATATAAAAACATATTGTACGTATTTCGTATATTATTATTAAAAAAAATAAAAAAATAGTTATTATAATTTTTATTAACACTACCTACACTAAAAAGACATAATTATCTAACTGTCTTATTAATTTATTAAACAATATTAATTAATAAACATTTGTAAGATACTCTTTTAGAAAGAAAAATTCTAAATTAAAAATTTTCCATTATATAGTAGTATACACTAGTTGGATCTTAAATAAAAGCTCAACCAGAGACGGATCCACATTCACAGGATTGGGGGACCAGACCTCCAGTAAATTTTTTTTGCCTTCAAATTTTACTATTTGTTATAATGTTTACTCAAAAAATTATTGGCTGAGATTTTAAATTATAAGTAATTCATAGAAGCACGATATTGCATACTTTAAATTTATGTTTCTAAAATATGCTAAATTAGAATAATTATCTGAACATATAACAAATTCTGAAACTCTTTCTAATTAACTTACAAATTAGAAGCATATATTGAAATATAACAAATATAAAAAAAATTCCAAACGCTTAGTATTTTTTTTTAGAAAATATACTTCATAGAAAAAGAATTATTTAGTAGTATTATAAATAATTTTGTAGTTAAACGCTTTCAAAATATGAAAACTAATAGAGAATAATTGTGAAATGTAATGTTTGATTGTATAAAAATAGTATTATTTAATATAATATTATATTTCGAAAAAATTTGGAAATATTTTCTCTAAGCCTCTTTATAATTGTGCTTCTAATGGATTGTAATTATGAATCCGCCACCGAGCTCAACTATAGTGGTATGCGTATGTTAATCTTTATTGGGACACAAAGCTCCACAAAACTCACTAGCTCATATTAGCTGAGGTACAATTAACGTAGTTGTGCTACAACTTATGATTGTAACATAAAAAACATAATGTATGGTTTGTTTGTTTTTTACTTTTCGACATAACATATTAAGTTTGATGTGACGTTCAAAAAATTTGTGCACACTATATTATATATCTTTGGATTCACTGTCTCCTAACTTATATTATTTATAAATAAAAAAAATAATACAATCTCATGATTCAATCTACTGATCTTCTGTTATTCAGCCGAAATCTTATATCTCTTTTCGGTAATCACACGAGTTATTCGAGTTCGGTTATTGGCTCGGTTATGGTAGAATCATCCTTCCCTTCTCTTCGTAACATGGTCAAGCAACCACCACATTCTCTCTAGAGGACGATGCCTTGAAAAGAGTCAATTATTGGTAGCCAAATTGATAGTTAAGATGAATGCGACGTAAGACCTTCCCAAGAACGGACCTACTTTAAATCCACAGCCGAATTAAACCTCACAACATCAATAACTATGGTTATCAGAAAATTAACTGTACAAAAAATATTTTTAAATAAATTAACTAAAATAAAACTATTTTGAAAAAAAATTAAAGTCACAAGAACTTTCGTCACCTGGGATGGTAAAATTTTTTTTATTTTTTTATTTGCCAACCATGTTGGCAAAAATCTGACAGTGGATCTTTTTTGGTTTTTTGTTTGTTTGTTTTGCTTGCTATTTTATATTTTTTTATGTTTATTTTTTGGGATAGTTGGATTTGGTTTTTTTTTTCTGGTTTGGTTTTTTTTTTTTTATGAAAAAAAATAAGAATGCTTTTGTTTAGTTTTATTTAGGTTTAGTTTTTTTTTTTTTAAATTTATAGCAATAAATTTTTTAAATAAATTAGAAAAATAAAATAAATTTTAGCATCCAAAATAAAATATGCTCATACAAAAATTTTAAAAAAATTTTGCCGTAAAAAAATTACGTCTCCCGTCGACCAGACTTCGAGCGGCCATAACTATTTGTTTGGAAATAGTTTTTCGTCAAACAATAGATCGATTTGTATGTTTTCGACGAGAGTAAAACAATTTGTGTAGAAAGAATTTTCATCCGAATCAAATTGCACATGTTACAGGCAAAAGTATAAAATTCAAAACGTTAAAGTATCATAACTTTTGACTGAGAGATCAAAACGAGGCCCAGCTAGTGTCATAATGACCGTAGCGAAAAGTACTATGGGATAAATAGTTCATCGTTTGACGGACTTTGAAAAATTTTAGAATCGCAAAAAAATGATGATTCGACCTCCAAATTTTATTTTGGGTAATTTTATTTTCGAATTTTTTTCTCGGTATTTTGATGTTAACGAGTAAAAATTGGTGTCTCCGGACTCTCAAACATTATCATATAATGTATCAGTGTGAAGATGATTAAAAATGGGACAAGAATATATATTTTTTATTTTTTTAATGATAAAATTATCTATTTATAAATAATTTACTAATCTTAATAAGATCAATTTAACTTTCGATTACGGTAGAAACTTTAAGGGTCTGCTTGCCAATTGTGGGAGTAGCGGTTATGAGGTATTTCTAGAGTATCGGTTACGAGTGATCCGATTTTGAGTAGTTTTAAGTAGCGGTTATGAACGGGTAACGAGCTAACTAAACAATATTCAAAATTTAAAACATATATTTATAAGAAATCATAATTAAAATAGATATTCACAATTTAACAAATAACAAACTAATTATTTGTTATCTAATAATTATTTTAAATAAATTTTTTGTACAAATAATAATAAATTATCTTTTAGTGATATGAAAGAAAAATATAATATTGATAATAATATTAATCAATAGATTTTGTTATCATTTATATTAGTATAATAATAACAAATTAGTATAGATAATAAAAAATTAACTAATAATAGATTTTGATTTAATCAAACGATTGCTATTTCGAAAATTAGTATAGATAATAATTATATATTGAAATTATATTTCAAAAATTATATTTTGATTTAATCAATCGGTTGTTATTTCAAAAATTAGTCTAGATAATAAAAAACGGTTGTCATTCATATTAGTATATTTTGATAACAAATTATATTTTGATTTAATCAAACGGTTATCATTCATATTAGTATAGATAATAGCAAATTAGTATAGATAATAAAAATTTAACTAATAAGAGATTTTGATTTAATCAAAATAGTTACTATTTAACAAATTAGTATAGATATTAATTATATTTTAAAAATTATATTAGTATACATAATAATAAATTAGTATAGATAATAATCAAATGATTGTTATTTCTAAAATTATATTTTGAATGGTAATAGATGTGGTATCTAATATTTAAAAAAATATTTTAATTAATTTTAAATTGTCTTTAGAAAATCTATTTGTTAATTTTTTTATAAAACAAAAACAAAAAAAAAACAAAAACCAAACCCAACTATCCCAAAAAATAACAAAAAAACCTATAAAAAATAAACCAAAAAGAAAAAAAAAATTGTCAGATTTTCACCATCTAGGTTGGCGAAAATTTGGCAAATATAAAAAAAATTAATTTTTCATTTTTTCGTCATCCCATATGGCGAAAGTTTTCGTGACTTCAATTTTTTCCAAAATAGTTTCGTTTTTGTTAATTTATTTAAAAATATTTTTTTTACAACAATTTTTGGTTTTATAATTAGCAGTTACCAAGTTACTGATGATTGTTATATATTTTTTATAATAATCAATATAGCAGGATACTTATTCGCACAGGTGAGCATTAATTAGTTTTTGACTGAGAACCGAACTGAACCGAATAAGTGATTCAGTTCGTATGAAAAAAATTCGTTAGATTTCGAATTTGAAAAATACTAAAATTCATTGATTAAAAATGTGTATATTTGTTAGCAACAATTATTTGTATGTATTTTAAAGTCCAACTTTGATAATTTAATAATTATTTTAATTTTGATTTTAATTTTAAAATACAATAATTGTATGTATACAAATTATATAATTTTTCAGTATAATTTAATCACAATTTTAACAGTTGTTCGATCTATTAAACAATAAAATGTTGAAACCGAAAAAACAAAATCGATTCCATTGAAACCAAATGCCCACCTCTAGTTATTTTCCATGTTAGGTAGGTATATGAAACAAATACCCTGATATAAAATAGAAAGTAGAATAGTAGGAATTTTTTAATTTTTTTAATTTTTTTGAGATGTCAAGTGATATGTATAAATTTTTTGTATATGCTACATTGCATGTTATTTAAATCCGCTGTCCTATATTTTTTCTACGATTTAATTTTGAAATATTTCGTCTAGTCAGAAAAGATATATCTCTTTTCGCTGATATAAGTAAGAAATTAAAGATTTAATTTTAGGTGAGCCCTAACTTGTCGGATTTAGGACCTAATCCACATCACTCTTGCTAGTCTGACTTAGACATATGCATTAATGTACAACGTTTAGGTACAATGGTGGGTGATTGTCCAGTCAAGCCAGCACAGCTGCTACAAAGACCAGGGTCAATGATCGATGCCAATTGCCACTTTCCACCCAACTATTAATTATTGTTATAAACCACAAAAAGATATTATTCATCTCCCTCTTTCAAAAGACATAAGACGAAACCATAACCTTTTTTTAATTACAGAAAATTATATATATAGCATAAATTTTGAAAAAAAAAAATTATATTTGAAAAACAAAAACATCTTTCGGATGGACTTAACCATTGACAACATGATTAAAAAAAAATTGGATCAACAAAAACGCTTTTCGAATGAACATTTTTTTAACTAAAAACGTCTATGATACGTGAGGATATATGTGTTTGTAATATCAGAATAGAAAGAAATTTTTTTGCTATCTTGTGAAATAGTAAACGGATTTTTTCAAAAAAATGAACAAATTATAGCATAATTGCGAAAAATGGAAAAAAATTTGATATTTTGCAACGAGGGGGACAACTCGTCAACTGAGTTGGCGGGATCAAATACGACCCAGAGAACGAGAAGTACTCGCCAACCCAGTTGGCGGGCTCTGGGCACGCTCGCCAACTCAATTGGCGGGCCACGCGAGAATCACTTTTCATCTTCGAAGACCCTCCTCTCGAAGACCCCCCTCTCCTTCGAAGACCACCCCCCTTCCAAAACCTCTCACCCCCACTATAAATTAGCCCCCAACTCTGTCACGCCCCGATCTCCCGCAGGCAATCGACCATCCCCGCTAGGCACGAATCACCGCGCCAGCGCTCCCGCGGGACGACCGCTTGACCCATCTGGACGTGATGCCGCACAAACGTAAGCCGCGCCCGTGCAAGGGCGAGGTTTGAACAGGCGGTAAGAGGTCTAAGTCACAGAGTCATACAGATTGTCCGAGTGTAGCGGAATAATAAACGCATTGGCGATTGGTAACAAGTTCACAGAGTCGTCAATAGCGGAAGCATTAAATAACACAAGTATTGAAGTAAAGCAAACTCTTTATTGATATTGAACAAGTGTTACAGGCGGTGCTAGGCCGAGATTACAAGTCACTCAAGACTCTCTCTCTGAAACAGTAAAAGCGTGCAAAGTGGCTACATTTGTGGAATAATGTATAGACGATGTTCCAACATTATGTCTTGTATATGTGCTTCAGTTCCGGACGCAACGCTCCAAGGCTCCAGAGTGAACTTTATGCCTTAACACGCATGAATGAGGCGTCCACACCGAACGAGGTTCTCCCGCACCCTGCAAGCAATCTGGTGGGTTATCAGTACATGAATGCACTGGTGGGGAGACTATTCGCCCGCTCGACAAATCCAAACACGTTCAATAGGTTCCGTGCACCAACTATTAAGTTATCTTTCTAATCTTGCATTAGGGTCAGTTTCATGGCAATGTTAAATAGCCTATATCGTGTTGTAAATACCAAAAAATTTCAGAAATTAAATATAAATTTTCAAAATTTTTCTGTGATTTTTAAATAATTATTATTAATGTTCTTCTGGATTAAATATTTTTAAGTATTAAATTAAATATTAAAATATTATGAAAATAATATTTTTGAGTGTAAAATAAATAATTAGTCATAGTGTAATTTTTTGGAATTTATTGGACCCAAAAACTATTTTTTTATAGCTAAAAATATTATTTTTAATAAACCATATTAAACCAACCTGAACCGAACCAAACCAAGCTTAATTATACCAACCCAACCCAAACCGTAGTAGGTCGGATTCGGACCCGTACCCGCCAATCCGAATCTGACCCAATATACTGCTACAGTAACCGTTGTGTAACCCCCGACTGTGCGATTTCTCCCGGTCGTTCACCCGTCGCCGCCGCCGACTCTCTGCCTCCCCGCCGCCGTCCAACCGTCGACCCTTTAATTCCCTAAACCGTCGACCCGTCCGGTCCCCCTTCCAGCCAACCGCCGTGCTCCTTCTATAAAACCCCCATTATCCCCACCGCTGCCACCACCAGCCTCCGCCATCCGCCAACCGAGCCGAGCTCCCTCCGGCGACGCCGAGTTCCCTCCGACGACCCTCCGCCGTGACCCCGAGCTCCCCGACCAGTACATACGAGCACAGAAGCCGAGCAGCCGCCGTCGAGGAGCACCGCCACCCCGCAGTCGCCACGCCGCGCCACACCGCCCCGTGCACATGTAGTTTAGTCGATTTTGACCCCTTATTCTGGTGAGTCTTTCTCTCTCCTTGTCGTGTCGATTTTCGAACGGTCTGTTGCAACACGTTCGCTATGTAACCCTCTCGAACCCCGTGCAATTAGACTAGGGTATCGTGTCCTGTGTCGATCGCAAATCAAGACTTAAAAACAGGAAAATTATCCAAATTTTGGACTTCAGAAACTGTCCTAAACTCATAATTTCACGACCGTTTTACGTCCAAACTGTTTAATAATTCTAAAATTTACTTGAACAGTAAATTAGATAATATAATCGAGTTTTAAATCCTGTAATTAGTTTATTTTATGGTGCTGTAAGTTGTGTTTTATTTGCGGGTGAAATCGACCAAAATTTGGGTTTTTAAAACCCAAATTCTCCCGAAACTGGGTGCGTCCCGCTAAACGAGATAATTTCGTCGTGTGCAAATTTTATCGAAAGGTGCTCATCGTTAATGCGGACGTATGGAATTTCGTGAAAGTTGATTTGGATGTGCGTGCACACCGAAATCAACACGTATCCGTCGAAATTACCCTGTATCGGGCCTGTTCTGAAACTCGTTGTAACTTCGTGTGTGCTTGTCGTTTCGCAACGAAACTTGTGCCATCGGATTCGTAGTGTTATGCTCGTCCTGTGACCCAAGTTTGGTTCGATTCTGAGAACGTTGACGAAACCCTGTATCGTAGGTCCTACGGCTCCACTTGACGGGCGATTTTGTGATCGGCTCATCGGAATCCAGTTCTGGACATTTCGTTGGGTTCGTATCATCGTTCTGAACTAGTAGACACTTAGTTTGACTTATTTGGAGAACTTTATCTCTGACATATTTTTTGGTGTGAAAGTAGGCCACATGTGGACCCCGCTTTGACCAAAAACTGTCAATTTTGTCCCTGTGTCCATATTGGACTTATGAATAGGCAATTCTAGCTATTTTATATCTTCTGTGAATGATGGTAATATTTGTTTCAGCATTCGGAGGCGCACCTGAAAATCTCACTGTTACCGGAGCAATTGGAGGAATTCAAACCCCAGGCAAGTGTACATTGCCGAACTTACAGTACTTGCTTCATATTATTCTCTTGATTTATTTTTATGATATATTTTTTCATCCTAGGACCGTGTGACGTTGTTTAGCATCCGAATAATATTCGGGTGTCGACGTTGTACGCGGAGTCGAGTAACGTCACTTAGAGAGTTGATATCACGATCCTATATTTTCGTGCTTGCTTTATCAAGTACGTCATACCACATGACACCTGACACTATTTATGAGACAGAATCTTTCCTGAGTTATTCATGGTGATTCTGTATAGGCTTACAGGATTCGTGACATAGGTCTTGCATATACATAGCTATCATTATGACTCGCTACATTAGTTAGAGGTTATGATCTTGCGTGTTATGGACATGAGGCATGATGTTACATTGGATGGGGAGAGTCTTACCATACTAAAGGCTGATTATATTATATATATATATATATAGTTATTTTGGAGGTGCCTTAGACTTTGACCAGAGCTTTGGCACATATACTGGTCCTTCGAGATATAAAATGCTGCTATGGGTTTTTCCGACACAGAGCCGATAGTAGTTTCAGCATGAGTATGATTAATGCTCTCATTTGCATATCACATAGCTATAGTTTGCCCTGTGGATAATTATTTTTATATACTACATTTATTTGGCTTGAATTATTCTTGTACCTTGCTATGTCCCCTTAGGACCTGGATCCGGATTATGTCCCCAGGTATAACAGAGGAGATCTACCTCGAGGTATACGGGACAGGAGCAAACATTGGAGCAGTACCAGTACCAGAGGACGAGGTGATGCCAGAAGACTTCTCTTGAGTATTTTATTACTCAGCTATTTTTGTTCTTGATACTTTATTTCCTGTCTCATGGATTAATGTATTAAACTCATTATCGGGTTGTTCCCCGAGATATTATATTGTGACTAGTTTGATATATTTATTTTGATTATTCTGACATTGATTTGTGTTTATCTTCTGTGGATGAGATTAGATTTAGACTGTGACTTATATCGTAGACCTTTATTGTTGTTTTACAACTTAAGTACACTCTAATGGGTCCATTAAATTGGATTTTCCCATTGTAGGGTGATGTTGGCCATTGCCACGTGTCTAGTCCCTCGGTATTTTGGGACTGGGGCGTGACATAGTTTTTGTGGTGGCCTATGCAGGTCAACGAATAAGGTCTACGATGCAGGTCTGAGCATTAAGGTCTACGACTATGGTCAACGACTATGTTGCTTCAACTAAGGAACTGAGCAAGCAAGCGATTAAGATAGGATAAGTTATAGGATCTCATCCACTTGATTGAGTCATTCTTGATCTCTATATCGGATTCGAATTAAATTCTTGACTTGCATCCTGCCTTGATTCCCCTGTGCGCCTTTTATAGTTTATTTTGGATACAGAGTAATGGAACCATAAGCAACTCAACAACACAATCAAGCAGATTAGCTCGCCTCAAGATTCCAGCAAGACGACATTCCACTACCGTCGTAGATGCCTATTTTCCCACCAGGACAGCCTATGGACGGACATCAGATGTTTCAAATGTTCTACGCAATGATGCAAGCCCAACAGCAGGCCCAGCAACAGCAGAGGATACCACCACAAGTACGTGGACAGGCTTTTGCGATGACAATGGGGGACGCACAGACTCGTGGAGTAGTGAATACGAGTAAGATTTAAATTTTATCATAGCTATCTATTCCTAGTAATGCTTTAGCACGTGCCTGTTAATTCCATTCCCTAGCCTAGCTTAGTATTATGAACTTGTTAGTAATTGATACCCAAGTTTTTCTAAGCTGTAGATTTCCTTGTTCTAACCAGATTTCTTTACTCTTGAATTACTTATCTCTCATTGCCTAGGAAAAAGTTTTTATTCCTTCCTTATGTGTTCGTCTTATCCCTCACCCTTTCTCTTAAATTTTTCTTGTTCATGGTTCCTTATCCTTTGTGTCGTGCTTCAACAAACATGTCTTGTAACCGTGTCATCTCTTCTGACCAGTTATGTTTCATTTTCTTAATTGCGAGGACGCAATTCTTTTAAGGAGGGTAGATTGTAAATACCCGGATTTTTCAGAAATTAAATATAAATTTTTAGAATTTTTCTGTGTGTGTTTTAAATAATTATTATAAATGTTCTTTTGGATTAAATATTTTTAAGTATTAAATTAAATATTAAAATATTATGAAAATAATATTTTTGAGTGTAAAATAAATAATTAGTCATAGTGTAATTTTTCTGGAATTTATTGGACCAAAAAACTATTTTTTATAGCTAAAAATATTGTTTTTAATAAACCAGATTAAATCAACCTGAACCGAACCGAACCAAGCTTAATTAAACCAACCCAACCCAAACCATAGTGGGTCAGATTCGGACCCGTACCCGCCAATCTGAACCCGACCCGATATACTGCTACAGTAACCGTTGTGTAACCCCCGACTGTGCGATTTTCCCCGGCCGTTCACCCGCCGCCGCCGACTCTCTGCCTCCCCGCCGCCGTCCAACCGTCGACCCTTCAATTCCCTAAACCGTCGACACCTCCGGTCCCCCTTCCAGCCAACCGCCGTGCTCCTCCTATAAAACCTTCATCATCCCCACCGCTGCCACCACCAGCCTCCGCCATCCGCCAACCGAGCCGAGCTCCCTTCGGCGACGCCGAGTTCCCTCCGACAACCCTCCGCCGTGATCCCGAGCTTCCCGACCAGCACAGACGAGCACAACAGCCGAGCAGCTGCTGTCGAGGAGCACCGCCACCCCGCAGTCGCCGCACCGTACCGCCCCGTGCACGTGTAGTTTAGTCAATTTCGACCCCTTGTTCCGGTGAGTCTTTCTCTCTCCTCGTCGCGTCAATTTTTGAACGGTCTGTTGCGAAGCATTCACTGTGTAACCCTCTCGAACACCATGTAATTAGACTGGGGTATCGTGTCCTGTGTCGATCGTAAATCGCGACGCAAAAATAAGAAAATTATCCCAATTTTGGACTTCGAAAATTGTCCTGAAATTACAAGTTCACGGCCGTTTTACGTCCAAACTGTTTAATAATTCTAAAATTCACTTGAACAGTAAATTAGATGATATAATCGAGTTTTAAACCCTGTAATTAGTTTATTTTATGGTGTTGTAAGTTGTGTTTTATTCGCGGGTGAAATCGACCAAAATCTTGGTTTTTAAAACCCAAATTCTCCCAAAACTGGGTGCGTCCCGCTAAATGAGGCAACTTTGTCTTGTGCAAATTTTACCAAAAGGTGCGCATCGTTAATGTGGACGTGTGGAATTTCGTAGAAGTTGATTTGGATGTGCGTGCAGACCGAAATCAACGCGTATCCGTCGAAATTATCCTGTATCGGGCATGTTCTGTAACTCATTGTAACTTCGTATGTTCTTGTCATTTCGTAACGAAACTTGCCCCATCAGATTCGTAGCATTATGCTGGTCCTGTGACCCAAGTTTGGTTCAATTCTGAGAATGTTGACGAAATCCCGTATCGTGGGCCCTACGGCTCCACTTGACGGGCAATTTTGTGATCGGCTCATCGGAATCCAATTTTGGACATTCCGTTGGGTTCGTATCGTCTTTCTGGACTTGTAGACACTAAGTTTGACGAATTTGAAGAACTTTGTCTCTGACATATTTTTCGGTGCGAAGTAGACCACAGGTGGACCCTACTTTGACCAAAAACTGTCAATTTTGCCCATGTGTCCAAATAAGACTTATGAATAGGCAATCCTAGCTATTTTATATTTTTTGTGAATGATGGTAATGTTTATTTCAGCATTCGGAGGCGTACCTGAAGATCTCACTTTTACCGGAGCAATTGGAGGAATTCAAACCCCAAGCAAGTGTACCTTGCCGAACTTGCGGTACTTGCTTCATATTATTCTCTTGATTTATTTTTGTGATATATTTGTTCAACCTAGGACCGTGTGACATTGCTTAGCGTCCGAATAATATTCGGGTGTCGACGCCTTACGCGGAGTCGAGTAACGTCACTTAGAGAGTTGATATCACGATCCTATATTTTCGTGCTTGCTTTATCAAGTACGTCATACCACAGGACACTTGACACTATTCATGAGACAGAATCTTTCCTAAGTTATTCATGGTGATTCTGTATAGGCTTACAGGATTCGTGACATAGGTCTTGCATATACATAGCTATCATTATGACTCGCTGTATTAGTTAGAGGTCATAATCTTGCGTGTTATGGACATGAGACGTGAGGTTACATTGGGTGGAGAGAGTCTTACCATACTATATATATATATATATATATATATAGTTATTCTAGAGGTGCCTTAGACTCTGACCATAGCTTTGGCACATATACTGGCCCTTCGAGATATAAAATGCTGATATGGGTTTCCCCGACACAGAGCCGATAGTAGTTTCAGCATGACTATAATTAATGCTCTTATTTGCATATCACATAGCTGGTTACATAGTTTGCCCTGTGGATAATTATTTTTATATACTGTATTTATTTGGCTTGAGTTATTCTTGTACCTTGCTATGTCCCCTGAGGACCTGGATCCGGATTATGTCCCCAGGTATAGCAGAGGAGATCTACCCCGAGGTTTACGGGACAGGAGCAGACATTGGAGCAGTACCATTACCAGTACCAGAGGACGAGGTGATGCCAGAAGACTTCTCCTGAGTATTTTATTACTCAGCTATTTATGTTCTTGATACTTTATTTCCTGTCTCGTGGATTAATGTATTAAACTTATTATCGGGTTGTTCCCCAAGATATTACATTATGACTGGTTGGATATATTTATTTTGATTATTCTGACATTGATTTGTGTTTATCTTCTGTGGATGAGATTAGATTTAGACTGTGACTTGTATCGTAGACCTTTATTGTTGTTTTACAGCTTAAGTACACTCTAATGGGTCCATTAAATTAGGTTTGCCCATTGGAGGGTGCTGCTGGCCATTGCCACATGTCTAGTCCCTCGGTATTTTGGGACTGGGGCGTGACACGTATGGCATTGCATCGTGTGATATAAGGAACACGGCGAGACTTACTAACTTACCATCCGTCCTTCCCTGTCCAAGGTAAACCAAGTTAATTCAAGCACGAGCATATATATATAAATTCAGGGGCAAATATCATATGCAAACACAAGTGTTGTGAACGAGATTATGTTTCGGGTGCACGGGTTACACGGATTATCAGGTGTGTTGTAGAAGATGTTGAAATATTCCATAAATACAAGTATTATACTCATGATCGTTCAGGTGTTTCACTTAGTCCTCGATGCGATGCAATAACACGCACGCGGATTACCGCTAAGCGAGGATGACTTATCTATATGAACTGAGTCGCTGGCATAGCCATAAAGGATGAGTTATAGTCTTGAACGAGGATGTGATTGCAACTAAAGTACATGAGGCACCGCAAGCCATCCCGTCCAGTACGTGAGACTAAACGTTAGTTCCATCCGGATCGGATTGGTCCCAGTGCCCCGGAGAACGTCCATGGAACGAGATCCGAAGATCCCCCTTGATTCCAAGTTGTCCGCGACACGCAAGTCTTGGTCTTCCAAATTCATAACTTGACATGAAAATCCATGATTCTTGTTCTGAACGAGCATTTGCTCCACGAGCTGTGATACTTGATTTGCTTGTGTCACGCCCCAGTCCCAAAATACGTAGGACCAGGAATACGTGACACGCCAGCTACGCATTCGACCAGACTCTGGTCTGACTCGAATACGTATAAGCTGTAATATAAAGGACACTATCTAGATATTCCATAAATGTAAACCTCTATGTCTCAATCCACAATATACAACAGTATGCAAGAAAGAGCTATATGTGCTAGAGTCGGCCGCCCAATAACACACTAACTCGAATAGACTCGAGAATAAGTATGAGTCTATAAAAACTAGGCTACAACAGCAGATGAAATAAATAATATAAAATAACTATAATGCTGGTAGATATAATGTGAGTACCTGGTACCATGCCCGCAAGACATGCAACTCCAACAGTATCTCCAAGTGCTCCGTAATATCAATGCTGCAAAACTGGCAGGGAACCAGGTCCTCAGAGGGACGTAACAAGGTACAAAAATATAACATGCCAAGTAAACAGAAAGTACAAGTGCACGACATGGTACTCTATCATAACCAACTAGTGTGACACAGTTTAAAGACAATGTTCGACGCGTGGGCTGTCCAAAATAAAACCGTAGCTCCGGACACGGAAACACACGGCACGTACCGCAGCTCCGGGCAAAGAGTCACACGGGTGAAACCACTATACTAGATACAGGATCACTACATAGATACTACATATATATATAAGCGCGTGCAGAGGAGCCCAAGCGTCTAGTAACTGTCTTCCCCTTCCCAAGCGGTCAACGATTGTGCGCTGAACCTGAACCTCTATCTAGCAGTCTCGACACACGGAAGATACTCAACAGACGCGACCCTAAGGTCGTCCCAGTCTCTGGTCATGATGTCAGTATCAGGATACAGGAATCTGGCACGATCACAGTGTATGAGTGTGTCCTGGGGTGTCGATGTACTCAGGTACGTGCATCAAGGTACTACAAAGTATCTAACAATTATTCTAAGACGTTACAATGAACGTCAGTACCCGGTTGTGAATCGGACGCGAATTATCGAACGTCAACTTAAATACGTGCACTATTTACATAAAGAAATAATAAATAACTGTACTTTGAAATACAGGGTGGCAATGTACACTTGCCTGCGTGCGGCTGTTGATGACGGGGATCTGGTACCGCGTCCAAGTCCTCAGGTCCCGCAGTACCTAGAGATGAGATACAAACCAGAATCAATAATCTATTCTACGATAGACAGGGATGCGATACGCATCTACAACTAAACTCAAGCTCAGCTACGACTCTCAGGGACAAGACACTAGAGGGGGGTTTGACCACAGTTGACTATCGGTACGATAGTCAAAACATCTAGTCTTCAGCACTACAACATCAAGCCATCCTCCAAACACAATTAATGATTATTAACCCTGCGTTTCATTCACGAAGTACTACTCTAATTTAACCCATCATTAATTTTCAGCAATACTTTTCAACAGCTAAATCAACAATAACCCACATGCGTATATATTCTATGTCCTCAAACAACTTCCAGTATTTACACAAGAATCAATATCTCTCTACCATTTATCAATTAATCTGCTCATTGGTATTAGTCACTGTGTTAATATCACCATCCTTCCTCAAGCGTTTAAAGGTATGCACAACATCAATGTATATAATTCATAACCTAAATCCTTGAATATCTTTTAAATTCTAGTTTACTACTTATGAAGAATAAACCCTAAACCTACATTAAAATCTTAAACACCCATCATTAATCGCAAGATCAATACTACACTACCTCTACACAAAACTGTTATCAATATAATCCCTAATCTCTTATCATCAACACATGCTCAATTTATACTACTCTATATCATCACAACCATTATTTAAACACAAACCTAGCTAATGCACACAAAACCATATATGTATCAATAACCCTAACTAAACACATTACAAAATATATCAATATAGAGAGGGGGGAGGGTGGTATACCTCGACGAGTTGTTGCCGGAGGCGGTGGTAGAACGGATGGGCTATGGTGGCTACGCCGGACTGGAGGGTGCAGAGGTCCACCGGAGGAAGCTCGAGAGAGGTGGCTGGCCAAATTTGGTAGTGTAATGGTGGTGGTGATGATGGTGGTAGTGGTGGTGATGGTGGTAGTGGTATAATCGGACGAGGAGGAGGCCGGACGGGGGTGCACGGCCGGGCCGGAGTCGTGGGAAGAACCGCACAGTTGGCCGCTGCGGGGCGAAGATGAAGTCAGCCGGAGTCGAGGAGCTGCTGTGGAGGGTGTCTGCACAGAGTCGTCGGAGTCAGTGGCTGCACTGGCCGGACTGCACAGTGGAGCCGCTGCCGTTGGCCGGACTGGAGGCTGTATAGTGGAGGTTGCTCGGTCTGCACATTCCTACAGAGTCTGTCGATGGAGCACAGGCCGGTCGGTGCTGTGGAGGCACCGTGGTCGATGGTGGAGCTGCACAGCGGGCGGCAGGTTGAAGTTGGTCAGTCTGGTCGGGGAGTGAAGCTGGAGCTGCCGCGGGGGGGTCGGCTGGCCGGACGGGAGTGGAGCACCGGAGTGAACCGCACAGTTGGTCGGCGGGGCGCTGGCCGGCCGGAGCGAGGTCATCCGCCGGACGGGGTTGAGTTCTTCAGGAAGAAGAAATGATGGAGAAGAATAAAGGAAGAAGAAGAAGTAGTTATGAAGGAGAAGAAGAAAGTAATTATACGGTTGGGGTGTGTGGGTTTGTGTAGTGAAGAGGGAGGAGAGAGAGAGGTGGGTGGGGTTTTCTATGCATTGGGATTAGGGCCGGCCTTGGGGTTTGTGAGGGTGAGGTGAGGTATTGTTTTATAGGAGTTTGTGAAGGGGATGGAGGGTGGTGATCATCCTATTCAAAATGGAGGGTGTAGATTTATCATGAAGGGAAGTGAGTTTTCTTCATGAAGGGGGGGGTGAGTGGATGGTGAGAATAGGACCCCATTTTGGGACCTCTCCATTGTTCCTAGCCAATAGGGTGATGACACATAAATTCAATAATTGCAACTTAGCCCCTTAAATTCGGGAAATTGTATGAACACATAAAGTGACACAAAAATTATGGAGAAAATTGTGTTTAGCAATTTTCATGGTGAGAGGGTATTGTGCGTTAGGCACAGGTTTAATTAGAAGGGCATTGGGATTAATTTAGGATTAAAAATGGGATTTACAAAGTTGGTATCCCCGATTTAAATAAAAATAAAGTGTCCCGCGAATTTAATTTAATTGGGGGCACTTGGGGTCAAAATCCAGAAATGACGCAAAGGTCAAAAATGGTGGGGGCTTGGAATCAGTCTTGGATCCTTTAGTTGGTCCGGCTCAATGGGTTAAGTGGGTAACCCAAAATTTAGGGTAACGACATAGGTGTCCGACACGAAATTAAATATGGGTTACGATTTTCGGAATGTTGCACAATTAATTTAGAGCACACAAAAACTGATTTTAAAAGACAGAAAAGTCCAGTGCCTAATTTGGCGAGTCAAGTCGAAAGTACACTAGCCCGATGGAATTTATGGGCTGATATTGGGCTCCGATTAGATCAAACAATGATAGGGCGCGCCAAGGGTTTTAATTAATTGAATTAAATACCAGATGAACTATCTCCACTCTAAACCTCGACATCTGCTACTAAAAACCAAATTTTTTTCCAAATCCACTCTAACTATCTACAGAATAAATCGAGGGGGTTTACAGCTTGATGTAGCGCCCCGTTCTCCCGGTGCGGAGATCGCGGCTAAGAAACACAAGACGGTATCGTTCGATCGGGATAAATTGAATTAAGAACTCGTCCTCGTTATGGATTTATTTCTTCGAAATCGATTCCCATATTCAGTGGACCGTGCCCCCGGGATCGACTTAGCGGCAGAGTCAGGAGGGACCTCTCCGCTGCTATCTTTTATTGCCTCGGTTTTTGATGTCACTTGTTGCTTTCGTACTTTGAGTTGGTTTTAGGATTTGCTTGTTTTCCTTGAACGGTTTCGATAGTTTTCATTATTTTCGTTCATTGAACTGCACTTCAATTCCGAGATTGGAAAGAGAGAAAGAAGTATTGATCAAGCTGTTCGTGTGCAGGTGAACGAGCAGTAGGCGGCTTGCGAGCGGAGTCGTAAAGCGCCTCTTTCCTTCTCCCTTCCAACAATCCAAGTGAGTGGCTACCAACCCGATTAGCTAGCCCTGCTTCCAAGCTTCACATCTAATAAATCTGCATTCTTCTTTGCCCCGATCAAACGATACCAAGTAATAATAAAAGAATCCAAGATAAAAGAGAATAGACTTGGTTATTATGCTTGTCAACCAACTGTGAACTGTTATCATACTGTATGCTAGTTCGTTTATAACTGTTCTATGAATCGTGCTAAGTATGGAACACATTGTATGCACTAAACTGTTCAAGGAGGCAATGTAAAATAAATCATGCAATATCGACTGTCCTGTACTACTGTTTGCCTCAACTGCATGAACTGTTAACTTAGTAAACATACTGTTCGATCACGGACAACTTGTGCACAAGGTAACTGGTTCCTGCGGACGGTCGCTGGGGCACTGGCACCGATCCGGTATGGACGGAACTCTACTGTATAGTCAACTGTACTGGACGGAATGGCTTGTAGCACCCACCGTACTTTCGCTACAAACCATTCTCGTCTATGACTAGTGTCCTTATTGGCATACGCTAGTGATCTATTGTATATTTAAACCTATTGCAAACTAACTTGTGTCTTCGTGGCAGGGAAGGCATGGCAAGTATTGTGCAGGTGATTCAGACGGTCAGGTAAAATCCACCGAACGGTGGCACGTTCATTTAGTAAATTCTATATGCTGCTTACTTGTAAATGAACTAAGGCAAGATAGAAACACACAAAATATGCATGCTTCATTAAAACAACGTGTTGATTGGTATAGTTCGGTTAGCTCGCCTTCACCAGTATGTTTCGACATGCTGACCCTCGTTGAAACAGGTTCTCCGCACTAAGGCGAACCGAGCGAGGAGCCGAAGTCGTCTTCCCGATCTAGTCCAGCTGTAGGCGCATCTTCACCGTGCCCCTTGAAGTACTTGAAGAAAAGGAGCTTGCAACTTTCCATGCACAATGCAGCTCCGTGGCAAAGCCGTCCTCCAACCCGGAGGTCTATACATTTTAAAGTTATAAAGGGATATAATGTACAAGACTGCTATCTAATTCTGAGTCATCTCTTTTGTAAGCCCGTGCGACATATTAGCTAACTCGTTCAAGAGTTTGTAATAGATGTTCATTATCAATAAAGAGAACTTTTCCATGTTTCAAATCTGTGTTTCAATTTATCTGCGTACTCTGAATATGTGCTTGCTATGCAAAATACTTTAGCCTTGTGCGGGCGCAACCCCAGGCTCGCACGACATCACGATTCGGGGGACGCCCCAACGATTCTACGGAATCGGGTCGTGATATAGTGGTATCAGAGCACAGATTCAAGTTCCTTAGACTTCGTGCTGGAAAAGTTTCTTTAACGATCAAATTCATGTGCGAACTCTTGAACTCGCTAGGCCAAAATGAGATGCGTTCATACAATAAGTCCATAATACATTATGATCCTAATATAATTTACCTTCTTTTGAAGGAATGGCTCCAGCGCAATATGCAGCGCAAGCACCGGACGAAATGCAAGAAAGTAGTTCGGGCACTTCGGAAAGTTCAAGGAGCCAGCGAGCCGCGCCAAGCATCGATCCCATCCAGCAAATGTTGTGGATGTTGGAGGAAAACCAACAAAGGGACGAGGCTCGCTACGAACGGGCCGAGAAGCGGGCGGAAGAGAGTCAGCTCAAGTTTTAAGACAATATAGAAGCACGATTCTCAGTCCAACAGAAGCAGGTGGATGCCCTGCAACAGATCGTTCAAACTTTGGCTTCCAACCATTCCACGGCAAGAGCGCCGACTCCGGAGGAACAACCCACGCTTGAAGTAGAGACGCCGCAAATTCCAAGGCCGAGGGACGTGACTACCTTCGACTTTGGCCACTTCAAGAAAGTCTGCAATACCCCATTCAACGAGACTGAGGACCCAGTCGTAGCTCTAGATTGGTTGGCCGAACTTGAAGATCACTTCGCTCTGCTAGAGGTCCCCGAAGAGAAGCGCGTCTCCTGTGCGCAACTACAGCTCTGCCTCAACGCGCACGATTGGTGGAACGTGCATCGACGATCTCTTCAATTTGATCACGGAGAGGAGGCGATCTCGTGGATGACTTTTTGTGCCGCATTCGAAGAGGAGTTTATACCCCCTCCAGTACAACGTCAGATGAAAAACGAGTTCGTGCAGCTGCGGCAGGGCAGTATGACAATGAAGCAATACTCCGCCGAATTCAACCGACTCTCCAAATTCGCTAGGGCCTATTTACCTGATGCAGCGAGTCGAGCTAGAAGGTTTGAAGATGGATTGTGCCCTGCCATTCATGGGCACGTAGTCGTTCATCAGTATCGTACAATGCGTGAAGTCATGAATCACGCCCTATCTCTCGAACCACATTATCCTCACGTTCCTGCCGGCGCTGTGCATACCTACAATCACAAACGCCAAAGCAACGACAGAGGAAACAATGCTGCAAAGCGTCCGAACAATGGTGGCAAGCATGGAGAAAAGTTAGACAAAGTTTGTCACTTCTGCAGGCGGCCGGGGCACGCAATAGATAAGTGTCGCCTGAAACTTGGGTTATGTTTAGTTTGCGGTGAAGCAAACCATACCGTTCGTGACTGTCCATTGAGACACCTCAATAACCGTCGCCCGCAACAGAATAATCCCTAACGGTAGGTTCTATCCTAAGTTTCGGGATGAAACTTCCAATTAGTTGGGTAGGATGTAGAGTCCCGTTCTCCCGGTGCGGAGATCGCGGCTAAGAAACACAAGACGGTATCGTTCGATCGGGATAGATTGAATTAAGAACTCGTCCTCGTTATAGATTTGTTTATTCGGAATCGATTCCCATATTCAGTGGACCGTGCCCCCGGGATCGACTTAGCGGCAGAGTCAGGAGGGACCTCTCCGCTGCTATCTTTTATTGCCTCAGTTTTCGATGTCGCTTGTTGCTTTCGTGCTTTGAGTTGGTTTTGGGATTTGCTTATTTTCCTTGAACGGTTTCAATGGTTTTTATTGTTTTCGTTCATTGAACTGCACTTCAATTCCGAGATTGGAAAGAGAGGAAGAAGTATTGATCAAGCTGTTCGTGTGCAGGTGAACGAGCAGTAGACGGCTTGCGAGCGGAGTCGTGAAGCGCCTCTTTCCTTCTTCCTTCCAACAATCCAAGTGAGTGGCTACCAACCCGATTAGCTAGCCCTGCTTCCAAGCTTCACATCTAATAAATCTGCATTCTTCTTTGCCCCGATCAAACGATACCAAGTAATAATAAAAGAAACCAAGATAAAAGAGAATAGACTTGGTTATTATGCTTGTCAACCAACTGTGAACTGTTATGATACTGTATGCTAGTTCGTTTATAACTGTTCTATGAATCGTGCTAAGTATGGAACACATTGTATGCGCTAAACTGTTCAAGAAGGCTATGTAAAATGAATCATGCAATACCGACTGTCCTGTACTACTGTTTGCCTCAACTGCATGAACTGTTAACTTAGTAAACATACTGTTCGATCACGGACAACTTGTGCACAAGGTAATTGGTTCCTGCGGACGGTCGCTGGGGCACTGGCACCGATCCGGTCCGGACGGAACTCTACTGTATAGTCAACTGTACTAGACGGAATGGCTTATAGCACCCACCGTACTTTCGCTGCAAACCATTCTCGTCTATGACTAGTGTCCTTATTGGCATACGCCAATGATCTATTGTATATTTAAACCTGTTGCAAACTAACTTGTGTCTTCGTGGCAGGAAAGGCATGGTAAGTATTGTGCAGGTGATTCAGACGGTCAGGTAAAATCTACCGAACGGTGGCACGTTCATTCAGTAAATTCTATATGCTGCTTACTTATAAATGAACTAAGGCAAGATAGAAACCCATAAAATATGCATGCTTCATTAAAACAATGTGTTGATTGGTATAGTTCGGTTAGCTCGCCTTCACCAGTATGTTTCGACATGCTGACCCTCGTTGAAACTGGTTCTCCGCACTAAGGCGAACCGAGCGAGGAGCCGAAGTCGTCTTCCCGATCCAGTCCAGCTGTTGGCGCATCTTCACCCGCCCCTTGAAGTACTTGAAGAAAAGGAGCTTGCAACTTTTCATACACAATGCAGCTCCATGGCAAAGCCGTCCTCCAACCCGGAGGTCTATATATTTTGAAGTTATAAAGGGATATAATGTACAGGACTGCTATCTCATTCTGAGTCATCTCTTTTGTAAGCCCGTGCGGCATATTAGCTAACTCGTTCAAGAGTTTGTAATAGATGTTCATTATCAATAAAGAGAATTTTTCCATGTTTCAAATCTGTGTTTTAATTTATCTGCGTACTCTGAATATGTGCTTGCTATGCAAAATACTTTAGCCTTGTGCGGGCGCAACCCCAGGCCCGCACGGCATCACGATTCGGGGGACGCCCCAACGATTCTACGGAATCGGGTCGTGACACTTGACATGATTCTCGTTCAGAGGTAAACTTAACATGATTCTTGTTCAGAGTTCGACTTGCCTTGATGCATTCCCCTGGTGCAGGGACTGCCTTGGCGACCTTACGGTCTCGAATACTTGCAGGTTCATTTTTTTTGCACAGAAGAGCTATTTGATAGCCTTTTGGTTAACTCAAATGCATGCACAATACGGATAGCGTTTACTTGATTATGGCATGATTTTGTGTGGTAAACATTGAAATGAGACAACGAGTACAAGTTAACATATAAGCAGGCAAGCATGAATTTATATTTGAACTTAAGCATTCACGTAGGCATGGGTCTAGGGTAAAGCGCGGAGTGAAACCGTAAAGGGACATACAGAGCGACATGATCTTGGGTCGTACAGTGTAGCAAGTAAAGTAGTGCACTTTGAAGAGTACATACATATCGTTCTTCTCGAGGCATAGCAGGGTCTAGTTGCACAAGGCAAAGGTAGCATGCGAGGGTCTGTATATAAGCGAAGTTTTATTTCCATGTTCTAACACAAGCAATACAAGTTGGGATTATTCCCTTAGCTACGTGCGTTGTATTCTTTATTAGCATGCATGGGGTGATTCACCTAGCGACTAGCATGTATCGTCCGTATTTTAAGTGTGCTGGCTAAGCAAAGACAAGTTTATCGTAGCCACCCACCTTAGCGATGATTCGCCTCGGTCGAACGATACTCCGAACGAGCCTCTGAAAGCCTAAGACGGAACTCCTGAAGGCCAAGTCTGGAAATCCTTTTTGCCTTAAATGAGTATTCTCGCTAAGCAGAGCGGGTCAGGTCATTTTACTTTTGCCGTTTGAAACGGCAGTCCGCTTGAGCGGAACGGGTCGTTACATTATACACCATAGAAAAAGTCTCATCCTCGAGACTTCCTAAGCACATGCCGTTCTATCGCACTATTGAATCTATCCCAAGCGTAGCAATCGGTACCACTAGATCTGATTTGTTTGTATGGATCTCCTACACGTTCTTTATGCCGTGTCGCTTGTATGTTGGGTTGGTCTCATTTGCATCTTAGCGCGAAACATGTTTCTTAACGCGGGGTACATTTCAATCCATCGTGAATGACGATCTAAGGCTGAGGCAAACTTATACAAGTCGTTATATTTGTCCATGTGGATATTCACTTGTACCAGCATTCGAGATCAACATATCGCGAGTCTGGATCGTGCATATATTCAAAGCATCCTTCAAACATATGCATGTCAACCAACTTAGCGATAGCAAAGTCTTAGCACTCGAGTTTCACATATCATTGAGTCTTGGATCGTGCACACGTTTAAGACGTCCCTCAAACATATGTATTCAACCAAACTTAGAGAGAGTAAATCTGGACAAGCTACTTGCAAAAATCTCAAGGGTTCTCGTTTTATGAATCACAAGGTTACTTCCGACAGGGTCAATCAAATTTTAAGTCATTTTCTATTCCAACTCAAATCAAGTTTTGTACTACCGTTAAGCACGACCTATCCGATACCGACTAGCGTTCATCCGTTCGGGTCAGACATAGCACATGTTATCATTCCCAAGTCTAACTCTAAGTCTTGATGCTCCAGTTCTGTAACTTGTTCAAGCAATGATAAAATCGGTCACACTAGTTCTTTCACTCGGCACAGGGTCGTCTGCCTAATTACTAGGTCAGCTCATAAGGTCATAGGTACAAGTTTAAATACACGATTCATCGTGCAAATTTGTCGCACAATGTTCACCCCAATTCCTAGGGTCAAACCATTGTTCATTTGCACGGGATATTTTACCCAAGCTCGTTCCACTCAGATTTTAAACATCGAGCACAGATCATCCTACTCTCATTTGCACGTTCGTTTGTGCAGGGTTCGAGTCTGTTCAGGAAAATCTATGATATCCATTCCAAGTCTAGACCACCAAGCCAAGATTCAATTCTAAACCTTTTGTTTATAATTCCAAGTCGTCCAACCTGATTTATGTATCCGTTCACGAAACCATCAATCGTGATTTATTCTAGGTTCTAGGCTAACTTATCTTCGAAATATTTTTGATTCACTTGCATTCCCAAATTTCGTATTATCGTGTCAAACCAAAAGTCAAGACGATCCATTAGTTGTCATGCTCCGGTCTTTCACAAGTTTGATCACCCTCGTTAGACGTGAGATCACCACGCCAACGCTCCCACTGGATAATCGTCCTAATCTGGGCGTGACGCATGCAGGAGCATAAATTTATGCTCGCACAAGATAAAAACGTCGAACGATATGGTTATCTTCGAAACGATCAAGACTTCTTATCATTCCAGTTTGCTTCATCCAGGTTATATATTTATCCACCAAGTCATGTCCGTTCATGCAGTGATTATAATTCGTCTAGTAAAATCATCCAACTTCAAAGTTACCATTCTGTAAATCCATAGTCTACTTATAGCATTCCTCAAGCAACTAGTTTCAAATATTCAAGCCCAATATCTATCTCATTTTGATACGTTCTATTCATCGAGTTCATTTGGAATAATCATTGAACATGTTCCCGTGAGTTCGATCATTCCCGCAGTACATGAAATTACCACGCCGGCGCTCCCGTAGGATAATCGTTCTCGCTAGGACTATTTTCGAATGTTATCTTTTCGAACTTGATTTCAAGATCGTTCTTCCAAACTCTAAGCCAAATCCGTTATCGCTTACACTTCTATTTGAGCGATATTGTATTCAAGTTCAATCCGTTTGTTTCAATCTAAAATCGCTCACGTGATCCTCCAAGTTTCTAACAAGTTTTCCTAACCGAGTTATCGATTTTCATTTCCACGAATCCCAATTCGATATAAGCCTTATCACTTATTCAAGATATTTCTCCAATCGTTCAATCCAATTATCGCACGAGACCTATGAATCCATTTGGACATTTCTAAATGATCCATACACCACTCAGAATTGAGTCACCCAATCAAATCCTCAATCGTGTTCACATCAATCGCTAGCGTATTCGCCGAGTTTTTCTTTAGAATTCTTGTAAGATACTAGGTATCGCCTGATAAAATCTTTGCCTCAAATTTATCCCTGTTTATAGTCATCCAAGTAACCATATTCGATTTGTACCTTCCGACACGAAATATCGTTTAAGCTATTTCCCAAAATCAAAGCACGATTCTCAATGTTCGCCTAAGCGATAATCTGATATGTTTCTATCGGTTGCCATTCTAAGTCTGACTTATTTTATTCCTGAATGATATCCCATCTCATTTGTAACTTAGCTTGCACCAAATGGTCTTAGCGCGCGATACTCAACACAACTTAGCCGAAAGACTGTGTGCATAACAAACCGTTCGAGCAATATTCGATTTCGTACTCTAACCAATTGGGTAATCATGTATAGGCATTCGGGTTCGCACATATCTTGCAATTTCTAGCACGAGTCTAATCCCACAAGTCTAGCACAGGTTGGTACAAAGGCCTTCGTATCATAATTTTGTACAAGCAATCATACCATTTACATACACTTTTTGAAAGTATTTAGACTTATTGTTTGGAATATTCCATCGGGACATTGAGAGAGAGCGTATGCACATAACCCACGAACGAGCTTTCGAAACTGAGAAAATTGAAACAAAGTCCAAAGGCATAAAGCCATGATCGAATACCAATATGCCACGCCTCGATCTCCTGCAGGCAATCGGCCATCCCCGCTAGGCACGAATCACCATGCCAGCGCTCCCGCGGGACGATCGCTTGACCCATCTGGGCGTGATGTCGCACGAGCGTAAGCCGCGTCCGTGCAAGGCCGAGGTCCGAACAGGCGGTAAAAGGTCTAAACCACAGAGTCGTACAGATTGTCCGAGTGTAGCAGAATAATAAACGCATAGGCGATTGGTAACAAGTTCACAGAGTCGTCAATAGCGGAAGCATTGAATAGCACAAGTATTGAAGTAAAGCAAACTCTTTATTGATATTGAACAAGTGTTACAGGCGGCGCTAGGCTGAGATTACAAGTCGCTCAAGCCTCTCTCTCTGAAACAGTAAAAGTATGCCAAGTGGCTACATTTGTGGAATGATATATAGACAATGTTCCAACATTATGTCTTTTATATGTGCTTTAGTTTCGGACGCAACGCTCCAAGGCTCCAGAGTGAACTTCACGTCTTAGCATGCACGAAGGAGGCATCCACACCGAACAAGGTTCTTTCGCACCCTGCAAGCAATCTGGTGGGTTATCAGTACATGAATGCACTGGTGGGGAGGCTACTCGCCTGCTCGACAAATTCAAATACGTTCAATAGGTTCCATGCACCAACTATTAAGTTATCTTTCTAATCTTGTCTTAGGGTCAGTTTCATGGCAATGTTGAATAGCCTATCTCATGTGGCAGTGCGCCACGCGATATAAAGAACACGGCGAGACTTACCAACTTACCATCCGTCATTCCCTGTCCAAGGCAAACCAAGTTAATTCAAGCACGAGCATATATATATAAATTTAGGGGCAAATAACATATGCAAACACAAGTGTTGTAAACGAGATTATATTTTGGGTGCATGAGTTACACGGATTATCAGGTGTGTTGCAGAAGATGTTGAAGTGTTCCATAAATACAAGTGTTAGACTCATGATTGTTCAGGTGTTTCACTTAGTCCTCAATGTGATGCAATGACTCGCACGCGGATTGCCGCCAAGCGAGGATGGCTTATCTATATGAATTGAGTCGCTGGCATAGCCATAAAGGACGAGTTATAATCTTGAACGAGGATAGAATTGCAACTAAAGTACGTGAGGTGCCGCAAGCCATCCCGTTCAGTATGTGAGACTAAACGTCAGTTCCATCCGGATCAGATCGGCCCCAGTGCCCCGGATACCGTCCGTGGAACGAGATTCGAAGATCCCCCTTGATTCTAAGTTGTCCGCGACACGCAAGTCTTGGTCTTCCAAATTCATAACTTGACATAAAAATCCATGATTCTTGTTCTGAACGAGCATTTGCTCCACAAGCTGTGATACTTGATTTTCTTGACATAATTCTCGTTCAGATGTAAACTTGACATGATTCTTGTTCAAACTTCAACTTGCCTTGATGCATTCCCCTGGTGAGGGGACTGCCTTGACGACCTAACGGTCCCGAATACTTGCAGGTTTATTTTTTTTGCGCAGAAGAGCTATTTGATAGTCTTCTGGTTAACTCGAATGCATGCACGATACGGATAGCGTTTACTTGATTGTGACATGATTTCGTGTGGCAAACATTGAAACGAGGCAACTAATACAAGTTAACATATAAGCAGGCAAGCATGCATTTATATTTGAACTTAAGCATTCACATAGGCACGGGTCTAGGGTAAAGCGCGAAGTAAAACGGTAAAGGGACATACTGAGCGACATGATCTTGGGTCGTGCACTGTAGCAAGTGAAGAAATACACTCCAAAGAATACATATATATCATTCTACTCGAGGTATTGCGGGATCTAGTTGCAAAAGACAAATGTAGCATGCGAGGGTCTGTATATAAGTAAAGTTTTATTTTCATGCTCTAACACAAGCAATACAAGTTGAGATTATTCCCTTAGCTAGGTGCATTATATTCTTTATTAGCATGCATGGGGTGATTCACCTAGCGACTAGCATGTATCGTCCGTATTTTAAGTGTGCTTGATAAGCAAATACAAGTTCATCATAGCCACCCATCTAAGCGATGATTCGCCTCGGTCGAGCGATACTCCGAGCGAGCCTCTGAAAGCCTAAGCCGGAACTCCTGAAGGCCAAGTCTGGAAATCCTTTTTGCCTCAAACGAGTATTATCGCTGAGCAAAGCGGGTCGGATCATTTCACTTTTGTCGTTTGAAATGGCAGTCTGCTTGAACGGAACGGGTCGTTACAAACTCCTCCTCCTCACAGCACTCTCACATCACTCTCCTCTCCTCACAACACTCTTCTCTCCCCCACTTTCCTGTCTGCTAGCAGCAAGATCAACTAGAAAAAAATAACCCAAAAATCTAATGAAAGTAAAAATATTATTTGTGATATTTTTAAATTGTTGACAGACTTGTTATATTTTAGACATTAATGATCGTAGTTAATTTTTGTTTTATTGATAGCTAACCAAAATAACGATCGTATTCCTGGTGGACCGACTACCGACCTTACTATTAGACAACGTGAAAACCACATATCTAGTCGAATATTTACTGGAGAGGTAATTTTTAAATTATAAGTTTGCAAGTTAAATAATTTTCACATAAAACATAATGCCTATTTTTTTATAGTTATACGATCATGATCTTGGTTTACGAACCCGGATTCATGTACATTGGCGGACCGAAAGACATTATAGTACGTGGAAGCTAATTCCTGCCCAAAAGGCTTTGGTGTAGTCCTTTGGATTCCACTATATAGATCAGATTATCTATTTAATCCACAATCTTCACCTAGTTGTAAGTCTTGCGGAGCGTTGGTGGCCTGAACGCAACACTTTCCAACTCTCATTCAGTGAGATGACGATCATCCTATTTGATGTGACAAATATACTAGGGTTACCTATTAAAGGTGGCGCTATATATTTTGATCCGTACTTAAAGGGATATGATCTGATCAGGAGGTATCTCGGTGTTACCCCTCCATCTGGTATAAAAGACGACCATTTTGTGAAGTTTACATGGCTTTGTGGCAACTTCATGGACCTACATCCCACTATTGACGGGGTGGTTGATGTAGATAAAATGTGGGTATGTATTTTAATTAGTAAGGTTTGCTCATGATTTAATTTAGTGTTTATATAACATTTAATATTTTTAGGTCATTTGTTTTACTAGAGCGTATTTGCTCTGGTTATGTGGTACAATTATATTTTCCAACGGATCGAGAAATATGGTAAATGTACAGTTTCTACCATTCTTGGATAATTTGACAAAACCCACTCAGCATGCATGGGGAGATGCTACTCTAGCATTTTTATACGCAAATTTGACGAAATTTATGAGATCCAATTGCAAGAGTATTTATGGATGTATTTCACTGATTCAGGTATGAATGAAAGACCTAAATTAGTTAGATTAGAATACAAATTTTTTTTGTCATATTTTGTTTTATAGTTCTGGTCCTACAAGTACTTCTATATTGGTAGGCCTATTACTAGCATTCTCAGTGATGTTGGAGTCTTTTCGGTTGCTATGCGATGGCCCACAGATGTAGTGGATTACCAACACTACCAATACAGGAGTGTATCACTCTATCGTAGCCAATTTGATACACTTTAATATCATGAGATAATTATTTAAATATCTGATAAATATCTTTAAATTATTACAGTTGTGATCGTAGAGAAATATCATATCTATTTGGTACAATGTCATTAAATAGGTTACCTGGTTACCTTACATGTGTGAATATGATGCTCCAAAAATCAAGAGGACATCATATTCGTTTAGTTTACACAGATCTTATATTATATATGATCGGTTCACCATGTACCATCCGATAGACCGTGTTCTTCGACAATTCGGGATGAGTCAAATAATTCCCGATGATCCAGTGACTGTCGGTTATGAGCCAGCAAATGCAATATACCGAATCCTTGGTCTCGTTGTTGATTGGAATAATCGGTTCGAGAATTGTAGACATGTCTCCCGGACTAAAATCTGCTGATGAATGTAAGTTCTAAGTTACTCATTATTCGGATTGATTTAGTATAAATAGTTTGCTAAAATTTTGTTTATATTATACAGACATTGGTAACTTGGATTATAGGTAATGATGGGGATGCCCTCTTATGAGAAACCGAGTATACAAATACGAGGAGCAAATGTTCAAGAGTAGATCCGTAGATGATTCTACTTTGCGTGCTTTGGCCGATGGCATGCATGATTTGGTATGACTTCATTACACTTTCAAAATTACATAGATATAGTATAAAACCCCATATTTTTAAATATTAATTAATTAATTAATTATTGAATTTATCTATATTATTCCGTAGTTGATTAGATAATATATATTATTGATTTAATTACCTAGATATATTGATCATTTAGAATTATTGTATAAAACTACTATTTTATTTTAGGAATCTCTGTGGAAGAGTAATAGATTTTTTTTTTAGAATTTATTTTGGGTACAATATTTTCTGGATTTTCTATACCTTAAATATATATATATGCAAATAAATAAATAGCATAATAATAATAATAATAATAATAATAATAATAACAATAATAATACTAAGTATTAAGTAATAGTAATAATAAAAATAATGTTAAAGAAAAGAAAAGAAAATAGATAATAGAAATAGAAAGGAAAAAAGAATAGAAAAGAAAAAAAAGAAAAAAGAAAAAAGAAAAAGAAATCTCTTAACTCATAATTCCCTAATCCCTTAACAGCAGCACCCAAGCCCTAAGCTGAGCCCACCCCAACCCGAGCAGTAAGCCGCGTGGCCAGGGTCTCCCCTCACCCTCATATCCCTCCTCTCCCCCCCCTCTCTCTCTCTATATATATATATATATATATATATATATATATATATATATATATAGGTAATAACTCAAACCCTAAACCCTAACCCTAGCTCCCATCTCCGCACCGCCAACCCGACTCCTGGACCACCGCGTCACTGCCGGAGCACCGTCGGCCAACCGCAGGGACACGCCGCACACCTGTGCGTCACCCGCGAGGTTCCCCCGCAGATTCAGGCAGCGAAGACCCCTCCTTCACGCGTTGTTTTCGCCTCCTCGCTCGACCAAATTCAGATCCGTCTTCGCCGATATGATCACCACTTATCCCTCTCTAAATATCGTTAATTAGTTTCAATCGTACAGCGTTAAAAACCAGGTAGAAATCGACGCCAAGTTTAGAAAAAACTATGCTTTTAAACTGTTCCAACGACCTATGTTTCGAGGCCGATATCTCCCAACGTAGACATCCAAATCGAGATCCACCTTTTTTGTGTAAAGTCCATATAACCGAGATCATTTCCTATTAATTACTTTATTTTATTCTGTGTTGAAACCAGAGATAAATTAGGTTAAAAATTCGTGATACGGAGTGCGCTCCGCCAAACGGGACCTCCTCGTCGTGTACCAGTTGCACCAAAAGGTGCTCATGGTATGTCCTGATGTGTGAGCTTTTGTGGAAACTGATTTGGACGTGTGTGCGCGTCGAAATCACCCCGTATCCGTAAAAGGGCCCCGTATCGTAACTTTTGTAAAACACTGTCCCATTTAGTGCACGCTCGTCAGAATGCGATGAAACTTGTGCCACTGGATTCGTGGTATCACGTTGGTCCTGTGACCCAAGTTTCAAGCGATTCTGAGACAGTTGACCAAGCCGCCTAATTGCGGGCCCCATGGTTGACTTTTTGGATAAATTTGTGTTCGGCTCACCGGAATCCAAAATTGGACATTCCGTTGAGTTCGTATTTACTTCTAAAAATTATTTAACCTATAATTTGTCCCATTTAGAGACCTTTACCTTTGGCACGCATTTCGGTGCAAAGTGGGCCACATGTGGACCTCGTTTTTACTCAAAATTACAGTTTTGCCCCTGTGTCCAAATTGGATGAAAGGGTAGTATTTTCTAGCTATCTCGCTTATTCTGGAGACGTTGGTAATGTTTATTTCAGCATCCGGAGACGTTTATTCGGAGGCTGTAGTTTCTACTTTTGTGTGCTTGACGTCTGGACGTTTATACTTTGCAGCTTTCTTGCCAGGCAAGTATACCTTGCCAAATTGCTTACAGTACTTTGCATGCTTATTATATTTCTATATATTCATTGCATGTGTGTTCTTTCAGTCAAAATTATATATAATATATGTTGACACACACTTGACACCTAGTATCATGAGAGAGGAGGACAATCAGTAGGCATATGGGCTATAACCACTCTGGTAAACCATAGTAACTAGCATGCACTATGGTAGTCGTGTTCGATGGTCGCTACCCTCGCGATATGTCAGCTGATGGAGTCACGATGGTCGCTACCCTCGCGGTATGACGGCTGATGATGTCCCTGACGTGTGTGTGACTTATGAGATTAGATAGAGTAGCCTACCCATACCCATACGTCGAAACGTTGTCCTCATTATGCATTCATATAGATTGTCTTGTACAGCGTACTTATATTGCATGTTTACTGTATTCAATTGGCATGCTTCTATGTATCTTGTTACGTCCCTCTGAGGACCTGGTCCCTTGTCAGGTATAGACGATCAGGAGTATCCGCAGGAGTACGGACCGGGACCTGACGCATTACTTTCTGCCGAGGAGGTCTTACCTTCTGAGCATCATTGATTATCTCTAGCGATGGATCTTCTTAGCTGATACACTTCTATCATCATCTTATTTTATATTGGAGATTTACCCTTCTCTCTTATTTTAGTTTGGTATAGTCATTGGTAGTGGATTTGTCTCCACCCGACTATTATTTTGGATTATTCAGACTCATTATTCTAGTTTAGTTATTTTTTCTATGACTTGTTGTGTGGATGAGATTATTATATCTGTGACTTGTGACATTATATATACCACATGTGAGTTAACATTCTTGTTACATCGTACGTGTGTATTATGGTATCCATATATTGGAGTTGCCATATACATGCGGCTGGCATGCTTACGTATTCCTAGTCCTACGTATTTTGGGACTGGGACGTGACACATAGATATGATAAAAAAAATTAATTTACAAGTTTTATATTTCAGAGTGGTGTATACCAACAATATTTGCAACAACCTGAGAGAAATCTTCCCCCATAAGTCTATTGCTTATGGAGGAACTTGTGACTCGTGTTGATCATCTCGGTATTGGGCGGGAACCTGAAATGCCTCAAGTACAATTACGTCTTCCACCAGACTATCTGACCGGCATTGTACGACAGAGACACTCTCGTCGTCGTAGGATGGATGGTGCAGAGGGCCCTAGTCACCAGTATGCTGGAGATATTCCCCAATATTGTGCTGGAGCGAGTCCTATTCACCAATATGCTGGAGACATTTCCCAATACTATGCTGGAGTGGACCCTAGTCACCAGTATGCTGGAGCGGGCCCTAGTCACTAGTATGCTAGAGATGACATTAGTCACCAGGACGCTGGAGATGAAAGCTACCAGATATTCACATAGTTTTTTTCGACTTTATCAGTACCGCTGCCAACCCAGACTCAGCAAGACGAGGAGGAGGATGAGTAGATGAATGTTTGATTGCAATATTCTTGTTTAGAAGTATGATTTGTAATAATGTTTGATTGTAATATTTGTCAACTTTTATTATTAAAATTTTTGTAAACTATTTCTATCTCCAATTTTTATTATCAAACTCACTATTACAATATTTCTAAGTTTGTATTGAATAATTATATTTTACTCTCTCGGTTGACTAGTACATCTTCTTCGGTTGTGTCCCATCGCACCATAATTACTGCAACGAAGATCTCTCGTCGATGAATCCCGGGGTTTGATGCGGTTCTTCTTTGGTCTTCCGACTTTGCGTCTTATATCTGGTACTCTAATTTTTTCTCTAACCAAAGGAGCTTGGATATTGTAGGAAACTAAAATTGGTTTCATTTTTGGTGTGTATACACTTCTCAAGGTCTCCGTAAAAATATTGGAGGATAAAAACTATCAATACTAATATTGCAATATCTACAAATAAAATATGCATGTATACATGGTATATAAGTATGGTACCATCTCAAGCATGTACAAGATCTGTCGGTTATATTAACAATATAGATTCTACTTGTTGCATGGTATACTATTTCAAACTTATAATTATCAATAGCTAATATTTCTAGGTGATTCTTCTCTTTGATAATACAAGCCATAGTCTTTAACATCTTCAAACAATAATCTGTGTCTATATTTTCAGCATTCTTTCTACGATTGTCATGAAGTATAATAATCTTGGCTCTAATACCATCGAGAAGTATTGTTATTGGCTTATCTCGTAATTTCTTAATCCAGTTGTTGAAACATTCATCAAGATTAGAAGTATTAATATCTAATCTAGGACAAGGAGCATACGCTGTTATCCAATGTTCAAATCGACGACTTTCACCGTTTACACTAATAAACCAATCGTACAACATTATGTTCTCGGGTTTAATTATATCAAACACACTCTCTGCATCCGTTTTATTATATAATCTAGCAAGCGAGTCTAACAAGTGTTGAAATGTTGGTCCTTTCGTAACTTTTTTCATGTTTTGTTTAAAATGCTGAATACAAAAAAAATGAGGAGATACAGAAAAAATAGCACGAATAGCATTTATTAATCCTTTTTGCTTATCAGATATAAATAAAATTGTACTCCAATCATTAAAAAAAATCTTTCAAAAGATATTTTAAGAGAGTTTAAAAACTAAGACCAGGAATCACTATTCTCACCTTCAGCAGCAGCATAAGCAATAGGATATAATTAATAGTTAGGATCGTGAGCACAAGCAATAAATAAGATACCTTGATATTTAGACGAAAGAAATGTAGCATCAGTACTAATAATCGATAAACAGCCCTTTAAAAATTCGTCAATACATGACTTAAAACAAATAAACATTCGTTGAAAGCTATTATTTTTGACAGTTTTAATAAAATATGTACTACCTGGATTCGTCTCCATAATTCTATAACAATACTCCTCAAGACTAGCGTATGCCTCATTATAACTACCATTAATTTCAGCTAATGTCATCTCTCGGGCTCTCCAGGCTTTGAAATAACTAACTTGTATACGGTGCTCCCTATATATATCTTTAACAATTTATGGTGGACTATATGACTGGTTATCTCTAATAATGTCAATTATCATGGTCATAATTCATGCAGTGGTAGCTAGTCGATAACGTCCTGTACTAAGTCTCCCTAAACAAGAATGCCGATTTTCTAATGTACTAACTTTAACTATATCGCCATTTCCAATGGATTTGACATATACTCTCCAATTATAATTCGGTTGATCACAACTATATATAATTCCACGAGCATTATTCATAACACTAGCTGAACAACTAAAATTATATTTAATTGCTAAATTATATATAAAGCTTCTTAAGTAAGAACGGATAGGAAATGATTGTCCCTTAAATACTTCATCAGTGATAGCTTTTACAACACCATCATCTACCGTATAATCTACATTTTCAACTAAATTATCACTATTTCCATCGTCGTCTTCACTATCATCATCATGGTTAGATTCATCTGATGAATGACCTTCTTGGAAAAATGAAACAATTTGTTGAAAAGAACTAACACCCGAACTAACATGCTGGTATTCAGAAAAATATTCACTATTTCTATTATATAATTTTGCTGCTATTTTAATAACATATATTTTTATATACCGTGATTGTGAATTAATCTCAAGAATATAATTTTATGCATTATCTATCAAAAAATAATAAGAACCAAAAATAGACTTCAGAATAAAATCGTAATGAATAGAACAACGTTCAATAATATGATTACATATATTTTCAAAACTAATATTCGGATAAGTTAAAATTTTTTGGCTTTCTCCTTCTTCGTAATTTAACCCATTTACTTTACCGCCGTGCGAGCATACAATTCTTACGCTACGATCCATGACGGTTGAGAACTTTTGCTACAAGAAACTGAGATAAACTTTGGCTACAGGTAGATTTTTTTATTTATTGCTGAAAGCTTTACTAGAGGCAGAGAAACAGAGAGAGTGCTGGAGGCTTTGCTAGAGGGGAGAGAGCGAGAGTGCTGGAGGATTTGGTCGAGGCGGGAAGAGATATATAGAAGCTTGCATTAGTCGTTGTGCAACGGCTATAATTCCTCCACCCCCACCCCCACAAAAGCCAACGGCTATAATCCCCCCTGCCCCCCATCGCGAGAAGCTAACGGTTATAATCTTCTCACCCCCACGCCAAATCGGTTGGCGGCCTCTCCCTATTTTACTCCACCGCTCACCAACTAAGTTGGCAGTTTCCCTATTTTGTTCCCCCTCTCCAACTAGGTTGGCGAGTCATCCTGTTGTTTGCAATTTTTGCAAAACTATCCCTGTAGCCGCAATTGCCTCAAAATTTGTTCCTTTATTTGAAAAAATCCGAATAGTAAATCAAGATATGAAATTTTTAGTATAGTGTAGTATAGCATAATATATATATATATATATATATATATATATATATATATATATATATAGTACAGTGTAGTGTAGTGTAGTATAGTATAATATATATATGGAGCGGATCCGGAGTCATGCTCGCGGAGACTCGCAGGAGCTCCGTCGCTTCCCACCGTTGGATCGCGCGGGCTCCACGCGGGCTCGACGATCCGATGGTGTAGGAAGACGGGACTCCGGAGGCGTATATATATATATATATATATATATATATATATATATATATATATATATATATATATATATATATATATATGGTAAACGAGATATGAGCCATTGTGCTCATATTCCTACATGAGCCATGTACATGTGGACCAATAAGAATAGAGTGTACTAGTGCACATTGGTACACATGGGATGTGAAAATCTATTCCTATCGATCCACGTGTGCATGGCTCATGTAGAAAAATGAGCATTATGGCTCATATTCCGTTTACCTCTCTCTCTCCCTCTCTCTCTCTCTCTCTCTCTATATATATATATATATATATATATATATATATATATATATATATATATAAAATAAAAACTTCATATCTTGATTTACTATTTCACAAGCTAATAATTTTTTTGTTTTTTGGATTCTGATGTTACAAACACATATATTCCCATGTATCATATGCTAAAAAATGTATCATATGAAGTTTTTAGTATAGTATGCAAAAAAAAAAAAATTTATATATATATTCTTAAATACAAACTGTGTCGATACAAGTAAAATATGAACCATTGATTGTTTATCTAATGATCCAGATTAGAAGGACTTTTTTGTACTTTTATAATTTTATAATATAATTGTATAAGATGTATCATTACACAATTTATATTGTAGAAGGTCCATATATATGGCTCAATTTTAAACGATTTTCAAGCTCGTTGTAATATATATATGGCTCAATTTTAAACGATAAGAAAGAAATAGAAAATAGACCAAGCAGCCGACACAAGATATATACAGGTACAGGAAACAGAGCCACTTTCCTGATTTATAACCTCTTCGGCCACCAACTCATCATCTAGAAGAAAGGGCCACAACCCCAGCCTACCCTTCCCTTCCCTTTTGGAGGTCAAACGCCTATAAATCAAATCCCTACCTCCGTTCCTTATTTGCCCCCAATCCTAAAAATAAAAAATAAAACAAAGAAAACCATCCTATCACCACCAGGAGACGAAGGAAGAGGAGAACCACACCACCACCACCACCACCACCACCTCCACTAATAACAGCAGAGCAAGGGAGGAGGAGGAGGAGGAGGAGAAGGGGCATGGGTAGGTCTCCCTGCTGTGAGAAAGCCCACACCAACAAAGGTGCATGGACGAAAGAGGAAGACGAGAGACTGGTAGGCCACATACGCGCCCACGGGGAAGGGTGCTGGAGGTCCCTCCCCAAGGCCGCCGGGCTCCTGCGCTGCGGCAAGAGCTGCAGGCTCCGCTGGATCAACTACCTCCGCCCCGACCTCAAGCGCGGCAACTTCACCCAACAGGAGGAGGACCTCATCATCAGCCTCCACAGCATGCTGGGCAACAAGTAATTCATTCCCTATTCTATTCTAGCTACTCCTCTCTCTCCTCTCCCCATAATCCATTCCCTATTCTATCCCACATTTACATTTACATTAATTATTTTCTATTCTCTCCCCTTATGTATATTAATTGTTTTCGATTGTTTCGTCAGATGGTCGATTATAGCTGGGAGGTTGCCCGGTAGGACGGACAACGAGATCAAGAACTACTGGAACACGCACATCAGGAGGAAGCTGCTCGCCCGCGGCATCGACCCTGCCACTCATCGCCCCATCATCTCTTTCGATCCTCCCAATAACAGTACCGATGTAGTTGCTAAAGATCATCAGGACAAGACCAGCAGCACCAGCAGTTGCAGCGACGAGTCTCTGTCTTCTTCTTCTCCTTCTTCTTGGAAGCAACAGCAGCAGCAGCAGCAGCAGCTACCGCAGCAGCAGTTGTTTCGGGTTCCGGATCTTAATTTGGAGCTCCGGATCAGCCCGCCCGAGCCGGCTGCCGATGACGGGCAGATGGAAGGGTTGCTCTGTTGCCGCTGCAGCAGCAGCAAAGCGTGCAAGTGTAATATCAGTCTAGGACTCGCTACTGGAAGTGTTGGACTACACAAGTGTTTGATGAGTTAACACAACCCCCACCAGAAGCTCTGTAAATTAACAACTCTTCCTCATCCTCTCTCCTACTTTAAATCTTCTTTTTCTTCTTGTTGTTGTTGTTGCAAGTTGTGGCATGTAGCTATTGGCACATAATATTTAATTTACAATCTAAATAGTTGATTAAATTGGTTTGGTAGGAAGGATGCTTATTTATTGGAGAGAGAATAATGATTGTGGACAAGCAAAAAGTATAGTAGGAGGGGGAGGAAGGAATAAAAGGTTGGCGAGTCCGAGTGAGTGGTCGTTATAATAATATTTTCGGAAAATTTTATACATAGCATCGTAGCTATCTTAGTTTAGGTTAGTTTTATTTAGAGCATTAAATTTTAAAAAAGTTTATCTAAAATATCAAAACGTTTATACGTTTTTTTTTTTTTTTTTTTAATATTATTTTTATGTTTTATTTTTTTTACGATATAACGCGTTACCGAAAAAAAGATAATAATAGAAAAAAATATCTTGGAAGGATATTTCACGTTTTTTTTTTGTTTTTTTTTTCTATTATTATTATTTTTCACTTGTTCGTTCCTCCTCTCTCTCTCTCTCTCTCAACTCTCTCTCTCTCTCTCTCTCCTCTCTTCTCTCTCTCTTACTCTTATCCCTCTTCCTTTCTGTCACTCCCATTCCTCTTTCTCTCTCTTTACTCTCTTTCTCTCTCCTTATCACTCTTTTCTCTGTCACACTTTTTTTTTCCTGTAAGCTATCTAAACTAGCTAATACTAGCAAAAAATTTCTGTACACTAGGTAACGTTAATCTGTAAACTAGTTAACGTTAAATTTGTAACGTTAAATTTGTAATGGTTAAATTTAAACGGTTAAATTTAGCTCTATATATATCACTCATTTGTTTTCTACATCTCATTCACTCTTTTTTTCACCACATTCTTTATTACTCTCTTCACCATATTTTTCTCATACTATTATAAAATAACCGGTGAATTCAGAAACCAAATTCAAGTCAGAAGATACTTTCATCCATTGTCTCCTACCATCTTCTCCTAAGCTATTTTCTGACATCTCTCTGTAAGCCTCAATTCATCCGAAAGTTTGTGACTATGGATCAAAATTTAGTAATAATTTGCTACCATGGAGATATACTAGATGAATTATCTTACCAAGGAGGTAATACTCATCTTATTATCACTTATCAAAATATCGCATTAGCTAGTTTGCGTAGTATTATTTGTGATCTTTTTTCCATAAGTTTATGAATTTACAATAAGGTGGTTTTATGAAGATGCGTTTATAATAGTAGATTGTGAAGAAACATAAAATTTTATTGTTCAAAGTAATTTAGTTTCATCTTGTATTAAAATTTACATCATTCCATCACTACCAAATATCGACACAACTATCATTTCAAGTAGTCAACATTTTTGTTATAACCAAGATTTCAATGATGGTCCTAGTTGTATAAATCACACTGAACTGAACTCTGATACTGAAAACAATGATGTTGACGATGAAAACAATGATGATTTGGTTGAAAATTTAGAATATTATTTAGATGATAATGTAGCTGGTTGCATTTCTGGATTTTAGTGTTTGCAGACAATTTGATTCTCCTCAGGATTTTTAAAATTTTATTAGCGACCTAGCAATTACATATAAATTTAGTTGTTAATCTAAACATAACAATTATCAAAGAATAGTGTATACTTGTGATTCTCCAAACTGTTGTTGGAGAGTATACGCTAAAGCTAATGATGATGGTAGTACATAAAATTCGTACATTTGAAGGTAGACATTCATGTTTAGGTGGATTTACAGGAGGACATTATCCACTAGCCACTACTGCATGGATAAAAAATAAAATAATTGGTAACATTAGAGATAACAACTCGTATAGTCCGGCACACATTGTACACGATATACTTAGAGAACATCGGATACATATTACATATTCCAAAGCTTGGAGAGCTAGGAAACTTGTATTATCCAATATTAACGGCAGTTAAGTTGATGCATATGGTTGTCTTGAGAAATATTATTTTACAATTATGGAAACAAATTCTGGTAGCAAATATTTTTTTAAAAATAGTAGAAAATAATGTCTTTGAAAGAATATTTATTCGTTTCAAGTCTTGTATGGATAATTTCTTAAGTTGTTGTTTACCTGTTATTAGTATTGATGTTATTTTTCTTACATCTAGATTTTAAGATAATTTATTTGTTGTTTGTGCTCATGATCCAAACTACCAACTATATTCTATTGCTTATTGTGTTGCTGAGAATAAAAAAACTGAGTCATGGACATGATTTTTTAAACTGTTTGAAAATGTCTTTCGAAAGTTATTTTGAACGGTGGGATATTATTTCATTTATATTTGATAAGCAGAAATGATTAATTCATGGAATTCGAACAAAATTTTCAAACTCTTACCACTTTTTTTGTATTCAATAATTTAAACAAAATTTAAAAAATTAATGTACTCGTACACCCACATGTCTACAATGGTTAGACAAACTTTTTCGATGTTATAATGAGGTTGATGCGAATGGTTGGTTCGAAACAATAAAATATGGTGATGTAAATATTTTCAATTGGATTGTAAGGTCAAACGATGAAAATCGTAAATTTTCTTACTGGATAACAACTTATGCACCACGTCCACGATTACATATTAACACTTCGAACATTGCTGAATGTTTTAATAATTGGATTAAAAGTTTGTGTGACAAACCAATATCAACATTGCTTGATGGTATTAGAACAAAAATAATAACACTTTACGACAAGCATCGAACAAATGGTGAAAAGATGGAAACATACTTTTGTCCACGGATGATGAACACTATGTCACGTATTAGGAGAGAGTCACACCATTTTCAGTTATTGCGTTTTAATAACAATAAATTTAAAATATGTGATCATGAAACAAGTTGTTATGTGGTTGAACTAAACCGTAAATGTTGTATATGTGGTCGGTGGCAACATACTCTACTACCATGTGAACATGCTTGCTTTATATGTCATTCTTCTAACGTACCAGTTGAAAGTTATTATGCTGTTGAATTTTCTGTTGCAACACTTAGAGCTGTATACATGTCATATATGGAACCGATTCTAGTCCACTATACTCCTCAAAGTGAGCCGGTAAGAGGTCAAATTGGAGTACCACTTCTTGGACGTAGAGCTGACAGACAGAAGAAGAATCGTATAATGACAAGAGAACCGTCGACAAGGGATCTTTGTTGCAGTAATTATGGCAGGCTGGGACATAACAAAAGGAGTTGTAGAAACCAACCGAGGCGTGAATATTATGATTGTATCTTTTTAGAGTGATTATTATTCTAATTTTATATTATTAAAATGTTGTAATTGAAGTAGCTAAACTTTGGAAAGAAATAAAATTCATATTGCTGAGATTTATAGACCAACAAAATCTTATGATACATGATTTTTTGGAGAAATTACTATCCCCCTCTGTCATCACTTTTATAATCTCTACGATCTACTCGCCTAAGACCTAGCATATCTCTCATTTCCTATGTACGCTCCGATGGTGGCAAATATAATTGGAAGGCTGGATCAAGGATGGCTGAGCCAAACAACGAAGAGCCAGTCTCCTGCAGGTAATAATTTCAATAAAAGTTATGAGAAGCAGCCTGTGGCGTGCCATCGTAACTCTAGGAAGTACCGTCGTTACTTTGGGATGTGCTATCGTAACTCTATGATGTGTCATTGTAATATCGCGATACGCCAACGTAAGGATGCGAATAGCCTTCGTAATGATGTGGCATGCCCTCAAAAGTCCGTGACATGCCGGCATAATATTGCAAAGTGCCTTCATAATGTTGCGAAGTACCTCCATAATGCTGTGGCATGCCCTCGTAACTCTGTGACATGCCAGCGTAATATTGCAAAGTGCCCTCGTAATGATGTGGTATGCCCTCGTTGTAATGCTCTGCTCCGCGTCGGCATTATGTATCATGGTGGGTGGGCAGAACTTCGTTCTCTGATTCTTGCACGCCTTAATAATAAATCTGAGTTTTTGCTTGCTTGTTTTCATAAGAGAATGATAAAACCTGCCTTGCATGCTAATAAACGAACTCATCTAGCTTGTCTTTGAAACGAACATGTCTGCTTAACTAAGAGACCCTGAAATGTCGGTCTAAGACTAAGTGTTTGCATGAACATGTTCACTATCACCTATACTCCGAGAGAACCATATCGTGTGCCTGAATGTGTTCAAAGATAAGGCGGTTTGCCCCGCAACAATAAAATATCGTCTGATGGTTTGTCTCGTCTGCATAATAGAGTTTATTTGATAGTGTTTCATGCATTCGAATCGATCGGACAATGGCTATTGGGGGATAGCTGAACTGCACGTGTCATAGCTGCTACAGAGATAGTGGAAAGCAACCATGAGTCACAACTGCCAATAGCATTAGATAAATGAGTCATTGGTTAGCTGGATCAACCGTTGCCGATCCTGAGATACTCAGGACCGTACTGCATATAAGATAGTTCATTGTATTATCTTGGATAGATGGACTGCCCATAAGATATGCATTGGGGTCTAGATGTGCATTTGTCCCTAGAGTCTCACAAGACACGCTGCGCATACACTAAAATAGAACAATCGGCTTGTCTTGCTTATATCGCATATGAAACTCTATTTTTAAAGATGTTTCCAAAATAATGTAATATGACTCCGTTCTATGTTGCATGTAACGAACATAAGTAAAACTAGAAAAATTACTAGTAATATAATATTTTATAACATGATTACTTAGTGTTGGTTTTAGTGAATGCTTGCTTCTGTTCAGTTGTTTTATTCTCACAAGTACTTATAAAAGTGCTGACCCACCAACAGTTTACTTGCTTACAGGTACTGGATCGACCGAGGGAGGGATAGGCGTGCCTCAATCCCCAAGACCCAAAAATTCTGATTTTGATTGCCTCAAGTTGCTATCGTATAAAGGGGCATAATGTATGGAACGATGCCTTTTCTAAAGAGAAATCCAGTCCCTCGATTTGCCCCGAATACTCAGTAGGCTAAATGCATAAATGCATTGGTCCCCCCGCTGCTTACTCGATTGATGCTATGATAGCCAAACAACTTAAACGATGTTGCTTGTACGAGTGTAATCCCAGGCTCGTACGACATCACGTTCCGGTATCAAAAGGCCATACGTGCCCCGTCGGGAGGCGCTGAGGCACGGTGATTCGGGTCCGATGCGCCGAGGCGCGGTGATTTGCGTCCGGTCCTCCGGCCCGGTGGGGGAAGCGGTAGTTCGGGCGGCCCTCGGGGCCGGGGCGTGACATAATGGTATCAGAGCGAATTCGATTCCTTGCCCAAATTCGTTGCTATGACTCTGAGATTTGCTCGATAAGGTATTGCAATAGAGCGTTCCATACAATAAGTCCATAGATATCGTCAAAGTTGTGTAAATATTTTCTGGACTTGATTTGCTTGATTGTTTCGATTGAGTACGGCGAGAGATGAGGACTATTGCTGCTCGGAATATCGAGAAGTTTATCCTTGAAGTTTCGAGGACGAAACTTTTTGTTGGTGGTTAAGTATGTAATGCCCCGCTCCGTGTCGACATTATGTATCAAGGTGATTGGGCAGAACTTTGTTCTCTGATTCTTGCACACCTTAATAATAAATCTGAGTTTTTGCTTGCTTGTTTTCATAAGAGAATGATAAAACCTGCCTTGCATGCTAATAAACGAACTCACCTAGCTTGTCTTTGAAATGAACATGTCTGCTTAACTAAGAGACCCTGAAATGCCGGTCTAAGACTAAGTGTTTGCATGAACATGTTCACTATCGCCTATGCTCCGAGAGAACCATATCATGTGCCTGAATGTGTTCAAAGATAAGGCGGCTTGCCCCGCAACAATGAAATATCGTCTGATGGTTCGTCTCGTCTGCATACTAGAGTTTATTTGATAGTATTTTATGCATTCGCATCGATCGGACAATGGCTATTGGTAGAGAGCTGAACTGCATGTGTCACGGCTGCTTCAGAGATAGTGAAAAGCAACTATGAGTCACAGCTGCCAATAGCATTAGATAAATGAGACATTGGTTAGCTGGATCAACCTCTGCCGATCCTGAGATACTCAGGGACCGTACTGCATATAAGATAGTTCATTGTGTTGTCTTGGATAGATGGACTGCCCCTAAGATATGCATTGGGGTCTAGATATGCATTTGTCCCTAGAGTATCACAAGATACGCTGCGCACACACTGAAACAGAACAATCGGCTTGTCTTTCTTATATCGTATATGAAACTCTATTTTTAAAGATGTTTCCAAAACAATGTAATATGACTCCGTTCTATGCTGCATGTAACGAACATAGGTAAAACTAGAAAGATCACTAGTAATATAATATTTTATAACATGATTACTTAGTGTTGGTTTTAGTGAATGCTTGCTTCTGTTAAGTTGTTTTATTCTCACCAGTACTTATAAAAGTGCTGACCTACCAATAGTTTACTTGCTTGTAGGTACTGGATCGACCGAGGGAGCGATAGGCGTGCCTCAATCCCCAAGACCCAAAAATTCTGATTTTGATTGCCTCAAGTTGCTATCGTATAAAGGGGCATAATGTATGGAACGATGCCTTTTCTAAAGAGAAATCCAGTCCCTCGATTTGCTCCGAATACTCAGTTGGCTAAATGCATAAATGCATTGGTCCCCCCGCTGCTTACTCGATTGATGCTATGATAGCCAAACAACTTAAACGATGTTGCCTTGTGCGAGCGCAATCCCAGGCTCGTACGACAGCACGTCCCGGTATCAAACGGCCATACGTTCCCCGTCGGGAGGCGCCGAGGCACAGTAATTCGGGTCCGGTGCGCCGAGGAGCGGTGATTCGCGTCCAGTCCTCTGGCCCGGCGGGGGAAGCGGTGGTTCGGGCGGCCCTCGGGGCCGGGGCGTGACATAATGGTATCAGAGCGAATTTGATTCCTTGCCCAAATCCGTTGCTATGACTCTGAGATTTGCTCGATAAGGTATTGCAATAGAGCGTTCCATACAATAAGTCCATAGATATCGTCAAAGTTGTGTAAATGTTTTCTGGACTTGATTTGCTTGATTGTTTCGATTGAGTACGGCGAGAGATGATGACTATTGCTGCTCGAAATATCGAGAAGTTTATCCTTGAAGTTTCGAGGACAAAACTTTTTGTTGGTGGTTAAGTATGTAATGTCCCGCTCCGTGTCGACATTATGTATCAAGGTGATTGGGCAGAACTTTGTTCTCTGATTCTTGCACGTCTTAATAATAAATCTGAGTTTTTGCTTACTTGTTTTCATAAGAGAATGATAGAACCTGCCTTGCATGCTAATAAACGAACTCACCTAGCTTGTCTTTGAAACGAACATGTCTGCTTAACTAAGAGACCCTGAAATGCCTGTCTAAGACTAACTGTTTGCATGAACATGTTAACTATCGCCTATGCTCCGAGAGAACCATATCGTGTGCCTGAATGTGTTCAAAGATAAGGCGGCTTGCCCCGCAACAATGAAATATCGTCTGATGGTTCGTCTCGTTTACTAGAGTTTATTTGATAGTGTTTTATGCATTCGCATCGATCGGATAATGGCTATTGGTAGAGAGCTGAACTGCATGTGTCACGGCTGCTTCAGAGATAGTGGAAAGCAACTATGAGTCACAGCTGCCAATAGCATTAGATAAATGAGTCATTGGTTAGCTGGATCAACCGTTGCCGATCCTGAGATACTCAGGGACCGTTCTGCATATAAGATAGTTCATTGTGTTGTCTTGGATAGATGGACTTCCCCTAAGATATGCATTGGGGTCTAGATATGCATTTGTCCCTAGAGTCTCACAAGACACGCTGCGTACACACTGAAACAGAACAATCGGCTTGTCTTGCTTATATCGTATATGAAACTCTATTTTTAAAGATGTTTCCAAAATAATGTAATATGACTTCGTTCTATGCTGCATGTAATGAATATAGGTAAAACTAGAAAGATCACTAGTAATGTAATATTTTATAACATGATTACTTAGTGTTGGTTTTAGTGAATGCTTGCATCTGTTAAGTTGTTTTATTCTCACCAGTACTTATAAAAGTGCTGACCCACCAACAGTTTACTTGCTTGCAGGTACTGGATCGACCGAGGGAGCGATAGACGTGCCTCAATCCCTGTCACGCCCCAGTCCCAAAATACCAAGGGACCAGAAACGTGGCAATGGCCAGCAGCACGCACCGATGGTCAAACCCAATTTAATGGATCCATCAGGGCGTACTTAAGCTGTAAAACAAAGTCTACGACAACATGGCACAACTAATCTCATCCACACAAGATAAAATATGATCCACAGATATAAGAAATATAAATTATCAAACAGTCTCAACAAAGTGCTTCGGGGAACAACCCGATAAAATATGATACAATGGTTCAACAGACCAAAATATAAATGGCTGAATAAAATAAATACTGAGCATGTAACATGGATGCTCAGGAAAAGTCTTCAGCTAACACCTCGTCCTCGGGTGTCGGTACAGCTCCTGTATCTGCTTCTGCTTCTGCTTCTGCTCCTGCTACTGCTGCTGTCCCGTATACCTCGGGATAAATCTCTTCTGCAAATCCTGGGGACATAATCCGGATCCAGGTCCTCAGGGGACATAGCAAGGTACAGATAATACAAGCCAAAATAAATGCAGTGCAGCAAATAATAAAATAAATAGGGTAAGCTATATAACCATCTATGTGAAATACAAGATGAGAGCATCACGAGTACTCAGGCTGAGCCACTACAAGCTCTGTGTCGGGGAGCCGGTAGCAGTAATAATGAGTAATGGGCCAAGCTCGGGTTTCAGAGTCTTGTGGCTCACAGTAGTAGGGGATATATATGTAATCAGCTTGTACCTATGTGTCTCTTTCCACCCAATGTAATCACACGTCTCATGTCCATAACATCTCATGTACATGGCACGCAAGATCATAGCTAATGCAGTAAGTCATAGAGTATCCAAGAGTATAATGTCTATGTCAGAAACCTGTATCCTATACAAAATCACCATAAATATCTCAGAAAGATCATGTCTCATGTATAGTGTCAAGTGTCCTGGGTATTATGTACTTGATAAGACAAGTACAAGAATGTAAAGGGGTCACGAATGTCCATCTCTAGATGACATACACAACATCGCGTACGGTGTTGGCACCCGACTAATAATCGGACGCTAAGTAAGTCACACGGTCCTAGGTTAAGCATGCACAACAATATAAATAAAGCAAGAAAATATGCAACAAGAACTGTAAAGTTGGCAAGGTATACTTGCCCACTGATGTATAACTAAGTCAAGAAAATAAGTAGCAAAGCTGCAGGATTTGGCAAGGTACACTTGCTTGGAGTTTGAATACCAACAGTTGTCCCTGTATCAGTGGATCCTATAGGTACTCCTCCAAAAGCTGAAATAAATATCACCAACAGTCTCAGAAAATATCAAACAGCTAGAAACGCCTGTCCTTAAGTTCAATTTGGACACAAGGGCAAAAATGATATTTATGGGTCAAAGCGGGGTCCACATGTGGGCCACTTTGCACCGAAAAGCGTGTCAGGGTCGAAGGTCTCCAATTTTGCCAAACTTAGTGTCAACAAGTCATGAACGATGATACGAACCCAATGGAACTTCCATAATTGGATTTCGATGAGCCGATCACAAAATCGCCCGACAAGTAGAGCCTGTGGGGCCCACGTTACGCGATTTTGTCAACGTTCTCAGAATCGAACCAAACTTGGGTCACAGGACCAGCGTATTGCTACGAGTCCGATGGTGCAAGTTTTGTCTCGATCCGACGTGTGTATACAAAGTTACAACGTATTCCAGAATAGGCGGATATGGGACATTGTCGGCGGATACGCGTTGATTCCGGTGTGCACGCACATCCGAATCGACTTCTGCGAAATCCCGCACGTCCGTATCAACGGCGCGCACGTTTCGGTAAAGACCATGTGCGACCAAGTTGTCCCGTTTGGCGGGGCGCACTCAGTTCCGCGGTGAAACAAGGCGTTGGTTTTCCTGTTTTTGGATCGCGGTGTGCGATCACCACAGGACGCGATGCACCGAGCGGGTTGCACGGGCATCGAGAGGGTTACACAGTCTACGTGTTGCAATAGACGGAATAGAAAACAGAATTATGAGAAGAAAGGAAATGCTACCTGAACAGGGCTCCGTGAATCTGAATTTCACGTGTCCGTGTGTCTCCTTGACACGAGCTGTGTCCTGGCCGTGTCCGTGCTGCTGCTCTAGGGTTAGGACTTGCCGGAGGGAGGTGGCTCGAGCGGAGGCTGGCGACGAAACGGGCGGCGCTCGGCTTGGGGATGGCTCTGGCCGGAGGGGCTCGCGGAGGCGGATGATCTCGAGGCGGAGGCGTCGCGGGGTTGCTGTCTCTGCGGGTCGAAGGCTGCTCTGGCCGGAGGAGGGTGGCTCGTCGGGCGGAGGACGGGGTCATCGAGGGCTGAGCCGAGGGGGAGGACGACGAGGCGAGCGGGGTGCTCGGGTGAGGTGGATGAGGGCGGAGGTTAGGACTGGGCTAGGGTAGTGTTGGTGGAGGGCCGGCGAGGGGGTTCGCTGGGGAGCGGCAGAGTCGGCTGCGTCGGCGGAGATGACGAGAGAGAGGGTGGAAGCTCGAGGGGGCTGTGGTCGGAATAGGCGACTGCGGCAGGGTCGGGTGGCGCTCGCGGGCGGCTGCGGCTGTGGGGATGAGAGAGAGAGAGAGGTCTGGCGGCGGCTGGGCACGAAAGTCGAGAGCAATAAATAGGGGCCGCTACAGTAAATCCGGGTTTGGGTTTGGTCCGGTTCGGTTCACTGTGGTTTGGTTTATTTTGGTTCAAGTGAACCGGGTTCAGTCAGGTTTAAATTGGTATAGTCCTACCTCGGTTTTTAGGGCTTTAAAAATAATTCCGGAGTCCAATAAATTCACAGAAAATTATCCTATGTCCGGTTTTCTATTTTACACCATAAAATATTATTTTCATAATATTTTAACATCAATTAACAGTATTTAAAAATCTTTTAATCACCATCACCTTAGTTTTAATTCCAAAAAATTTACCGAAAAAAATTGGGAAAAATTATATTAAAAATATTCAGAAAAATCAGGGTGTTTACAATCCCCAAGACCCAAAAATTTTGATTTTGATTGCCTCAAGTTGCTATCGTATAAAGGGGCCTAATGTATGGAACGATGCCTTTTCTAAAGAGAAATCCAGTCCCTCGATTTTCCCCGAATACTCAGTTGGCTAAATGCATAAATGCATTGGTCCTCCGCTGCTTACTCGATTGATGCTATGATAGCCAAACAACTTAAACGATGTTGCCTTGTGCGAGCATAATCCTAGGCTCGTACGACATCACGTCCCGGTATCAAACGGCCATACGCGCCCCGTCGGGAGTCGCCGAGGCACGGTAATTCGGGTCCGGTGCGCCGAGGCGCGGTGATTCGCGTCTGATCCTCTGGCCCGGCGGGGGAAGCGGTGGTTCGGGCGGCCCTCGGGGCCGGGGCGTGACGTAATGGTATCAGAGCGGATTCGATTCCTTGCCCAAATTCGTTGTTATGACTCTGAGATTTGCTCGATATGGTATTGCAATAGTGCATTCCATACAATAAGTCCATAGATATCCTCAAGGTTGTGCAAATATTTTCTGAACTTGATTTGCTTGATTGTTTCGATTGAGTACGGCGAGAGATGAGGACTATTGCTGCTCGAAATATCAAGAAGTTTATCCTTGAAGTTTCGAGGATGAAACTTTTTGTTGGTGGGTAAGTATGTAATGTCCCGCTCCGCGTCGATATTATATATCAAGGTGATTGGGCAGAACTTCGTTCTCTGATTCTTGTACGCCTTAATAATAAATCTGAGTTTTTGCTTGCTTATTTTCATAAGAGAATGATAGAACCCGCCTTGCATGCTAATAAACGAACTCACCTAGCTTGTCTTTGAAACAAACATGTCTGCTTAACTAAGAGACCCTGAAACGCCTGTCTAAGACTAAGTGTTTGCATGAACATGTTCACTATCGCTTATGCTCCGAGAGAACCATATTGTGTGCCTGAATGTGTTCAAAGATAAGGCGGCTTGCCCCGCAACAATAAAATATCGTCTGATGGTTCATCTCGTCTGCATACTAGAGTTTATTTGATAGTGTTTTATGTATTCGCATCGGTCGGACAATGGCTATTAGTGGAGAGCGGAACTGTATGTGTCACGGCTGCTACAGGGATAGTGGAAAGCAACCATGAGTCACAGCTGCCTATAGCATCAGATAAATAAGTCATTGGTTAGCTGGATCAACCGCTGCCGATCCTGAGATACTCAGGGACCGCACTGCATATAAGATAGTTCATTGTGTTGTCTTGGATAGATGGACTGCCCCTAATATATGCATTGGGGTATAAATTTGCATTTGTCCCTAGAGTCTCACAAGACACGCTGAGCACACCCTGAAACAGAACAATCGGCTTGTCTTGCTTATATCGCATATGAAACTCTGTTTTTAAAGATGTTTCCAAAATAATGTAATATGACTCCGTTCTATGCTGCATGTAACGAACATAGGTAAAACAAGAAAGATCACTAGTAATGTAATGTTTTATAACATGATTTGGTTTTAGTGAATGCTTGCTTCTGTTCAGTTGTTTTATCCTCACCAGTACTTATAAAAGTGCTGACCCACAAGAAAGATCACTGGTGGCCCATGCAGGTCAACGACTAAATTGTTCGGTTTCAACTTAGGGACTGAACATGCCTGCAATAAGAATAGGATAAGTTTTTAGGATCTCATCCACTTGCTTGAATCATTTTTGATATCTGTATCGTATTCAAACTAATTTTTGACTTGCATCTTGCCTTGATTCCTGTGCGCCTCTTATAGTTTATTTTTGATGCAGAGTAATGGATTCCCAAGTAAACGACGAAACTCCAGCAAGAACACCAATAGGTGCTGAAGCCACCTACGGAGAAGATGAAGTGACGCTATTAAGTGGAGATCCCTCTACTCACCGAAGCAGCCAAGCAGATCATCAAGCTTCTAGATTTTGGTGTGATGACATTCCGTCGCCTCCACAGTTCACTCCACAAATGCCTGTCTTTCCACCAGGGCAAGCAATGGACGGACAGCAGATGTTCCAGATGTTTTACGCAATGATGCAAGCCCAGCAACAAATCCAAAATGAGGCCCAACGTCGCGAGGCTGAGTACTTGAGAAACAGTATAGTAAATGCACTAGAGCAGGTCAACCTACCAGCTCGACGACCAATGACGGGCTCTATCACCGATTTCTGCCAGCTGAAGCCCCGTACCTTTTCTGGCAAGGAGGGACCAACAGAAGTTCATGAATGGCTCACCAACATTCGGCATCAATTAGAAGCAGCTGAGCTTCCCCAGGAACGTTGGATGACTGCCGTCAGAATACAATTGACGGACAATGCTCATCACTGGTGGCTATCCGAGGAGACCAGACTCGGACCAGACCGGGTCACTTGGGAAGAGTTCTCCAGACTTTTCCAGGAGATGTATATTTCGGCTATCGCTCGATCAGAATTGCGGGACAAGTTCAATCGCCTCACTCAGGAAGCTATGACGGTGGAAGAGTACAACGCCGAGTTCATTCGTCTAAGTCGCTTCGCCCCAACATTGATCCCGACAGAAGAAGAGAAGGCCGAGAAGTTTTTTGACGAACTCAACATTGAGTTACAGAAACTGATTGGATCCGTCGCACCAACTTCGTACTCGGACGTCCTTGCTGCAGCCCGACGCATGGAGCGCGTCACCAGGAAAGAGACCAGTCTGAAGCGGCCTTCCCCATCAGCAACAGCCAGAGCACCACAAGAAGAAGCTGCAAAGAGACCTCACCTACACCAACAGCAGAAAGCAGCTACCCCACAAGTAATAGTCCTCTCTACTTGTCACTACTGTGGCAAAGCAGGCCATCTCGCCAAGGAATGCCGACGCAGGTTAGGACTGTGCTTAGGTTGCGGATCCAGACAGCATGCAGTGAGGGACTGCCCTGAGCGTAGAGAAGCACCAAGGGCAAACCAACAAGCTCTACCAGCACCAGGAGGACATCAACCAAGGCCACCCTTGGCACTTCAAGCAGCACCCTACCAGCAAGTCCAGCAACAGCAGAGGGCACCACCTCAAGGACGCGGTCAAGTTTTCGGGATGACTGTGGGAGACGCGCAGAACCATGGAGTAGCTAATGCGAGTAAGTTTTTGTAGTTCCGTTTCTAGCATTTCTGTAGTTCGTGCCTGCTGGTTCGTGACCCCAGACTTAACCTGATAATTTTAAACTTGCTATTAATTGATAACCTAGACTTAACCTGATAATTTTGAACTTACCAATAACTTAGAATATTTTATAAATGATAAACTGATATGTTTTTGAAAGATAACCTGGTTTTCTAAAACTGTAATTCTCTAGATTTTCTACATTTGGGAAAATTTCATAACTTTTAATGCTTAGAGAAATAATTTTTTTCTAGGTGTTACTCTTAACCTTGATTCTTCTTGATTTTGATGTGCTTCGAACAATGTTTGCAACCGTGTCATCTCTGTTGACCGGTTATTCTTTGATTGCGAGGACACAATCCTCTTAAGGGGGTAGATTGTAATCCCCCTGATTTTCAAGAATTTTTAAATTTGGACTTTTCACAATTTTTTGGAATTTTCTGGAATTAAATTCAGGTGTTTTAATTATTAAAGGATTTTTAAATAATAATAAATAATATTAAAATATTATGAAAATAATATTTTATGGTGTAAAATAAAAAACTAGACAGGATAATTTTTTGGGAATTTATTGGACCCCGAAAGTATTTTTAAAGCCCTAAAAACTAATTAATTAAATAAACCAAAATAAACCAGGTTTATTTAAAATAAACCAAACCGGTCTAATTAAACCAATTTTTGAATCGGTTTATTAAACCAATTCTTAGCGGGTCGGATCGGGATCTAATCCAGACCCGACCCACTAACCCAAACCCGACCCGCCTTAGTTTTGGATCAAGTCGGATCCGCAGACACGACCCGACCGCCCAAACCCGACCCGAATCTCCTTCTCTCCCCCAACCGACGAACCCGCCGCCTGTTCCGATTCACCTCCCTCCGGCCGCCGGCGACGCATCCCCTTCGCCTCCCCGAACCCCCGACCGCTCCGCCTCCCGCACCCTCCACCGCCCGCCCCACCAGCTCCCCGCTCCTCCTCTATAAAACCCCTCTCCTCCGCCTTCATCTTCCCCCTTGACTTCCTCTCCACCACCGGCTGCTCCGCCTCCCTCCGCCTGCGCCGTCCTCCACAGAACCCCGCACCACCCAGCGCCGGCCACGTCCTCACCCACAGCTCCGCCGCAGCGCAGCACTTCCCCCGCCGTGCCCAGCCTCTCCTCCTCCTTCTTCCCCACACACCCGCCGTGCCCCCGCCTCCGTCCAACCTACGGACAGCGCGCCGGCCGCCTCTGCACCCCGGCCGCCTCCGGACAGCGCCGCCGACCCAGTCTCCCTCCGGTCGGCCTTCCCCGCCGTACCTCCGACCCAGAAACCCTAACCCTAAACCCTAGACGCGGTTGGACACAGGACACGTATCGGACACGAGTCGGATACGATTTATACGCTATTTTTGAGCCCTGTTCAGGTACTCGTATTTTCCTCCTCGTAACTCTGTTTTCGATTCCGTCAGTTGCATCGTGTAGCCTGCATGACCCCCTCGGTGCCCGTGCAACCCGCTCGGTGCATCGCGTCCTGTGGTGATCGTGAACCGCGATCCAAAAATAGGAAAACCAACTCCCTGTTTCACCCCGGAACCGAGTACGCTCCGCTAAACGGGACGACTTGGTCGCGTGCGGTCTTCACAGATACGTGCGCGTCGTTGATACGGACATGCGAGATTTCGCAGAAGCATATTCGGATGTGCGTGCACACCGGAATCAGTGCGTATCCGCGGACATCGTCCCGTATCCGACTTTTCTGAATCTCGCTGTAACTTAGTGTACACACGTCGGATCGAGACAAAACTTGCGTCATCGGACTCGTAGCAATACGCTGGTCCTGTGAGCCGAGTTTGGTTCGATTCTGAGAACGTTGACAAAATCGCGTGTCGTGGGCCCCACAGGCTCCACCCGACGGGCGATTTTGAGAACGGCTCATCGGAATCCAATTCTGGAAGTTCCGTTGGGTTCGTATCATCGTTCCTGACCTGTTGACACTAAGTTGGGCTGTTTTGGAGACCTTTGACCCTGACGCATTTTTTGGTGCAAAGCGGCCCACATGTGGACCCCGCTTTAACCCAAAAATATCATTTTTGCCCTTGTCTCCAAATTAGACTCAAGGACAGGCGTTTCTAGCTGATTAACATTTTCTGGATCTGATGGTGATATTTGTTTCAGCAACCGGAGTACTGCCTGAAATCCCAGCTGAAGCTAGAGCTACAATTCGAGCTGACAACCCAGGCAAGTGTACCTTGCCATAAATTGCAGCTTATTGATTCATTTTATTCTCTTGCTTTATTTTCTGTGACTGTTGTACTTGCTCAATCCTAGGGCCGTGTGATTTACTTAGCTTCCGATTAATAGTCGGGTGCCAACACCGTACGCGGGGTTGTGTAACGTCACCTAGAGATGGATATCGTGACATTTACATTATCGTACTTGCTCTATCAAGTACATTATACCCAGAACACTTGACACGAATCATGAGACATAATCTTCCTAAAATATTCAAGGTGATTCTATATAGGATACAGGTTTATGACATCTTTATAAGCTTAGATTTTATCCTGGCTGATTGCATTAGTTTAATCTTGCGTAACATGAACATTGAGAATTATGACGTGAGATTTCATTGGGTGGGGAGAGTATTACCATATCAAGGCTGAATATATTATATATATTGTAATCTGGATGTGTCCTAGTCTCTGACACATAGCTTTGGCACCAGTTCTGGCCCTTCGAGAAAATACTGCTATGGTTTCTTGACACTGATCCTGTAGTAGTCTCAGCCTGAGTATGACTAATAACTCTCACTTGCATTATCACTTAGCTGGTTTAATTACTTACCCTATTGTTCCTTTATTTCTGCACTGCAATATTTTGGCTTGTGTTTTCTGTACCTTGCTATGTCCCCTGAGGACCTGGAATGGATTATGTCCCCAGATTTAGCAAGCGAGATCTACCCTGAGGTGTACGGAACAGGAGCACTACTTGGAGCAGTACCTGAAATTGAGGATGAGGTGATCGCTGAGGACTTCTCCTAAACAATTGCTTCGCCATGCTCAGTCTTTATGGCAAATAGACTTTCTTTCCTGTTTAATTAAACTCTTTATTTCCTGTTTATGAGAACATTGTAACAGACTTAATATCGGGTTGTTCCCCGATTTTATTTACTTTGACTGGTTGTTGTTTAATATTTCTTTTGCTGATATTGCTATCTTTATTCTATGGATGAGATTAGTAAACCCTGACTATTGTAAAAAATAGCTTAAGTATGCCCCGATGGATCCATTAAATTGGGTTTGTCCATCGGTGCGTGCTGCTGGCCATTGCCACGTGTCCAGTCCCTTGGTATTTTGGGACTGGGGCGTGACACATGAGTCACAGCTGCCTATAGCATCAGATAAATGAGTCATTGGTTAGCTGGATCAACCGCTGCCGATCCTGAGATACTCAGGGACCGTACTGCATATAAAATAGTTTATTGTGTTGTCTTGGATAGATGGACTGCCCCTAATATATGCATTGGGGTCTAAATGTGCATTTGTCCCTAGAGTCTCATAAGACACGCTGCGCACACTCTGAAACAGAACAATCGGCTTGTCTTGCTTATATCGCATATGAAACTCTGTTTTTAAAGATGTTTCCAAAATAATGTAATATGACTCCGTTCTATGCTGCATGTAACGAACATAGGTAAAACAAGAAAGATCACTAGTAATGTAATGTTTTATAACATGATTTGGGTTTAGTGAATGCTTGCTTCTGTTCAGTTATTTTATTCTCACCAGTACTTATAAAAGTGCTGACCTACCAACAGTTTACTTGCTTGTCGGTACTGGATCGTCCGAGGGAGCGATAGGCGTGCCTCAATCCCCAAGACCCAAAAATTCTGGTTTCGATTGCCTCGAGTTACTATCGTATAAAGGGGCATAATGTATGGAATGATGCCTTTGTATAAGAGAAACCCAAGTCCCTCGATTTGCCCCGAATACTCAGTTGGCTAAATGCATTGCATTGCAACAATGTTCCTCCGCTGCTTACTCGATTGATGCTATCATAGCCAAACAAACTTTAACGATGTTGCCTTGTGCGGGCGCAAACCCAGGCTCACACGACATCACGTCCCGGTATCAAACATGCCATGAGCGCCCCATCGGGAAGCGCCGAGGCACGGTGATTCGCGTCCGGTGCGCCGAGGCACGGTGATTCGCGTCCGGTCCGCGGCGGGGGAAGCGGTGGTCCGGGCGGCCCTCGGGGCTGGGACGTGACATTATGTAATGCCCCGCTCTGCGTCGGTATTATGTATCAAGGTGTGTGGCTACGGTGAACTTGTCTTTGCTTAGCCAGCACACTTAAAATATGAAATGCTACATGCTAGTCGCTAGGTGAATCACCCCTACATGCTAATAAGAATACAACACACCTAGCTAAGGGAATAATCCCAACTTGTACTGCTTGTGTTAGAACATGAAAATGAAACATTGCTTATATTCAGGCCCTCGCATGCTACCTTTGCCTTATGCAACTGGACCCTGCTATGCCTCGATAGAACGATATGTATATGCTCTTCTTAACGCACTGTTCACTTGTTTACACTGCATGACTCTAGCTCATGTCGCTCGGAAGGTCCCCTTACGGTTTTACTACTAGGCTTACCTTCGGTCCCGAGCTAATGCGAATGCTTATGTTTATACAAATGCATGCTTGCCTGCTTATATATTGCCTCGATTCAGAGCTTGTCATATATTTGCATGCCAATATCTAGTAAATGCTATCTTGCCTTGTTCTATCCAAACCACCGAAAGACTATCTAATAGTCGTTCCGTTAAAGTATGAACATTGAAATTATCCAGAACCGTTAGGTCACCAAGGCAATTCCCGAACCAGGGGAACGCATCATGTCAAGTTGCATCTGAATAATGAATCATGGATTTTCATGTTTACTTGTGTGAAATTCAGAATAAATGAACCACTGAGTCAGGAACGGCCTGGGATGGCTTGTAGCGAGGATCATGACCTGCGTCTACAACCATTATCGTTTACTCAGAATAATGAAAGAACAACAAAGAACTCATTCATTCAGTCGCGGACGCTTGTGCACAAGCTTGATTTTCTCGGACGGGGCGCCGGGGAACCGGGACCGATCCGGCCTAGGGGAAGATCCGGTAGTCGCGCTAGTTTGTTCCTAGCACGGATAAGTTCGGTCGGGTTACCAGGGCATCGGGACCACCGTCTTATTGCGACTATGTCCATAATGGCTAGCCAGCGACTCCTGTGCATATACATGATCACACTCGCTTAGCGGCAATCTGTGTGCGAGTTATTTTATTGCATCTATGAATCTGAATCCAAGTATCCTGATAAAAGAACAATGAATCTGTGAATGTCATCTTGCTGGATTCTCGAGGCATGCTGATTTGCTTGATTGCTTTGTTGTGCTGATTGACCTCCATCCACTGGTGTCGCTTCTTCTTCATGGGTAACCACAACACCTTGTGGTGTTCCTGTAGGAGTCTCGTCATTTGCTGGTGGATCTATTACTCTACATCCAAAATAAACTATAAAAGGCGCACAGGGGATTCAAGGCAAGATGCAAGTCAAAAAAATTGATTCGAATCCGATATAGAGATCAAGAACGATTCAATCAAGTGGATGAGATCCTAAAACTTATCCTATTCTTTTCGCAGGCTTGCTCAATTCCTTAGTTGAAATCGAAATAATTTAGTCATTGACCTGCATGGACCACCAAAAAAACTATGTTATATCCCAGTCCCAAAATACCGAAGGACTAGACACGTGGCAATGGCCAGCAGCACACTCCAATGGGCAAACCCAATTTAATAGACCCATTAGGGTGTACTTAAGCTGTAAAAAAAAATAAAGGTCTACGATACTAATCTCATCCACAGAAGATAAATACAATCAATATCAAATTCATCAAGATGAAATAATAATCAACAAGTCTCAATAAATATCTCGAGGAACAACCCGATAAAGAGTTTGATACATCAGTTCAATAGACAGGAAATAAGAGTCTAACAATAGAAATAACTGAGTATAATAACCAGATACTCAGGAGAAATCCTCGGCGATCACCTTGTCCCCTGGTTCTGGTACTGCTCCAGCGCCTGCTTCTATCTCGTATATCTCGGGGTAGATCTCCTCTGCTAAACCTGGGGACATAATCCAGATTACAGGTCCTCAAGGGACATAGCAAGGTACAAGAATAACTCAAGCCAAATAAATACAGTATATGAAAAGTATCAATAGGGTAAACTATATAACCAGCTACGTGATATGCAAATGAGAGTATTAATCATACTCAGGCTGAAACTACTATAGGCTCGGTGTCGGAGAAACCCATAGCAACATTTATCTCGAAGGGCCAGAACTTGTGCCAAAGCTCTGTTCAGAGTCTAAGGCACCTCCAAAAAACTATATATATATATATATATATATATATATATATATATATATATATATATATATATATATATAATATAATCAGCCTTTGATATGGTAATACTCTCCCCACCCAATGTAATCTCATGTCTCATATCCATAACACGCAAGATCATGACCTCTAACTAATGCAGAGAGTCATAATAATAGCTAAGCATATGTAATATCTATGTCACAAATCCTGTAGCCTATACAGAATCAACATGAATAACTCAGAAGATTTTGTCTCATGAATAGTGTCAAGTGTCCTATGGTATGACATACTTGATATAGCAAGCACGAATATATATAGGATCGCGATATTAATCTCTAGGAGACGTTACACAACTCCGCGTATGGCGTTGACACCCGAATATTATTCGGACGCTAAGCAATGTCACACGGTCCTAGGTTGAACAAATACATCACATAAATAAATCAAGAGAATAATATAAAGCAAGTACTGCAAGATTGGCAAGGTACACTTGTCAGGGGTTTGGATTCCAACAGTTGCTCTTGTAACAGTGGGATCTTCAAGTACTCCTTCGAATGCTGAAATAAATATTACCATCATGCTCAGAAGATATGAAATAGCTAGGATTACCTATCCATAATCCAATTTGGACACAGGGACAAAATTGACAATTTCTGGTCAAAGCGGGGTCCACAAGTGGCCCACTTCGCACCAAAAAATGTGTCAGAGACAAAGTTCTCCAAATTCGTCAAACTTAGAGTTTACAAGTCCAGAACGATGATACGAACCCAACGGAATGTCCAGAACTGGATTCCGATGAGCCGATCACAAAATTGCCTGTCAAAGTGGAGCCGTGGGGCCCACGATACGAGATTTTGTCAACGTTCTCAGAATCGAACCAAACTTGGGTCACAGGACTAGCGTATCGCTACGAGTCCGATGGCGCAAGTTTCATTTCGAAACGACAAGCACACACGAAGTTACAACAAATTTTAGAATAGGGCCGATACGGGACGTTGTCGACCGATACGCTTTGATTCTGCTGTGCACGCACATCCAAATCAGCTTCTGCGAAATTCCACATATCCGTATTGACGGTGTGCACCTTTCGGTAAAATTTGCACACGACAAAGTCACCTCGTTTAGCGGGGCGCAGCCAGTTCCGGAAAATTTTGGGTTTTTAAAAACCAAGTTTTTGGTCAATTTCACCCTCGAATAAATTATAATCTACAACACAATAAAATAAACTATTTACAAGGTTTAAAACTTGGTTATATTATCTAAATTATTGTTTAGGTAAATTTTAGAATTATTTAATAGGTTGCACGCAAAATGGTCGTGAACTTGTGAGTTCGGGACAATTTCTGAATTTTCAGAAATAGGGTAATATTTTCCTATTTTTGTATCACGGTTTGAGACCGACACAGGATACGATATCCCGAACTAATTGCACGAGTTTCGAGAGGGTCATGCGGTCTACGCGTAGGATTCAACAGAATAAAATATGAATCTATGTACAGAGAGTTACGCGCGTGGAAAGACGGGTACCTTGATGCTGTTTGCGACAGGACGGCGCGGCGCGGCGACTGTGCTCGGTCGTCGTGGTGGGGTTGCTGGCGGTGGCGGCGTCTGCTAGCTGCTGGCTTCTTGGGGAGGTCGTCGGCGGAGCTTGTCCGTAGGTCGTCGGATCACAGCGAGGGTCGCCTGGGTCGAGGTCGGTCGGAGGATCGTCGGAGGGGCGGTGGAGGATGATGGCGGTGGTGTTGGGTTTTATAGGAAGGGCGCGGCGGCCGTTGGCGGGGAGGTGAGCGGATGCGTCGGCAGTTTCAGGAAGAGGATACGACGGGTCGGGGGTTGGATGGCAGCAGGGAGGCGGAAAGACGCGGCTGCGGCGGTGAACGGCGGAAAGGAAGGCGAACCGTCGGGGAAAATTGGGGGATCACTGTAGCACTAGGCAGGTCGGGTTCGGTTTCTGGGTTCTGGGTCCGGATCCGAATCCGCTAGGTTTAAAATAGGGTTCGCGTTGAGTACGGGTTAGCGGGTACGGGTCGGGTTCAAATCCGACCCGTTAGGGTTGGGTTGGTTTAATTGGGTTTAAACCGGTTTGGTTTGGTTCGGTTTATATTGGTTTATTTAAAATATTGTTTTTAGGTCTTTAAAAATAATTTTTTGGTTCAATAAATTCCAGAAAAATTATACTATATCTATTTATTTATTTTACACTCAAAAATATTATTTCATAATATTTTAATATTTAATAAAATCACAAAATTTATTTAATTTCAGAAAATATTTATTTTAATTATTTAAAAATAGCAGAAAAATCCCGAAAATTCATTTTTAATTTCTGAAAAATCTAGGTGTTTACAACCAATCTCGAAGTGCTCGTAACACTAGAACTACAAAGAAGAACACAAATAAGGTACAAATAAATATAACATATATTATTAATTGTCGATAAATAGAACACTAGAACTACACTAGAATGCTGATACTTGTAAAAGTGTTAGACATCCACTTATATTTTTTGTCGTTCTACTATTTGATACCTTACTCACAAAATATGTCATCGAGTGGTATAAATATGCTAACACTGCTTCACCCCATGCGTGTATTGTGAGCGTACCCAAATCTTCAAGAAATGGTAGCAGTCGTACGTTGATCATATTTTCTGTGGCGTCAGGGAAAAAATGATCCGCATAGACACAGTAAGTAAGCTCTAGTGCAACATATCACCTGAAAACATAATTGAATATTGATACCAGCCACATTAAATAAATATTAACGATAATTAATATAGGAAAATAAATACCCGTGGATAATCGACAGCCACTATTGTAGAGCCGATTTTATCAACATGCATCAAAGTAGACCGGAGCCAAGTGGGTATGACACTGCTGGTGTCTCCAATCTCAGATGGTGGCTCCACACCAAGATATTCTCTAATGAGATCTTTTGGATCCAATTTTTCGTTAAGATATATAGGTAAACCATCGATAGGTAACCCCAGAATCTGTGCCACATCCGCTAATGTGATCGTCATCTCTCCGAAGGGTAGCTGGAATATGTTGCGTGTTGGCCACTATCGCTCAATGATACTTAAAATCAAGTCTATATCGTGACGCTTAATACATATAGCGTCAACAAGTTAAAAACCAAAAGCCTCCACCAAGGCCATTTGGCCTTCAGTCAACTCCCATGATGACCGCCACTCACCATGCTCTTGTAATTTTATATCTGAATAATCATAGCGCTATATAATATATGTATATATATCATTAGTACAATATAATACGGACTCCTAGGTGCATTCACAATGCATTCAAACAAAGTATGCTCACGGACTCCCTGGTGCTTGCATGTAACTCTGAGAGAAAGAAATAAAGTGAGGAAAGAGTGTCAGGAAGAGAGAGATAGGGGAGAGTGCCAAAGAGAGAGAGAAGAAAGAGACAGAGAGGCGGAGGACAGAGAGGGACAAAGAGAGAGAGAGAAAGAGAGAGGACAGAGAGGGACAGAGAGAGAAAGAGAGGAGGGAAGGACAAAGAGACAAGAGAGTGAGAGAGAGACGAGAGAGAGAGAGTTAGAGAGAGACGGAAGAGAGATAGAGCGACAGAGAGACGAGAGAGAGAGAGAGAGAGAGAGAGAGAGAGAGAGAAAGAGACGAGAGAGTTAGAGAGAGACATAAGAGAGAGAGAGAGAGAGAATGACAGAGAGACGAGAGAGTGAGTGAGAGAGAGATGACAGAGAGATGGGAGAGAAAACGCCCATTGGATGGACGTTTTCTCCTTGAGAAACGCCCATCCGATGACGTTTTCTAGAAAGAGTGACATAGAGACGAGGGAGAGAGTGACAAAGAGACGAGAGAGAGTGAGAGAGACGGGAGAGAGAGTGACAGAGAGACGAGAGAGGACGAGAGAGAAAGAGAGTGACAGAGAGACGAGAGAGATGGAAGAGAGATGAGAGTCCTTGAGAAACGTCTATCCGATCGACGTTTTTTATATTTTATTATTATTATTTTTAACTCTAACGTTGATTAACGAAAATAATATTATATTATTTTTTTAAAAATACAAAAAGCCTATCCGATAGGCTTTATAATGCTTTGAATAATTTTTTAAAAATTCGATGCTCTAAATGAAATTAACGTAAATTATGATGCTCTATATGAAATTTTTCTTAAAAATTTTTCAGGAAACATCAACAGAAGTGAGCAAGTCGGAGTCATGGAAATGTTCCTGTGCTAATTCTTCTTCTTGGGGATTTTCACTGTTGATGTAGATAATGCATTAGTATACAAATTCAAGAAAATTACTAAGGGTAGCAGACAAAGATTTTAAAAAAAATTGTTTTCTTTATATTCAAAATATATTTAAAAAAAATGTTATTATGTATATTATAATTTTATTATTATTTTAGGACTATCAGTATGGTAGTTTTGAGGCAGAAAATTGTGTCGAAGTTTCCAAATCCTAAAAATGATTTTCAAAATCATGATATTTGTAAGAAATAAAATTTTAATTTATATTAATAAAAATTAAAAAAAAAAAAAATCTATATATTGTTGTGTTTAATTTTGTTTAACAAATCTACAAAATATATATATATCAAAATGGAGAGAGAAAAAAAAAAGGAGAATTTAATTAGTTATTTTAAATGAATTTTGATGTTTGAAATGATGTTATCTTGTAACAAATAATGTGACATTCTTTAACATTTTAACTTAAAAATGATGTTCCCTATATCACTTGATAGGACCTTCGAACGTACATACAATGGTATGTAGTTGTTGCCTTGGTAGTTTCACAGGCGAACCACGATGGGGACTACTGTTGTTCCCACTAAATTTTTTTTTCAAGTTAAATATTTTTTTTAAAACATTTCTTTCAATTTTATGCTTTGTCCTCTCAAAAAATTATAATTTTTGATTTCTAATACATATTTACATCTGTTTTTACTTTTTTTTTTTCTTCTAAATTTTTTCTAAACTTAAGAAGGTTGGATAGATATGAAAAAAAAAAGTTAAAATTAGAATTATTTACACTAACTACTCCTATATTTTTGGTTTATAACACGGAATATATGTGCTTTTAAAAAAGTTACATTGACCATTCCGATTTTTTGATTTATTACACGGAGTCTCCTTACTTTAAGATAAAAATAAAAAATTATAACACTTAACTATTCATGTTTTTAATTTTTTTTTTTTTCCTAAAAGGAGAATGTTTAGTGTAATTTTTTTTAAAACAGAAATATCATGTGTTATAAACAAAAAACATAGAGACAATTAGTGTAAATAATTCTTTAAATTAGTATGAATAGAATTCTAATTTAATAATATTAAGCAAGCTTATGCAATCATATGACAAAATATTTAATTTTTTAATAAATTTTGACGTAGTTAACTTTATTTAATAAATTTTAAGATTTTTTTTTTTTTTTACATTTCAGGTTGACTTTTATATTTTAAATTTCTGCTGTGAAATATGAATACATTTTTTGGATGACTCCTTCAGGAACCAAAGATATCTGCAGAAGCTTGCGGATCGAAATGAATACGGTCGGACAGAATTAGTTAATTAAGAATTGGGTAATTCAAAATATTCGAATAAAATATGTTTTTTTCTATAATATTATTAATTTAACCATATATACAAATCCAGGGGTTCTTGGACTGGAAAGTCTTTTCTACGAGAATTAGAAGCAACTTCTTTCTATACAGTATTAAGTTGTGAGAGAGTTGTTCTGATCCTTCGGTAAAGATGGGCCTTTTAGCTATCAAAATCAATGAAGAAAAAGTGCTCTCCAAAAGAAGAAACCAAACAGATGCAAGCAAAAGCACCGAATGGAGAACCAAACACGAGGGCTTACTTGCCAACTTGGGTGAACACAGTGGCCAAAAAGAATTCAATAATGCTAACTTTACAACCAAATGCTTACAACTTTCTTACGAACCTCTCTTCTCACTGCTATGTGGACCACATACGACACCACTTCTCCTTCCAATAAATAGCTGTCACATAATATTTCTGCCACGCGACGATCATCCGGACAGCCACCGGGTCCCATTTCTCCCTCCTTCTTCAATAGACAGTCGTCACGTGGACGCCACATGACAGTTGTAAGAGGATTGTAGACATTTGGTTGTAGTCATAACATAGTCCGAAAGAATTTGTGGGATGTTCATCCACACGAAGTAGCACAAGGGATGGGATGATTATTGATTGGCTACTTGTTGATGTTTCTTGCCTCTAGAAATCAGAAGTGAAGCGACTGACCAGACTTTTCATGATTCATATAGGCACAAGAGGCACATGCCATGTTTATCCACAACTCTCCTCTTATTGTTCTGCTGTCCATCCACTATGAACCGTTAGGCTCTTGGGGGTGTACAGTGAGGTGAAACGTAGATGGACGGAAGTTGTTACGAAGATAATGGAGGAGGATTGATAGTTGAGTCGAAATTTAAATTAATTCAAAACAGCAGCAGCGGTATACTGACGGTATCCTGCTGGTAATATACCAGCGGTATACTGATTTTTGGACAGTTCGTTCCAAAATTCAATTTCGAGGGTGGCGGTACACTACGGTATACTGGCGATATACTACAATATATCGCATGTCAAAATAGGTTCAGACGTGGTCCAAAAAAGTTGCATGTTTTGACTGTATGATCAAATCTGGACGACAAAAAATATTGTTGGATTATTTTAGGATTTTTCTAACCCTAAATTGGGTTTCTTAACCTATATAAAGGAGGTTGAGGGGGGTTACCATGAAGAAACTCATACGAGAGATTCTAAGGAGCAAGTCCATAGAAATCTTAAAAAAAAGGTCTGTACTTTTGCTCTTAGGGCTTGCTTTTCGAGACAATTGGAAGAGAAGATCTATTCGGAGAATCATCTTTTTATTTCAGGGAGACCGTCACATGATTTCGTGAGTGATTTCATTGTGTATCTTCTTAGTTCTCCTTGATATTGGTGAGGGTTGAACTTGTCACGTCTCGGTTTCACAGAATCAAAAGTCACCACTGGACGTGATGTCATACAAGTCTAAATTGTACTTATACAAGACAAACACCTTAACGGCCGATATAACATCTAAGATACAAAGTCATTGCAGCAAAAATATTAAATAAAAAAGTTGAATCGACACAAGATATACAAAATATAATTCTCTTTATTATAATATGTAGTGAAATAACAACGGCTCGAAGCTACAGAATAATTTGATTACAATCACACACACTCTCTCAATACAGTGAAACACGCCACAATCAACGATGTTCCATACATTATGTTCTCTATATACAAATAAAAATAACATCTATGGCCGCAATGTTTCAAGTTGCTTATTGAGCTCTAACGCTTCAGAAATCCAAACAAACTCCGCACATGCGAAGATCTGGTTGGGGGAGGGGGTCAGTACATTGGAAAATATACTAGTGAGTGACCTTTAACCCACTTAACTAAAACCAACATGTTTATTAAGTGATTGCAAGTAAATATATGTGGTATTTCCAATCTTGTCTTAGGATCAATTACATGCCATATAATACATGAGCATATTTGTGTCCATAAGCATAAATGTGTCATACAACAGAGTTGATCTTACCCAATGTTTACCATCATTTCTTGTCAATACAACGATATCATTCATAGTGAACTAAAAATAATGTGTACAAGGGGGTTCTTGCAGAAGACAATCGTTTGCCTTTATAAAATAAAAGTGTGATGTCACGCCCCAGTACTGGAATACGAAAACGGACATGGCCAACTACCCCGTACAAGGTACTATACGTCGTACGGCGATCACGTCTGTATAAGACAAGGGGGTGCATGCTACAATCAAGTCTCCTATGGTCAAGAACTTTTATGCCTCAATCATTCAAACAAAAAACAGTAAGCATAGAGCATATATGATAAGCAATAAGGCATCCCAAACGCTTTCTCAAAATATTTTGGAGTCCAGCTGTACAAAATAAGAAGCTGAAAGAGTAACAAAAGTATATGACAGTGATCAGCTGCAGTCTGATTTAATACAATCATGTAAGAAAACTAATGTCCAGACGAGCCAGCTAACAGGTGCCGGTGGCTAAACGCCAAAAGGAAGTAAATGTGCAAGACGAGGAGGGAAGAAAAAAATTCACTCGCTATCCCATGCGACCATATTTCTGGTATGCGCCATGAGTTGGGGATCCTCAGGTGATGGCTCGAAACCTGGCCATGCAAAACCAGTGGGATTAGACCCCAAATAGCAACTACCACAAAGGAAGCACGAAATGGAGAAACAAAAACCCGAGGAAAACAAATAATAATACATAAGTTCAGTGTCGTAACTTAGGTCCATGGCATATCCTAGTGATAAGGCTCAACCCTACAACTAAACAAGGATAAGGGTTGAACCATCACAATATGATAGTCCATTTCCCTATGCTACTAGCTGAATAATACAATCGCAAACAAGTCCATTTCTTATATCGGCCAATCATTTATACGGCTTATTATTTTGTGGAGTTTGAGGTTATCTCAGAATAATGCATAATATGTATCCTCAAATCACGCTAGTGCCGAACATGAGCTAACCAAACCAAATAAATAAACAGGCACTTACAGGATGCACCAGTCCCCCGTAGGGCCACTACGCTAAAAATACGGTATTAGCGGTTTAAGTATTCCTATATTAAAACAGTGGCTCGGCATAATAATAGTCAGATACTGCACTCCACTATGGCAGATGATATACAGTATCTGTGGTGGCCAGCCCACATTGCACTATAATGAATCTCTGTGGGAAGGTTCGTTGGCATGATCTGTTACTATGACTTTTAGTTACCTAATTAGCCGTATGTCGTGTTTGAAATCTCAAGGCATGGTCATATGAGAATTTTTCTTAAGATGTCATATAAAGTACGGGCACACTAGATACAAATCCATAGAAGTCAAATCTGGATTCACCCGAGCGTGTATGCAATATTCAGACAATCAATATCCTAGCCACGCTTTGGTAGTTGACTCGCTTATCATGTCCGTGCTGGAAAAATAATATATATTTATAATATCACGCGTTCAAAAATTTGGAGGCATTCTGGATACACAACCCAAATATAATTACTTAACACGTGACACGATGTGTCGTACCTCAGCGCACATTAAATCATAAAATTATTAGGCAATAATGGTATCAGCACGGATACAGTATTCGAGTCCAATTACCAATCCTGCATTGGGTCACAAGAGACAAGATAATATTTAATCAAACATGCAAGGTTGCATGGGTCTCTAGGTCCCATGAAGTCAGGCGGCATGACAATCCTGGCCGCATATGAAGTCAGGTCGCATATGAAGTCAGGGCCGCATGAGAAGTCAGGCCGCATGAAGTCAGGCCGCATGAACCACTTGGCCGCATGCTCAGGGTTAAGGTCTACTCCCTGGGACAAGTGATGAAGTGACGATCAATAAATAGGGTGTCAGTGATGTGACATAAAGTGACTGATGTGACATGCCATAAAGTATGTTAGGAAGAAAATACAAAACCATAGAAATAAGTGTCAACGGTTTAGAGCCATGCGTCGAAGAAAATAATGGCCGCATGCTCTCCAGGAAGCATGGGTGTCGGTGTCGCATGGGGTTCAATGCCGCATGGAGGTCTCTTAGACTTAGCAAATTTTTTATTCGTTCAGCAAGTGAAGCACAAGGTGTTCAAGGACACTTGTGTAAATCAGCATTCATGCGTCCAACAAGATGGACGCATACTGTCATTATGCGGTAAGAGTTTAGGCCGCATAACCCTCTCAGTCCGTATGGCACTCTCAGCCGCATATGCTCACTGGCCGCATGAGAACTTCTTTTTCTCCAATAGCAGGTTCGGCCATGGCAGAAAAGCTAAAAAAACTAAAATTTTGTTTACTTCATAAAATCCTCATTTTAAGTCCAAATTGGGTGAACCAAAAGCCAAAATGCTCTAAATTGAAAGCTCTATCATGTAGCAAAAAATAGTTTTCAAAGACACATGTTTAATAGATAAAAACTAAGAAAAACTCATGGAACCTATGAAAAACCTAAATTTAGAAATACAGGTCTACTCAAAACCACCCATCAAAACAGAAAACTCCAAGAACTAAAAGTGCTTAGAAATATATAACAAACATAATAGAACAATAATATGGAGAATTTTTCTATTTTTTATGCAAGGTGTACTTGCCTATGGAAATGGAGAGAGAAAACTAAAGAAAGAGGAAGTAATAAAGAAGTGAAGAGAGAGAGTGAAAATGTTGGGTTATATATGGTAGGATTGAACCAAAGGTTCTCATGAGTTGAACTAACCCACAAAATAAATCATAAACCAGGTTAAACCAAAGAATGAGTCTAGTCTCCATGCACATGCAACCATGCTAAAATAAAATATATTCCAAATACGTATATCGAAAACGGGGAGTGACATCTCTATCCACCTTAGAAAAATTCTATCCTCGAAATCTAAATCCAAGCAATAGCTAGAGAAGTCATGACAAGCACGATACCAATCTACTAGCAACTACACATGCAACTAATCTCATCACAACATACAGGTGATCACTTGATCACATAATCCGAGATATGAAGGTGTAAGAAAGAATATACCTTCTGAATCGAATAGGTGCGGGTATTAAGATCGAATATCTTCCTCTGCTCCCACGTCGATTCTCCTAGAGAATAATGGCCCCAAGCAACTCGGACAAGAGAAATAGTCCAGTTCTTGAGCATATTCTTCCTTCGGTCCAATATGGATACGGGTTGCTCCTCATAAGATAAGTCGGTACCAACGACTAATTCAGAGTGATCGAGGATATGACTCAGATCCGGAACATACCTACGCAACTGAGACACATGAAATATATCGTCTACCTCACATAGCGAAGGCAGAAGCTCGAGAATATCGAACGGACCTTCGTATCGTAGACTAAGCTTCCCGCGAACCCCGAATCTAATGACTCCATAAGTAGACAAAATCAGCAAAAATATGTGGTCGCCGATACGAAACTCTAAAGGTCTACGATGATGATCTGCCCAATGACGATGCATATCTTGCGCAACCCGAAGTCGTTCTCTAATCTTCTTGACAACCCCTACAGTCTGCGTTTATTTCAGGGCCTAACATATTTTGCTCACCAATGTCGTCCCAAGCCAACGGTGACCTACACGTCTTGCCGTATAGTGTTTCAAAATGTGCCATCTGAATACTGGCTTGATAACTATTATTATACGAGAATTCTACCAAGTGAAGGTGAATCTTCCAAGATCCACTAAGATCTAAGGTAAAGGCTCGTAACATATCCTCCAAGGTCTGGATGGTTCTCTCTGATTGTCCGCCTGTCTGGGGGTGGTAAGCTTTGCTGAATCTTAACTTGGTGCCCAAGCTCTGGTGCAAACTTTTGAAAAAATGAGAAGTAAACTGTGTGTCTCGATCTGACATGATACTTACTGGGATACCGTGTTGTCTTACTATCTATCGCATATATATTTCAGCAAATTATTCTGTAGACTGTCCTACTCGAAAAGGAAGAAAGTGTGCTACTTTTGTGAGACGATCTACTATCACCCAAAATGCATCTCAACCAGTCGGTGATCTAGGTAAACTAGTCACAAAGTCCATCATGATGTGTTTCCACTTTCACTCTGGAATAGAAAGCGGCTACAATAATCATGTCGATCTCTGTTGTTCTGCCTTCACTTGCTGACATATCAGACATAGCGATACAAAGCATGATATTTCTCTCTTCATTCTATTTCACCAAAAGTATTGCTTGATATCTTGGTACATCTTCGTGTCTCTCGGATGAATGGAATACTGGAAACTGTGTGCTTCAGTCATAACTTCTTGTCGAATATCCCCGCTTGGTATGCATAGACGATTTCCAATCCATAGCATTCCATCTATGTATTGTCAACTCCTTCCGAAGTCCTGACTCACATTCTTCTCGTGGGTTTGAATCTTTGGGTTCTCTGCCTGAGCTGGCTTGATTCTATCTACCAAAGTTGACTGAATCTGTAGGCTAGCCAAAACTCCTGTACTCTGTGGAAGTACTATCTCGTTACCCATCTCTCATAAGTCTTTTAGAATGTGCTTCTCAACAATCAACATAAATTTTCTACCTCTTCTGCTAAGTGCATCAGCTACTACATTAGCTTTGCATGGATGGTACTGAAGTTCTACATCATAGTATTTTAACAACTCTAGCCACCTTCTCTGTCTCATGTTCAGGTCCTTCTGCGTGAACACATACTTCAAACTCTTATGATCCGTGAATATTTTTACTCGATCGCCATATAAGTAGTGCCGCCATAGCTTAAGTGCAAACACTACTGTTGCTAGCTCCAAATCGTGAGTTGGATAGTTCTTCTCGTGATCCCTGAGCTACCGAGAAGTATATGCTATCACTCTCCCTTGCTGTATCAAAACACATCCAAGTTCCTTTCCAGATGCATCACAATATACTGTGAATCCTTTGGAGCCTACTGAAAGAGTAAGGATTAGTGTAGAGATTAACTTCTTCTTCAACTCTTCAAAGGCTGTCTGATATTTCATCAACCCCACAAAGTTAACTTTCTTGTGCGTCAACCGAGTTAATGGTGTCGAGATCTTAACAAAATCTGACACAAATCTTCTGTAGTATCCTGCCAAGCCTAGAAAACTACGCGCTTCTGCTACTGTCTTTAGAACTGTCCAGTTCTCTACTGTCTCTACCTTCTTGGGATCAACTGATACTCCTGCTCCAGAAATAATATATCTAAGAAAGGATATACGATCTAGCCAAAAATCACACTTACTAAACTTTCTATATAACTGGTGCTCCCTCAAAGTTTGCAGAACTATCCTGAGATATTCTTCATGCTCCTCTTCATTATGAGAATACACCAGGATTTCATCGATGAATACTCCCATAAATTGGTCTAAATACGACATACAAATATGGTTCATCAAGTCCATGAATACCGCTGGAGCATTAGTCAGTCCGAATGTCATAACTTAGAATTCATAATGCCCTTATCGTGACCTAAATATTGTCTTTGGTAGATCATGTTCCCGGACTCGCACCTGATGATATCCTGATCGTAAATCTATCTTGGAGAAGACTCTTGCTCCACTTAATTGGTCAAACAAATCATCAATCCTTGGTAATGGATACTTGTTCTTCACTGTTACTGCATTAAACCGCCTGTAATCCATACACAACTACGTCGATCCATCCTTGTTCTTTACCAATACTGCTGGTACTCCCTACAGCGATGTTTTGGTTCAAATAAACTTCTTCTCCTTCAGTTCTTCTACGTGTCGATATAATTGATCAAGTTCTGATGGTGACAATGGGTGCACCTTCTGGGATACTGGTTCTGCTTCTGGCATCAACTCTATACAGAACTCTACTACTCTAACTGGGGGTAATTCGAAAAGATCGTTGGAAAAGACATCCATGAACTCTTCAACTATCTTGGGCAGTGGGTTTGCTTTTTTTGCTACTGTTGTGACTCCTCCCTTGTGCTGGTCTCTTGCTATTCTGCTAAGGACAAACTCTTTTAGACCAAAAATTCTAAACAACACTCTACCCTCTCGATAGTTTATCGTTGCATGACTGTCTCTCAACCAGTCCAGGCCCAAGATAACATCAAAGTTATCCATAGAAAACTCGATCAACTTTGCAGGTAATAAATGCCCACATACTATGACTGGACATGTAGGCATACCCTACTAACTTCTACGATCCCATTGCCAGTGAGTATATTCAGCCTCGCTGGCAATGCCTCAAACTTTAATCTAATATGTGTCGCATATTGTGCAGATATAAATGAGTGCGAAGCTCTAGAATCAATTAAAGTTGTGGCAGAAAAAGGTTGTAACAAAAATATTACCTGTCACTATGTCGCCCGACGCTATTGCTTCTTCCAAAGACAAGGTGAGTGCCTGCCCTTGATTTTATTGAGCTCCCTGTTGCTTTCTTTCTTGCTGCCTTGGTTGCGGCCCTGCTGATTCTGCTTTTGTTGTCTATAAATCTGGGCCTGCATCGGCAATAGACGCTGAGCTAAAGGCCGTGCTGTTACTGCTGGTCCTACTTGATGTACTGCCCTTGGAGCTGGCAATGCAGGAAATTGTTGTACTGGCCCTCCTGGCCTTTGCATCAATGGGTACATGGCAACCTTGTGATCAAGGCTCCCACATCTCAAGCATAGTCTTTTAGCTGCCCGACAAACATCTCGGGTATGACCTCCCTTGCCACAGTAGGTATAACTTGTCAGCACTCCCCGTCATTGTTGTTGCTGCTGCAGCTGTTGCTACCTCGGCTGTTGTTGCCAAGTTGGTACTATCACAGTTGAAACTGCTATCCTCCGCGGTGCTGAATCATGGATACGTACGCCAGGACTGACGTTCGGGGTACTGGTCCTCCCTCATTATTCTGTCCATGTGTAAACCCCCTCACCCAAAAATAGGTATTTTGTGTGTATTTTGTATTTCTTGTATTTGTTGTAGATTATTTTTTTATCAATTAAAACCCAATAATTTATTAGGATACTTCAAAATGGTTTGGACATTAATAATATAGGATGGCCCCAAAATCTGTATCGCCCTTTATAGGAAGTAGCCTACACAGGAGACACTACTTGTAGGATCTTTTCTTGGCACAGGAATTCGATCCCTTGGTGTTAGCATGACTTTAGTGTAACGACCATAGATTAATTATTATATATATATATATATATATATATATATATATATAAAATTTAATTGTGGTTATTTTTTATTTTCAACTTTTCTACAATTAGCATCCCAAAATTCTCCGTGCCAAGTTAGACATTTTTCCTTTTTATAGATGTGCATATTATTTACTATTATCCTATCTTGTGGATAACCATTTATTTATTTACTTAGTTAATTAGATAATATAATTATTTGATAACTAGATAAATACCTAATTATTAATTACAAAATATTACATAAAATATTTTGAGTGTGGTATTTTATTAAAGCTGTACAAAGTAATTTTTTAGAATTTATTTGGTGTGCAAATATTATTTTTGGATTTTTTTCTCATTTATATATGTGAATATATGTTAATAAATATATGGTTATTAATAATAATAATAATAAGAAGAAGAAAGGTTAATAATAATAATAGTAATAGAAGTAGTAGTAGTAATAATAATAATAATAATAGTAATAATAACAATAATAGAAACAAAAAGAAAAGAAAAAGAAAAAGAAATAACAAAAAAAAACCAAAAAACCCTTAACCTAATAACTAAACTCCTATTCAACCACTCAATTCCCACAGAAACACCCCCCCCTCCCGCGCGGATCACTCTCCCCCCGCCCTCTCTCTCTCTCTCTCTCTATATATATATATATATATATATATATATATATATACCTAAAACTCAAAACCCTAACCCAAACCCTAACCCTAGCCTCCGACCGACGAGCACCCCCGCGCCGACCGCCGCCGCCCCGCGCCGCCGCAGCCCTGTCGACCGCCGTCGTCCGCCCCAGCTGGGCACGCGCACGCGTGCAAAAACACCGCCCCGAGTCTCCACATTCACGGTATGATATCTCTCTCATTTCTCGTCCTTTTCTCGAGCGGTTTGTGCGTGTACATTCACAACCTAACCCTCTAGGATTTTCATTCAAGCGGAACGAGTTTTCGTGCCCTATATTGGTCAAAAATTCGATTGAAAAATGGCCCAAAAACTGACAAAAAATAGTCCAGAAACTTCAACCCAAACTCCTATGTTCACACCCAATTTGCCATCAACCTGTTTAATTTTTTCAAAAACTAATTAAAGGGTTTTCTTCCCAATATAATCGAGATTTTTTTTGTTCTTTTAGTTTTTATTAATTTGTTTTATGTGTTAAATTATTCAACCACCAAAATGACCAAAAACTTAATTTTTTAAAACTTAAATTTTGTGATACGGAGTGCGCCCCGCCAAACGGGACCGCCTCGTCCCGTACCAATTATACCAAAAGGTGTGTATGGTATATTCTGACGTGTGAGATTTCGCAAAAGTTGATTCGGACGTGTGCGTGCGTCAGAATCAACCCGTATCCGTAAAGAGTTCCCGTATCGCGACTTTTGTAAAATATCACCCCATTTTGTGTATGCTCATCGGAATGCGACAAAACTCGTGTCATTGGATTCGTGGTATCATGCTGGTCCTGTGACCCAAGTTTCACGCGATTCTGAGACAGTTGACCAAGTCACTTATTCGCGGGTCCCACAATTGACTTTAAGGGCGAATTTGTGTTCGGCTCACCGGAATCCAAAATTGGACTTACCGTTGAGTTTGTATTGACGTTTAGAATTTGTTTGACCTATAATTTGTCCCATTTAGAGACCTTTACCTCTGGCACATATTTCGGTGCAAGTTAGCCCACATGTGGACTCACTTTGACCCAAAATTACTGTTTTGCCCCTGTGTCCAAATTGGACGAACGGGTAGTATTTTCTAGCTATTTTTCTTATTCTGGGAACGTTGGTGATGTTTATTTCAGCATCCTAAGACGTTCATTCGGAGGCCATAGTTTATGATCCATTGTGCTTGACGTCTGGACGCTTACACTACGCAACTTTTTTGCCAGGCAAGTATACCTTGCCATTGTATTGTGATTTATATTCCATATGGTGCATGTATTTTATTCTGTCATTCAGTTCATATATTTTAACTGCTATATAAACTGCGTATCCAAGAATAACTTGGATGCAACGACGGTGACGTCGTATTTTATCTTCATTATATATTATGCATGTCGACCTAGTTTTACGAGACCATCACATGATCATGAGGCATTTTTATGTTTATTTGGCCGTGATACATTTCTTATACGAGTGTGAGTCTCATATAGATCACGGACTTACGTATTGACTGATCATCAGTATATATGCGACGTGCGATAGGACATAACTGTTAATAGAGATATGTTAGAAGACTTGGCAATTATTAGAGGTCTTATCGTGTCATGGATATGACATGCTTAGAGCATGGGGTGGGGAGGATAACAAGTAAGGATTTTGGGCTTATTTGTATTTTTTTGTGTAACCCGTACGCTCCGTCGGAGATGCGCGGTCATGATGACCCCTATATATTATTATTATCAGACGGTCTCTGACGTTCAAAAGACGTCATGCTTTTTAGGCCCCTGATTCTCCGAGAGAATTATGCCAATCCTATTTTGGCCAGATAGCCCACGTGTTGGAAAGTTGTTCTCAAAGTGCATTCACATAGATGGTTAGGCGACCCTTGGATGTTTATTTTCAGTACTTTATTGGCATGCTTCTATGTATCTTGTTACGTCTCTCTGAGGACCCGGTCCCTTTCCAGGTGTAGACGATCATGACTATTCACAGGAGCACGAATCAGGACTTGCTACTTCGATCTCTTTCGAGGAGGTCTTCTCTTCGAGCCTCATTGTTCATCAGATGTACTTATTTTGTTTCTCTTATATTCTAGTTGGTAGTGGATTTATCTCTATCCAACTATTAGTTCTTCTCGACTAGTTCATATTTGGTTTATTGACATATATGATCATTTATTTTTTTATGATTACTTTGTGGATGAGATTTAGTTATGCACTGTGACTTATGACGAATATATACCACTTGTGAATTGTTATTCATAATACAACGTACGTATGTGATATGGGTTCCATATATTGGATTTGTCATCTACATACAGCTGGCATGCTTACGTATTCCTAGTCCTACATATTTTGGGGCTGGGACGTGACACCATGAGGCCTCTTTCGATCTACTCTTCTGGATGCCATCATCTGGGAAGTAAGGACAATCCTCTTGGCTGCTATTAATACCGCCTTGAAGGTCTGGTAGTCGTGTACCTCTACCATGTACAAGATCTCCAAGTGAAGTTTCTGCTGGAACCTTATTGCTCTCTCCAACTTTGTTGCCACCATGGTTGGAGCAAATCTGCTAAGTCGACAAAATTCTGCCGCATAGTAGTCTACTGTCCTTCCAGCTTGCTTGAGGTTAATGAACCTTTGCTGCAACTCACACTGAGCCACAATCCCAAAGTACTTCATCCTGAACCGGGTCCCAAAATCCTCTCATGAAATATGATGCCTCAATCCTACCTCCATAGTGGGCCACCAATCTCTTGCCAGATCTTGGAGTTGAAGGCGAACCAGGTCAACCTATTTCTCGGCCGAAACTTTAGCCGCTGTCAGAATGGTCTCAATATCCTGGAGCCAATCGTCTGTCGCGATTGCGTCCTCCTACCATCAAAATATCTAGGGTTCAGTCTGCAAAATCTAACAGATGTCCCAGATTCTGATCTCCCGCCTCGTTCTAGTGTTGTCTGCAACCCTTGGTTCAATATGACATTCTGTTCCTGCTGCTGGAGCTGTTGTTGTTGTTGTTGTTGTTGTTATTGCACCACCATCTGGTGTTGTTGGTGTAAACTCCCTCACCCAAAATAGGTATTTTGTATTTATTATAATTATTTTAGATTATTTTAAATCGATTAAAGTTTAATTGTTGCATTATGATACTTTATCGTGGTTTGAACATTAATGACATAGAACGACCTCAAAATCTATATCGCCCTTCGTAGGAAGTAGCCTGCACAGGAGACACAACTTGTAGGATCATTCCGTGACTCAAAATTTGACCATTCAACATTAGTATGGCATTAGTGTAACAACCGTTGTTTATTTTATTTAATATTTAGATATTTCTATATATATAATTTATTTTTGGTTATTTTTCAATCCAACATTGAGGGAATAAAAAGAAAAGAGAGAGAAAGAAAATTATTCAATAAGCAACCCATAATTCCTCCATGCCAAATTATGCCACTTCCCTCGATCGTAGGATTTATTTATTTATTTATTAATTATTCCCCTAGAAGCCCAATCAAATCTCAACTACCAAAGATTTACCTTAGATTTGTATATTAATTGTCCATTAATTATTCCCTTAGAAGCCCAATCAAATCTCAACTACCAAAGATTTACCTTAGATTTGATTATTAATTGTCTATTATTTTATTCTCTTAGAATCAAATTAAATCGTATTCATTAGTTAGTTATTGATTAGTTGTTGACTATTTAATAACTAACAACCTAATTAGAAAATATCCTAATAAATAACTACCCATCCTAATCCTACCCCCTCTTCCAAACCCGTGCCCCCTTACTCGTACGCACGCCCCCCTAGGTCGATCCCCCCTCTCTACCCATCTATATGCATATATATATATATATAAATACTCCCATTCTCATCTAAAAACCAAAACCCTAACGTAATCTCCTTTACCAAAACCCTAATTTTCTTCATGCCATCTCCAAGTCGCTGACCCACCCCCTTCACATGGACACCATACCTATCTCCTCCACCCATGAACCCTAGTTTTGGGTTTTAATCTAAAAGTTTGGTGCATGTGTGAAACCTTCTTCAAAATACTCTTTAATTCTTGTTAATGTATTTATATAGATGTTGTTAATAGAAAATATATTTAGTTTTTATAAATAATTTTAGATTTATTAATTTGTATTCAAATAGAATTTTGAGCATATTTTATGGGTAGTTTTGACCTAGTTTTGATGTATGCATGTTGGAGACCCTTCGACCTTTTTAAGACTTGATCACAAGATAGAAAAGCCTAAAATTTTCTTGATAAATTATTTTTTCTAGAAATTATATATTATAAATTTTTATTAAATAAATATTATCTTGATATCACAATACCCATGTACCACCCCTTTTGAATGTATACTATCAAGTTTGATTGCCAACCCTAATAGGATCAACTTGTAGATGATAAAAACCTAATTATTTTTGTATAGATAAAAGCTTTAGAATTATTTATATTTATTACTAATTTTATCATATTTATTCAGATTTTATTTTTATTTATAAAAATTAGAATTCTAGGTATTTTATGTAGCAAGTTGACATAGTTTTGACAAAACATGACCCTGTCAATATTAGACTTAAACCCCGACCAAAAATCCTTATTGTTATAATTAAAATTATATTATTATATTTTAATTCTGATTTATGAGTATTTATTTTAGATTTAGTTATTTGTTAAAAATTAATTTTTGGTGACTAGTAGGCAACCCATTGTGACCTAGTTTTGGTTTCTACTTTATTTTGGACTCATAGAATTTATAAGAGGCGACCCTATTACTAAAAACCCTATATTTCTAATCAATTCCAGACTTAATAGTTTTTATTAAATAATGTTTTAAAAATAGTTTTTGATAATGTTTGATGGTTAGTAATATTTTGGTGTAGAGTTACTTGCATGTGCAACCAACGTAGGAGTATTAACTAGATAATAACTTAATTTAACTAGAAGATTAGAGTCTAATTAGTGTAATAATTAATTGGTAGGTGTTCGAGACGTTCTTGTGGAGAGCTCTGGACCATATTTGTTGTGCTCGGAGAGCTCCGGACCATATTTGTTGTGCTCGCAACTTGGCTTTGAAGACAAGTACATCTTGCTTGATTGTATTGTTCAGTTTATATATGCCATATGCCTAGTTTTATTTATTTAGTTGTTTGCACGCATCTTAGAGTAGCAGACTTATCCAGTATCTTGTAAAGATACGTGCTATCTTCTGACATGACACTGTTTCAAACACGTTCACTGTCTGAGTGAGAGAGTACATGGACTAGCGTGTCGACCGCGCATCGATACGTAAGTTTCCGTCTTGTGTTAGTAGTTGGTGTTATTTAGTTTTAGATTTTACTAGCATCTTGCATTATGTCTGTACCGCGTATACGGTTCGGATAGTACATTGGGAGGAGAGAATCTACTAGTGAGCGTATGGAATTTCTGTTTCTAATGTATATATGGTGTATCTCGTGTACCCAGAGTCCTTTTTGGATATCTAGTGAGATGACTGTTCTTCTATTTCTCTCCCATCATACGCCACTAGAGATGTCGCGAGTGCATTTCACATAGATAGTTTAGTTACCCTATTTATTGTTTACAGCTTTACTTTTATGCATGTCAATTTCTTGTGTACTTATTATGTTCCTCTGAGGACCTGGCACCTTTTCCAGGTATAGAAGATCGTAATTATTTGTAGGAGCACGGATCGGGACTGGTTACTTCTTTCTCTTTCGAGGAGGTCTTCCCTTAGAGCTTCTTGATCACTAGATGATGTACTTATTTTATTGTCTTTCATATTCTAGTTCGGTAGTGGATTTGTCTCCATCCAACTATTAGTTTTTCTCGACTGTTTCCTACTTGGTACATTGCCATATTGGGTTATATATTTCTATTTAGTTTTGTGGATGAGATTAGTATTTCCTGTGACTTGTGAAGTTATATACCACTTGTTAATTATTATTATTCATAAAATAACGTACATATGTGTATGGTTTTCATATATTGGAGTTGCCATGTACATACGACTGCATGCTTACGTATTTCTAGTCCTACGTATTTTGGGATTGGGGCGTGACAGATGGGCAACCAACAATCTACGAATAATCTCTAGCAAGGCCGGGGTATCTAGTACTGCCAGCACTACGGGTGGTACGGGGATACCTGGAGCCTGTTGCTCTGTCCCATTCATCGTGGGTTCAACTCGGATCCTTGGCTGGGATTCCAAAGGATTTTGTTCCATTGACAACTCTGCCTCTCTTGTTTCTGCAGCATCGGGGGAAGGAGAAGTCCTAAGGAAGAGCATAAGAAACATCAGGCACAAGACGAGAAGGAACAATGAAGTAATCAATCTGGAAAAGTTCAAGCTGAGTATTGAAGAGGCCGAATTCAGAGTTTCAAGGAGGATCATGTTTTATTGAGACTCCTATGACCATGACACCCCACAAGTCTGAAGAACAGACATGCATGTGCCACCACTAAAATCTTGTCTTGCCCTAGTACCGAAATACGAAGACGAACATGGCCATCCATCCCGTACAAGTTACTATACGTCGTACGACGATCACGGCTGTACAAGACAAGGGGGTGCATGCTACAATCAAGTCTCCATTGGTCAAGAACTTCTATGCCTCAATCATTCAAACAAGAAACAATAATCATAGATCATATCTGATAAGCAATAAGGCATCCCAAACGCTTTCTTAAAATATTCTGGAGTCCAGCTGTACAAAACAAGAAGTTGGAAGAGTAACAAAATTACATAACAGTGATCAGCTGTAGTCTGATTTAATCAATCATATAAGAAAACTAATGTCCAAATGAGCCGGCTAATAGGTGCCGGTGGCTAAATGCCAAAAAAAAGTAAATGTGCAAGACGAGCAGGAAAGAAGAAAACCCACTCGCTATCCCCTGCAACCATGTTCCTGGTACGCACCATGAGTTGGGAAAAAGTACGATAGATCCTCAGGTGCTGGCTCAAAACTTGGCCATGCAAAACCAGTGGGGTTAGACCCCAAATAGCAAGTACAACAAAGGAAGCACGAAATGGAGAAACAAAAATCCAAGGAAAACAAATAATAACACATAAGTTCAGTGTCGTAACTTAGGTCCATGGCATATTCTAGCACTAAATCTCAACCCTACAACCAAACAAGGACAAGGGTTGAACCATCACACTATGATAGTCCATTTCTCCAGGCTACTAGCTGAATAATACAATCATAACCAAGTCCATTTCTTATATAGGCCAATCATTTGTACGATTTGCTATTTTGTGGAGTCTGAGGTTATCTCAGAATAATGCATAATAAGTAACCTCAGATCACGCCAGTACCGAACATGAGCTAACCGTACCAAATAAATAAAACAGGCACTTGCAGGATGCACCAGTCCCCCGTAGGGCCATTGCGCTAAAAATACGGTATTAACGGTTACAGTATTCCTATATTAAAACAGTGGCTCGGCATAATAATAGTCAAATACTGTACTCCACTAAGGTAGATGATATACAATATTTGTGGTGGCCAGCCCACAACATACTATAATGAATCTCTGTGGGAAGGTTCGTTGGCATGATCTCGGGATACCGTTCCCTCCAATATTACAACCACTTTTAGTTACCTAATTAGTCATATGTCGTATTTGAAATCTCAATGCGTGGTCATATAATTTTTTTTAAGATGTCGTACAAAGTACATACACACTAGATACGAATCCATGGAAGTCAAATCTGGATTCATCCGAGCATGTATGCAACATTCAGACAATCAATATCCTAACCACGCTTTGGTAGTTGACTCGCTTATCATGCCCGTGCTGGGGTATATATATATATATATATATAATAATAATAATAATAATAATAATAATATCACGCGTTCAAGAATTTGGAGGAATTCTCGATGCACAACCCAAATATAATCACTTAACACGTGGCACGATGTGTCACACCTCGGCGCACATTAAATCATGAACAATTATAATGCAATAGTGGTATCAGCACAGATATAGTATTCGAGTCCAATTACCAATCCTATATTGGGTCACAAGAGTCAAGAAAATATTCAATCAAACAAGTAAGGCCGCATGGGTCTCTAGGCCTAATGAAGTCAGGCTGTATGACAATCCTAGCCGCATATGAAGTCATGCCACATATGAAGTCAGGGCCGCATGGAAAGTCAGGCCGCATGAAGTCAGACCACATGAACCACTTGGCCGTATGCTCAGGGTTAAGGTCTACTCCTTGGGACAAGCGATTAAGTGACGGGAAATAAATAGAGTGTCAATGATATGACATAAAGTGACTGATGTGACAAGCCATAAAGTGTGTCAGAAAGAGAAGACAAAACCAAAGAAATAAGTGCCAACGATTCAGAGCCATGCTTCCAAAAAAATAGTGGTCGCATACTCTCCATGTCGCATAGGTGTCGACGCCGTATGGGGTTCAATGCCGCATGGAGGTCTCTTGGAATTAGCAAATTTCTTATTCGTTCAGCAAGTGAAAGCACAAGGTGTTCAAGGACACTTGTTTAAATCAGCAGTCATGCATCCAATAAGTTGGACGCATGCTGTCAGTATGCGACAAGAGTTTAGGCCGTATAACCCTCTCAGGCCGCACGACACTCTCAGCCGCATATGCTCACCGGCTGCCGCATGAAAATTTCTTCTTCTTTAACAGCAGGTTCGACCATGGCAAAAAAGCTCCAAAAACTGAAATCTTGTTTAGTTCATAAAATGCTCATTTTAAGTCCAAATCGGGTGAACCAAAAGCCAAAATGCTCTAAATTGAAAGCTCTATCATGTAGCAAAAACTGGTTCAAAGACACATGTTTAATAGATAGAAACCAAGAAAAACTCATGGAACCCATGAAAAACCTATTTTAGAAATATAGATCTACTCAAAACTATCCATCAAAACAAAAAACTCCAAGAACTAAAAGTGCTTAGAAACACATAAAAATATAATAGAATAATAATATGGAGGATTTCTCCATTTCTTATGCAAGAAAAACTCATGGAATCCATAAAAAATCTAAGTTTAGAAATGTAGATATACTCAAAACTACCCATCAAAACAGAAAACTCCAAGAACTAAAAGTGCTTAAAAACACATAACAAACATAATAAAATAATAATATGGAGGATTTCTCCATTTCTTATGCAAAATGTACTTGCCTATGGAAATTGGGAGAGAAAACTAAAGAAATAGGAAGTAATAAAGAAGTGAAGAGAGAGAGAAAATATTGGGTTATATATGATAGGGTTGAGGGTTGAACCAAAGGTTCTCATGAGTTAACCCAATCCACAAAATAAACCATGAACCAGGTTAAACCAAAGAATGGGTCTAGTCTTTATGCACATGCAACCATGCTAAAATAAAATATGTTCCAAATACGTATATCGGGAACGGGGAGTGACATGTGCACTCCTCCTTGCAAACATCTCGATAGGCCTACAAGTATATTGACATTAGCGTGCAGTCTAACTACATTAAAGTCACTGACACCACAATCCATCTTGGATTTCTAGAGAGACGAGGATCCTTTCACGTATGGGTAGCTAGCCTCATTAAAAAATACCAAACTCACCTCATGCTAGTACATTAGTACCACTCTGTGAGACCCATCTTACTATTTTAATATTATTGTATTTTATCTGGTATATGTGTGTTATAGCTGTATATTACTTTTTTGTATAATTTATGGATTTTTTAGCTGCTTTCATGTAATTTCTAGAATTATGAATAGTGTTAATCACTCTTTGATATATATATAGCCTTCCCTTTCTCTCTCTCCTCCTCATTCTTCTTTCTATATTTCTATCTTTCTTTCTTTTTCTACTTATCTCTCTCCTCTCCCTAGCCGAGAGCAGCCTAAGGCCGGCCTCCCCGTTTTCTTTGGTAGTGGTGGTAGTAGTAGTAGTTTAGTAGTGGGTTTAGGCAATTATATCTTGCCAATGAGGAAGAACTTGCTATATTACATTTATTTAGTTTCCTTGTATTTTATTTGCTCGATATTGTTCTCTATGAGTTTCTCTACATGTTTAATTTTTGGTATTTTTGATTTTGATGACTTGGTAGGAGTAGATCTAAATTCTAAATTTTTGGGTGTTCATGAGTTTACTTAGTTTTGATTTCTTAAAACTTGATGTTTTCCAAATCTAGTAGTTCCATGTTGATGAGCATTCAATTTCAAGTAATTTAGAATTTTACTTTGCTGGATTCAGACTTAAAATGAGGATTTTATGGAGAATACAAGTTTTCAGACTTGGAGCTTTTCCATGGCAGACTTGCTGCTTTTGGGACGATGGGACTTCATTCGCCCATCACCTATGCGGCAGAGAGTGCCATGCGGCACGAAATACTTTCCCTTATATCCTCGCAGCATGTGTCTAAATTGTTGGGCGCATAACTGAATTCACACTTGAGTTTTTGAAACAAAGTGCTTAAAAAAGCTATGTGGTAGAAACTCTTTGTGTTCACTCACTGGGCGCATAAAGGTATCCAAGCGGCCAAAGTCTTATGCGCCTCTTCCTTGATTGAGCGCATGACTGAACCGACCTTGGCATGACTTTCCATAATTTTTGTATTTTCCCTCTGACTCTTTGTCTTGACCAGTCACATCGGTCACTTCTCTTATACGGCCAGTCATATCAGTCACTTCCCTGACTTTGTATTTATTGCCCGTCACTCAGTACTTTAACCGATGAGTGGACTTTGCATCTCTCATGCGGGCAGCTTACCCATGCGCCTATCATGCTCATGCGGCCTTAATTCCTTGCTCCTGTTGTGATCCATGTGCTAGACTTGGTTATGCGACCATTTCTGTCACACCCGATTTTCTGATTTGGTATTTCTTGAATTTTTAGAATTTAATTTTTCCTGATAATGTATTACTACTGTAATTCTCATGTTATTTTGTTTATTGTTATTTTTTGTTATTGAGAGAGATTATCCGAGACCAGTAGAATATATATTGGCATTGCCATAGACCCGATTTAGGATCTGCATGTAGAATAGATACCTGGTTCGGTTCATTTGATTAAACCCATGACAAAACCATCTTTCTCTCATATTAGTATATATATTAGTATTTCTCTCTCCTCACTCATTTTCTTATTTCACACTTCTTGCTTTCTTCTTCCTCCTCCCCTTCAAGCTCCCTCTAGCCAAACCCTAACCCTAGGGAGAAGTTGTTGTGACTTAGGTCGTGAGAGGTAGAGGCTAGGAGCCACCCAAGGCAAGTACATCTTGCTCAATGGTGAAGTCATGAATTTTTAAATTATATATATATATATATATATATATATATATATATATATATATATTTGATGGAAAATATTCTTCTTGAGTGTCTGATCATATTTAGTTCTTTGAGTTTTGGGTTTTGATGTATAGAGTTTTATAGATCTGAGTTTTAAGTTTAGGGTTTTTATGGGTTCCCTGAGTTTTCCTTGATTTTGATCTATAAAAACTTAGTGTTTTCGAAAACTAGTTGTTCCTTTTATTAGAGCATCTCATTTTATGCAATTTGACTTTTGTTTTACTTGATATAGAGTTACAATAAAGTTTTTATGAAGAAAATAATTTTTTTAGATTTTTGGGAGCTTTTTCCATGGAGTTGTGCTACTTTGGGACGAAGGAGTTCAATGTGCCCAGCTTCATGTACCCCTTTTCAGCAAGATGCCTATCTTGTTTGGCGTATGACTGTATCTGCATATGGGTCCCAAAGCTGAATGCATGGAGCACTGAACGCATGAGATTTTCCTGAGGACGAGTTGTCCATGCATCGAGGAGCTCATGCGGCTAGTTGTCCACGCGGCCAGAAGCCCATGTGGCCCGTCTATCATTTGACTTAGAAGCGACATGTGTCTTTTTTATGTACGTATTTTCGTGCACACCTTTTATGCTTTTGTCTTTTCTCTGACACGCATTTATGGCATGTCACATCAATCACTTTTTGTCACTTCACTGACACTTCCTTTATTGAGCCATCACTCAGCACTTGCCCCAAGGAGTAGACTTAACCCTGAGCATGCGACAAGTTAGTCCATGCAAAAATTGAGTCCATGCGACCAGTGAGTGTATGCGGCCAGTGGGTGCATGCGGCAAGTGAGTCCATGCGGCCAGTGGGCGCATACGGCCAGAAATTTTTGTGTGCATTTTGTGTTCCCTTTTATTGTTATCTTTTAGTAATTCCTTTTAGTTATTATTGTTGGGTGCTTTCTTATGTCAATTTGGGTGCTTTCTTATGTCAATATAAGTTTATGATACTAGACATATTTTGCATGTAAGTTCACGAGACAAGTTTATGTACAAGTTCAAAATCCTCACGACACCGTGGAAATATTTGTGTATGAAAATCCATTGTATTTGGCATCGAACAATCGAGTGTGAGTATTATTTAATGTATCGCATGTCACAAATACGATAACTCATACAAATCTCGTATTCGTGACTCGTCATGCTAGGGAGTTCTCAAGTATCCACAACTCGAGAACTTAAAAATAATTTAGTAATGATTAAACAAGATAAGAATTTTCTGGATCATTGGGAGGAGAGAATATTGCGCTACCGGCTACCCCGATCTCTAAGGGCCCCATGCAGCATGAAACAACCCTGCTAGGCAAGGGCTCCATGGCTGACCAAGTTTACGCGTGCTGCGACACTTACAAGACAAGTTTATATACAAGTTTATGTTACAAGACAAGTTTATAAAGCAAGTTTATGAATACAAGTTTTAATTTATGCGTATAAGTTTATTTTTTGTTATGGCATGCAACAAGTTATGTTATTGTATGATTGATTATGCATTTAAGTTTACTAGACAAGCGTACCCTTGGCCATCCGGGTTAACTGCAGTATCGATGGTAGCAATATTCTTAAAATATGCATTTAGTAATTAATGTCTGTGACAACGGCATTGGTCCGATAGCCACCGTAGACCCCTATAGTTTCAGGTATAGGTTTTGTTAGTTTGGTTTGTGATTATTTTGTTTTAGATTGCGTGTTAAGACTGTTTGTTCTAGGTTAATGATTTGGTGTTCCTACGGATTTCTTCGACAAGGGGCACGATTCATTTTGGTAGAGGCGGAAAGCTTAGTCCACGATACATCAGACCTTTCGGTATTCTTGCAAGGGTCGGTGCAGTGGCCTATAGACTGGACTTGTCGCCTGCTCTAGATGGAGTGCATGACGTGTTCCACATGTCGCAGCTGAGACGGTACGTGGCAGATCCTAGTCACGTACTAGATCACTCGGAGATCGAGTTTGGACCGACGCTCAGCTATCCTGAATAGCCCGTGGAGATCTTAGATCGTAGAGAGAAGGTATTGCGGAACCAGACCATTCCCTTGGTTCGTGTTGCATAGAGACATCACTCTCCAGGCGAGTCAACCTAGGAGAGAGAGGACAAAATGCGCGAGCTGTAACTGTATCTCTTCGAGACTTGAGGTATAATTCCTTGTTTGATTGTTTGTTCTTGTGCTAGTTTATTTTAATTTCGAGGAAAAAATTCTTTTAAGGAGGGTAGACTTGTCACTACCACATTCCAGAATAGGAGTATTTTCGTCTTTTCATTTATTTAATTTAATGTGTTAATATTTCATAATATTTACTTATATTTAATTGTTGTGATTTTATTGATTGTTGTACCTTACCGTTGCTTCGATAATTGGAGCACTACTCTAGATATTGCCTTCCTATAAGTTTTACACCCTTGTCCTAGACGTGCCAGTCTTCTATTCTGACCCTTGTGTAACTCATAACTATGCCTTCTTGTGCTTCATTTTAGTCGCACGATATTTTGTTGCATGCAATTTTATTTAATTCTGTATAAATCCAACTTTACATCTTTGTGCGTTCCAATCGAAATTGGAGACACAATCTCGACCCATTTTGTGCAACCCAAATTATGATAATATTCTATTTTGAGTCTTCTTCATTCATGACACTTGTGTCCCACCTTATTCTAGCCCCATGTACATCTAATTAATTTTAGAACACCAATTATATTAATTTTAATTAATTAATCCAAAACCCTATTTTGTGTAATTTTCTAATTGTTGGGCACTTTTATGCAAAAGTGCATTGAAGTGTCTACACCCCATTGGACCAACACATGAAGAAATCTTATTTTCCTTTATGTGAATTTTCTTCATAATTTTGGAGTGTGTAACACTCAACATCAACCCCTCATCAAACCTTAGCCCTTCTAAATTTTAAATGCAAATCCTTGCCTTTAAAATTTATACATGAAAAAGGGAACCCAATTCCAAGGAGTATTGACCGGCCCAACTACCTAGGTCAACACCGAAACCCTCTTCACATATATATATATATATATATATATATATATATATATATATATATATATATATATATATATATATATATATATATATATAATTTTTTCTTATTTTTATTCGCACCTAAACCCTAACCAACCTAGCCGACTTCCTATTCACCATCACCCCTCATGTTCATCATCTCCCGCCTGAAGCCGACCGGAGTTGTTCACTGCCTCCCTTCGTCATCACCATATTCTACACCGTTCGACTGCCTGCACACCACCATAGCCGACTCCTCCATCCCGCCTGAACCGCTGAATGCCCCCTCACGATCGCCTGAAGCCGACGACAGCCCGCCACCATCCATCACCCGTCGACGCTGAACCAACTTCCTCCATCATCTCCACCGGACCCGACGGCCATCAACCCGTCGACACCACCGATCCCTCCTCGACTGAACACCGCGACCACCATCCCGCCAACGACGTTGAACCTCCACCTGACTACACCCACCTGAACCCGGCGAACCCGATCGTCTGAACCACCATCTCCCTTTCCCTGTACACACCTCCACCCTCCTCCTTGCTCGCAGGAAGCCCGCCGGATAGACCTCCTCCCGTCGACTCTACGTCTGAACCACGACTCGACGACTCGGTGACAGCAGCACCCTCCTCGTCGACTTTCCTCGACGACAGAACTCGTCGGATCCCTCTCATTCACGTGTGCGCAGGTTCGGGTTGTTCCTTACATGTTTGTATATATGCACGCATGATTGACGTTAGGATTTTAGCGTGTTGCTTCATGCCAAGTTCGTTAGATATTGATTGCTAGATGTTATGCAAATAAACCAAACTCATATGCGAATGCGTACGTGTATGAGTATAATAATCAATTTAGTATATATATTGTGTAGAAATTAAATGCTAATACTAGTTATGACTATATATGTATTTATACTATATGACCTTGAGGTTGTGAGTTGTCTGCCTTATGTACACTGGCGTACTGGCGAGACATATGTTAGTGTTTGACTGTCTGATTGTACAACATTTGAGGACGTGACATCCGTGCAGCTAGACGAACACTTGACCCTGTTATATGGCAAGTAACACCCCTAGCGTAGTCTGTAAGTTCAGTGTATTTATGATTGTGTGTATGTTAGTGTATCGACTGATTTTGTATCATTATTAAATAATGTCTATAGGACTATTGGATTATTTAGACAAGACCTCGGAAACATGACATTGGTATTTCCAGTAGAGGACCACAGGAGAGTACATTCTCTGACAGTTTTTATTATGTTGATTATCTCTATGATTTTAGTTGTATAGCGTACATGATTCTGGCACTATGTATACACGAGTTGGCATTATCGAGACCGATCACGAGGAGTCGTGATTTGGAATCCAACGTGCTAGCTGGGGACAGGGAGATATTAGTAGATTATGTGATCATATCCAACTCTACATGCATCATAGCTCACCCACACCTCACGTCGGTGCAGCCTGACCATTACATGCCTCATAGCCTGTTATGTATGATTAGCCTGACTATTGCTCGCATCATAGCTATTCGGATGGTTAGCCTGACCTTACATGAATCATAGCTAATCATATATAACAAGCCTGATCAGTCCCAAGCCGATCACATGATATGCTGATATTTCACACACTTAGCTAGATATTCTATACATGTATTTCTAGATCATAGTTCTAGCATTTCCTTATATTCTAGTTATTGCTCTAGCATTCACTTATATTCCAGTTCATTGTTCTAGCATGCATATGTATTTCTATTTATTATTAGTTGTACTATTGATGATGACATATGCTCCAGTATTTCTTATTTCCAGTATTTCATTATCTCCAGTATTTTTTATTGCCAGTATTTATATCCATCTTGTATTTCTTTACACTGTATTATAGTTTTTGTCAATATATGTGGAACTGCTGTTAGTGCTTGTACTTTGCTCCAATCCTGACTGGATATTTTTTCCAGAGGATCTTGAGGACTTCTGTCCTATACATTATGGACTAGGTATAGACGCAGACTACACACCAGAGATATTAGAGGAGTCTATTCCTTTAGAGGAGACACTACCTGCAGCTGTTTAGACAGCATTTATTTTATGAATTTGAGACTTATTCTGAGGTTATTTTAGTTATGTTGAGACTTATGTGGAGTTTAATTTGAGACTCGTGGAGACTTTTATGTTGGACATCTAGACTATGGTTTATCTCTATTTTGAGACATTGTGTTTGACTATGTCATTCTTTTTTATCTTTTATCCTGCCATTTATATTCGTATAGCCATTGTGATTGAGTTTACATTTTGAGATATTGAGAGATGTTATTTCATTGTCCTCCTTATGGAGTTGATATCATTGACAGGTTGTGAGTTATGTTTAGTATATTGTAGAGACCTAGACAGCGTTCTACCGCCGATGTTGCGGCGTAGGCTCGACGTACCCACGTACTCGTGCCCCTATATCGGGTGCGGGTCGTGACATCACCTTACTTTTATTTTTGCACTTATTATCAGTTCTTCCAGTATTATTCTTGATATAAGTATATTGGTACCGTACAAGTCTCGATCAACTTTTATTTCTTATATGTCCCTTTCTGCTTATGTTGTGATGTGTTTGGTCTATCATCTCAAGCTCCTTTGTGGTAATTGTTGCTTAGGGTTCTGACCCCATTGGCTTTGCATGGCCAAGTTATCCCAAAGAAAATTAGGATCCATCGCGCTTCCAGCAAGATGGCTCACACTCGTAGGACTACTTGTGAAACTCGCGAGTGGGTTTCCTTCTTCCTCCGCTCGTATTGATTACTTTATTTTTGTGGTATTTAGCAATGGGCAGAGTTAGCTCCTTATATTTTTGAGACTGCGTTCAACATGATGTATATATTAGACCATGGCTAGTATATTTGATTATATATTATTATACTCTGCTAGTGCAGCATTTTGTATTCACTAGCTTCATGATCATATGTGATATATAATTTGGGATGCCTCTTCACTTTCATGTATGATATACTCTTCTACTTGTGTTGCTGGATTAAGATAATAAGATTTGTCGGCCTTAGGACTGACGTCATAGCATGCTAGAGTTCACCCATCTGTCTTATTGACAACCTTAACACATTACGGCTTACTTCGGTATTCTGTAAGGTGTGGTTGGCCATGTCAGTATTCGTATTTATCCAGTATTCTGGGAGCAGGGTGTGACAAAGTTTTCTTGATTGCCATGCAGATCTATTTTTCAGACTTGTGGGAGGACTCATCTTGTTAGAATCTCAATCCTCTATTATCTTCGATTGAACTCCAATTGTGACCTACACCTCTCACTTTCCTTGAACTTCAAACTTGCTTGACATGATTGTTCCATTTTCGTCCCTTGTTGATATCCTTGTGTTCTTATCCTTCATGGACACCCCACCTGCTCCTCCTTCCGAGGGTTCTATTGCACCGATAACTCCAGCAGATCCAGTAGGCCAGGGCCAGATTCTGATATTGAACCTAGGGCAAACATCAGTAGCTTTTTATCAGCTGGCTCTGCAAGTCATGCATACCTGACCAACACAATCATCTCCACTAGTCTTGTCGGAATAGCCAGTTCAGCCCACTCCGCCGTTCATACAAGCTCAGGCAGTTCAGCCAACCCAGACAATACCACCAGTTCTTTCAGTACAATCAGGACAGACAGGCTCGCAGGCCATGCTAGAGATGATCCAAGCTATGATGATGGTACAACAAAAATAACAACAACAATAACTCCAGCTTCAGTAATAAGTGGTCCAACTCTGCTAGCAGTTTTAACAAGGACAAGAACAGATCAACACCACTCTTTGCCAGGGAGTTAGAGTAGCACTCGACAATAGTGGACGTTATACTCACAACGCGACGACAAATGTTAGTCGCATGCGCCCAACCAAGTTTCTCTGCACGAAAGATGCAGTTTCAGCAGATTCTTGGCTCCATGACTTTGAGGCCATCCTGGATGCAACCAAGACCCCAGATGATGAGAAGGTAGCACTCGTAAAGCTATAATTGACAGATCTTGCCCGAGATTAGTGGGAAGCACAAGAAATGATGCTTCTGAAGCCCATTTACTGAAGGACATTCAAGGAGCGTTTCCAGGAAAAGTATTTTTACACAACCTCCAAGTTCCAGCTACAACAGCAGTTCATCAACCTCCGCCAGAACACAAGATTGGTCGACCAGTATGCGGTCGAGTTTTATCGACTTAGCCGATTTTCTCTTCATATGGTAGCTTCCGAGGAAGACTGAGCCAAGATATTTGACCAAGGGTTACATCTAGAGCTTCAGTAGTTTACGATGGGTCATAATTATACCACCTACGATGCAGTACTCAGGGCAGCTAGGTCCCAAGAACTTGCTGGCCAGAGATTAGTAGTAAGGACCGGAGGCCAGAAGTGGTCACACTCATCCCTGAGAAGCACCAGTATTCAGTCATCGCCTCCAGCACCTGCAGTAAGAACTTCCCGTCCGCCATTACCTCCAATCTCCAAAAAAACCTCAGTACAATCCACCAAGCAGTCTATATCAGCATGATGCTGCTACTGCGGCAAGCCAGGGAAAATTAAAGATCAGTGTAGGAGGGCCAACAGCCAGCTTCTCAGATGTGGAGCATTCGACCACATGATTGGTTCATGCCCTATCCTGTACCCAGAGATTTTTTATGTCCGACAGTTACCAGCTTCGCCTCGGGCAGCGATTGAAGGCCCGCGAGGATTAGTGTTGGCAGTTAGACCACTAGCCCAGCGTCCTCTTCCTACGCAGACCCAACAGTTCCAGCAGTAAGACAGAACCAACAGCAAGTTAGAGCCACGGCCTCTGGACGATGGCCTGATGAAACATTTGGCAACTTAGAACAGTTGTTAGCCGAATGCGCTACAATTGTGGTTGAGATTTTCGATCTCTCTTTAGCTTATCTCAATCTTGGGTCCCTGTCGAACGATCTCGTGTTCTGAACCGTTCAAAATATGATAGTCGTTTCAATCCTTTCGTTGAGCAAATGTGAGTTTTTCATACTGCTCTTCTGCTTTTGTATCTCGTGGTATGTAATGTCTATTATGTGTCCCGACTGCGAAAGTATATACTAGATTGGGGTCATATTTTCGATATAGTCATTGGTACCGACTTACCTCCAGGCTTGGCTCTAGTCCATTTGTGTGAGTCAGCATAGGCCAACGTTGACGAGTTCCTATTCGACTGGCTCAGGAGTATATGTATCCATATGCCTCCATTTTTTCGTGTATTTCTTTTGTGCAGTTATTCATTAGTTACTTCTCCAGCTATCTTTTCTATTTTTAGTTTCTTGCTTAGTATAATCATTTGAATTATGATGTGATTTTTTGTGCTTTCTCGTGTGTTCCAACTCGACTAGCCTTGGTGAAATTTTGAGTACGAAATTTTTCTAAGGAGGGTAGAGATGTCACACCGAATTTCCAGATTTGCTATTTCTTGAATTTCTAGAATTTAATTTGTTCTGATAATATATTCCTGCTGTAATTCTCATGTTGGTCCCTTTCATTTTATTTATTGTTATTTTCTTGTTGTTGAGAGAGACTACCCGAGACTAGTAGAATATCCATTGGCATTGCCAAACATCCGGTTTAGGATCTGCATATAGAATGGACACTTGGTCCGGTTCATTTGATTGAACCCATGGCTAAACCATTTTTTCTACTCTTATTATATATATGAGTATTTCTCTCTCCTCACTCATTTTCTCATTTCACTCTTCATGCTTCCTTCTTCCACCTCCCCTTCAAGCACCCTCTAGGAAAACCCTAACCATAGGAAGAAGTTGATGTGACTTGGATCGTGAGAGGTAGAGACTAGGAGCCATCCAAAGCAAGTACATCTTGCTCAATGGTAAAGTCATTAATTTTTGAATTTTTGATATATATATTATTTTAAAAATATATTTGATATAAAATATTCTCCTTGAGTTGCTGATGATATTTAGTTCTTGGAGTTTTAGATTTTGATGTATAGATTTTTGTAGATCTGAGTTTTAAGTTTATAATTTTTATGGGTTTCCTGAGTTTTTCTTGGTTTTAATCTATAAAAACTTAGTATTTTTGAAAACTAGTTGTTACTTATGTTAGAGCATCTTATTTTATGCAATTTTGCTTTTGTTTTACTTGATTTGGAGTTAAACTGAAGTTTGTATGAAGAAAATAATTTTTTTGGATTTTTTTGAGCTTTTCCCATGGAGTTGTGCTGCCTTGGGATGAAGGCGTTCCATGCGTCAATCTTTATGTGCCCATTTACAACATGAAGCCTATCTTATTAGGTGCATGACTGTCTCTTCATATGCGTCCCTAAGTTGAATGCATAGAGCACTGAACGCATGAGATTTCCCTGAGGGCGGGTTGTCCATGCGGCCAGAAGCCCATGCGGCCCGTCTGTCATTTGACTTAGAAGCGACATGTGTCTTTTCTCTACACGTCTTTTTGTGCACATCTTTTATGCTTTTATCTTTTCTCTGACACGCATTCATGGCATGTCACATCAATCACTTTTTGTCACTTCACTGACACTTTATTTATTGACCCCACTCAGCACTTGCCCCAATGAGTAGACTTAACCCTGAGCATGTAGCAAGTGAGTCCATGCAGCAATTGATTCCATGCGACTATTGAGTGCATGCAGCCAGTGGGTGCATGCGAAAAGTGAGTCCATGCGGCCTGTAGGCGCATGCGGCCAGTAATTTTTGTGTACATTTTATGTTCCCTTTTATTGTGATCTTTTAGTGATTATTTTTGTGTGCTTCCTTATATCGATACAAGTTTATGATAATAGACATATTTTGCCTGTAAGTTCACAAGACAAGTTTATGTACAAGTTCACATTCCTTACGATACCGTAGAACTGTTTGTGTATGAAAATCTCTTGCATTTGGCATCGGGCAATTGAGTGTGCAAATTATTCAATGTATCACGTGTCACGAATATGATAACTCATGAAAAGCTAATATTCGTGACTCATCATTCTAGGGAGTTCGCAAGTGTCAACGACTCGAGAACTTAAAAATAATTTAATAATGATTAAACATGATAAGAATTTTTTAGATCATTGGAAGGAAAGAATATTGTGCTACCGGCTACCCCGATCTCTAAGGGCCCCATGCAGCATGGAACAACCCTGCTAGGCAAGGGCTCCATGACTGACCAATTTTACGTATGCTGCGACACTTACAAGACAAGTTTATATACAAGTTTATGTTACAAGACAAGTTTATAAAGCAAGTTTATGATTACAAGTTTAAATTTATGCGTATAAGTTCAATTTCAGTTATGGCATGCAACAAGTTATGTTATTGTATGGTTGATTGTGCATTTAAGTTTACTAGACAAGCGTACCCTTGGCCATCCGGGTTAACTGCAAAGTCGATGGTAGCAATATTCTTAAAATATGCATTTAGTAATTAATGTATGTGACAACCCTAGCTAGTTAATCATAGCAAGCCGTAAAGTTATTTTGTCGTACTATGAATGATGTTACTTTCATTATAGCTCGTTCTTCTAGTTTTATTTTCTTCCGGTGCGTGGTGAGGGTGCTAAGTTCTACTCGGGTGAAGGTCTGCAACCCCGGTCCTTGTTTGTTTTAAGGATTGTGGTCCCGATGCATAGTAGTTCCTATGCTATCTTGCCTCTCGTCGCCTTACTTTCATTTTTGGACTTATTATTAGTTCTTCAAGTATTATTCTTGAGACAAGTACTTTGGTACCGATCAATATTTATTTCTTATATGTCCCTTTCTGCTTATGTTGTGATATGTTTGGTCTATCACCTCAAGCTCCTTTGTGGTACTTGTTGCTTGTAGTTCTGACCCCACTGGCTTTGCATGGCCAGGTTATCCCAAAGAGAACCAGGATCAACTGCGCTTCCAACAAGATGGCTCACACTCGTAGGACTACGGTCGAAGCTCGCGATTGGGTTTCGTTCTTCCACCCCTCGTCTTGATTACTTCATTTTGTGGTATTTAGCAAGGGACAGAGTTAGCTTCTTATATTTTTGAGACTGCGGTCAACATGATATATATATATATATATATATATATATATATATATATATATATATATATATATATATATATATATATTAGACCATGGCTGGTACATTTGATCTTGTATTATTATACTTTGCTAGTGCAGCATTTTGTATTCACTAGCTTCATGATCATATGTGACATATAATTTGGGATGCCTCTTTACTTTAATGTATATATACACATATACTTGTGTTGTTGGATTGAGATAATAGGATTTGTCGGCCTTAGGATTGGCGTCATAGCATGCTAGAGTTCACCCATATGTCTTCTTGACAACCTTAACACATTGTGGCTTACTTCGATATTCTGCAAGATGCGGTTGGCCATGCCAGTCTCCGTATTTATCTAGTATTATGGGAGCGGGGAGTGACAATTTTCATGCGCCTGCTTAACTCATGTTCCTATGGCACTTGTAGTAGTTTAGCTTATTTTAATACATTTTCTTGTTTAGCCTATTAAGCTTGATTCTTATGCATGCAATATTTCTCTAAGCTGCTTATAACATGATTGTGACAACCTTCCATAACCTAAAATTTCCTGAACATGGATTGTATTGACACTGTTAATCTTAACTCCCGACACCTGACCTATACTGATATTCCAGATAGTGGCTCAACGAAACGCACTCCTGACAGGCTAGAATTGAACATGGATTGTATTGACACTGTTAATTTTGAACTCCCGATGCCAGACTTGTCTTGATATTCCTAATAATAGCTCATCGTATCGAGTTAATCTAACATGTATCGATACTCCTGATAGTGGCTCGACGAAGCATATTCCTGACATGCTAGAATTTCCTGAACTAAAATGCTTGAATTGATAAGATAAATTTTTGTGGTTGATTTGCTTATTTTTGTCCTGAATGTACTTGTCAAGCTACTTTTATTTTCTGTATCATGTCCAAGGCAAATTCCTGAGCACCCCGGTCAAAAATTCTTGATAACTCGCCCAGGATAACAACTAGATTAATGAATTAGAAGCATCTAGAGAGATTTTCTGCCTACATGCAATCCCGGTATCCTAGTGACACCTAATGGATTTGGAGCTCTCCGTCGTGTGGGGCACACTTCTAATACGCCGTTGAGTGTTGCTTATTCTTGTAATTAGTATACCTGATATAATCTATTGTATGTATCCTTACGCCTTGTCACACCCGATTTCAGATTTGGTATTACTTGAATTTCTAGAATTTAGTTTTTCTGATAATGTATTCCTAATGTATTTCTCATGTTGGTTCCTGTCATTTTATTTATTATTATTTTCTTGTTATTGAGAAAGACTATCCGAGACCTGTATAATACCCATTGGCATTTGCCATAGACCCGATTTAGGACCCGCGTGTAGAATGGACACTTAGTTTGGTTCATTTAATTGAACCCAGGACTAAACCATCTTTCTCTCCTCTTAGTATATATATATATATATATATATATATATATATATATATATATATATATATATATATATATATATATATATATATATATATATATCATTATTTCTCTCTCCTTACTCATTTTTTTTATTTCACACCTTCCTTCCTTCCTCCTCCTCTCCTTCAAACCCCCTCTAGCCAAACCCTAGCCCTAGGGAGAAGTTGTTGTGACTTGGACCGAGAGAGGTAGAGACTAGGAGCCACCCAGGGCAAGTACATCTTGCTTAATGTGAAGCCTTATTTTTTGGATTTTTATACATATATGTTATTTTTAAAATGTATTTGATGGAAAATATTCTCATTGAGTTGTTGATCATATTTAGTTCTTGGAGTTTTAGATTTTGATGAGTATATTTGAGTAGATTAGAATTTGAAGGTTAGGATTTCCATGAGATCCATATGTTTTTCATAGTTTTGATCTACGAAAACTTGGTATTTTAGAAAAATATTTTTTTTTGGTGGATGTAGCACTTTATTTTGAGCATTTTGACTTTTGATTCACTTGATTTGGAATTAAAATAAAGTTTTTATGAAGAAAATAATTTTTTGGTTTTTTTAGCTTTTCCGCCATTGCTGAACTTGCTGGAGAAGATGAAGTGCTCATGTGGCCAGTATCATATATGGCAGAAAGTGATATGGGGCCTGAGTGCTATATGGCATGAACTCTGTGCCGCATATACCTTCCAGCATGCGTCCATCTTGTTGGATGCATGACCATTTATTACACAAAGTGTTCTAGAACTAAGTCCTTGAACTCCTTGTGTATTCACTCGCTGAACGATGAAAAATTTGCTAAAAGTCCAAAGCTAACACTTATGAGGCCGAGAGAGCATGCGGCAAGCGGACTTATGCGGAAATGCCCCTATGCTCCTCTTTTCTTTGTGCAAGCATAACTCTGCTTCTCCCTTGCACATCTTTTTATGATTCTTGAATTATCTTCCTGACACATTTTTATGGCATGTCACATTAATCAACTTTAGTCATTTCTCTCTCTGACATGTATTTAATGACCCATCACTCAGCACTTAAGTGCATGTGGCCAGTGGGTGCATGCGACCAGTGAGTCCATGCGGCCAGAAATTTTTGTATGCATTTTGTGTTCTTTTTAATTATGTCCATTTAATAACTCATTTTATTGATTATTGTTTTGTGATTTCTTATGACGATACAAGTTTATATTACTAGACAAGTTTTGTATGTATTTCACGAGATAAGTATATGTACAAGTTTACAATCCTCACGACACTGTAGAAATATTTGTGTATAAAAATTTATTATATTTGGCATTTGGAAATCGAGTGTGAGTATTGCCCAATGTATCGTGACTCGCGGATACGATAACTCGTGAAAAGCTAGTACCCGTGATTCATCATTCTAGGGAGTTTTCAAGTGTCCACGACTCGAGAACTTGAAATAATTTAGTAATGATTAAACAAGATAAGATTTACCTAGATCGTTGGGTGGAAAGAATATTGCGCTAACGGCTACCCCGATCTCTGAGGGCCCATGCAGCATGGACCAAACCTGCTAGGCAAGGGCTCCATGACTGACCAAGTTTACGTGAGCTGCGATACTACAAGTTGTTATTGAGCCGCGGTTTATAACATTATGTATTTCAGTATATGCATTCTAGTATATGTTTCTATTATGTTTCAGTTTCAGTTATGTTACGAGACCATTTTCAGATAAGTTTATGTTTTCAAAAATTAGTTTCACTTACAAAACCTCTTTATGTTTACAAAAATCAGTTTCACTTACAAAACCTCTTTATGTTTATAAAACCAAATCTCATTTACAAAAAATCACTTATATCTTCAAAAGCCAATTTATGCGTACGTTATGTTGTGTTATGCTATCATTTATCTTCTTTAGTTCTTTATCCATTATTGTTTGTGATGTGCACTATAAGTACTAGACAAGCATACCCTTGGCCATCTGGGTTAACTGCAGTGCCGGTGGTAGCGATATTCTTCAAAGCAATTTTTTTGTTAGTAACTAAGGCTGTGATAACCCTAGTTAGTTAATTATAGAAAGTCGTAGGCATATTTGTTCATGCAATGAATGTTTTTCTATAAGTTAACCTTGCCCATTTAACTAATTCCTCGGTGCATGGTTAGGGGTGCTAAGTTCTGCTCGGGTGAAGGTCTGCAACCCCGGTCCTTGTTTGGTTTAAGAATTGTGGTCCCGATCCAGAGTAGTTCTTATGCCCTCTTGCCGCTCGTCTCCTTACTTTCCTTTATAGCATTTTTGTTATCACTTCTTCCAGTTATATTTTTGAGACAAGTACATTGGTACCGTACAAGTCTCGAACTTTATTTATTCTTATATGTCTCTTTTCTGTTGTATGATGTGATATGCTGGGTCTATCACCTTGAGCTTCTTTGTGGTACTTGTTGCTTGGGGTTCTGACCCTACTAATTTTGTATAGCCAGATTACCCCGAGAAGAACCAGGATCCATCGTACTTCCCGCAAGATGGTTCGCACTTGTAGGACTGCAACCGAAGCTCGCAAATGGGTTTCCTTCCTCCACCCCTCCTAGTATTATTCCTTTTTATGGTGTTTTAGCAAGAGGAAGTGTTAGCCCCTTATTTTAAGACCACTTCTCTGACTTCGGTCAACATGATGTATATATTAGACCATGTCTGGTATATTTGATCATGTATTATTATACTCTGCCAGTGCAATATTTTGTATTCACTAGCTTCATGATCATATGTGGTATATAATTTGGGATGCTTTTTTTACTTTCATATATGATATACTCTTGTACTTGTGTTGATGGATTGAGATACTAGGATTTTTTGGCCTTAGGACTGACATCATAGCATGCTAGAGTCCGCCCATTTGTCTTCTTGACAACCTTAGCACATTGTGGCTTACTTCGGTATTCTGCAAGGTGTGGTTGGCTATGTCAATCATAGTATTTATCCAATATTCTGGGAGCGGGGCATGACAAGGTTTTAGTGGTGGACCATGTAGGTCTATTTTTTCAGACTTGTCGAAGGACTCATCTTGTTAGAATCTCAATAATCTATTTAACTTCGATTGAACTCCCCTTGTGACCTGTACTTCTCGCTCTCCTTGAACTACAAGCTTATTTGACATGATTGTTCTATTCTCGTCCCTTGTTGATATCCTTGTGTCCTTATCCTTCAGGAATAGTCCACCTGATCCACCTTATGTGGGTTCCATCCCTCCAGTAGTTCCAGCAGTTCCAGTAGTAGGCCAGAACCAGATTTTGTTGCCAAGTCATAATCAAGAGCCAATAACCTCTCATCATTAGTCAGCTCTGCTAGTCATACTAGGCCAACCAGTTCCGCTAGTTTTCTTAGCACAACCGGAGCAGTTAAGCTCGCAGGATATGCTAAAGATAATCAGGACCATGATGGTGACACAGAAGCAGCAATAACAATAACTTCAACTCCAGCAACATGTGTTCCAACTTTACCAGGAGTCCCAGCTAAAGCAAAATTGCACCATCCAACAGAGTCTTCAGATGTTGCTAGAACTCAACATGCTTGGTTTTTCAGGGAAATTTCAAACCAAAGACTTGCTCCCAGATGGAGCAGGGATTGAAGAATGACAGTATCAGTCATTCAGTAAGTCGGCATGTCCAACCTGGTCTACCGCAGAAGCATCGCCAGAACATGAGTATATAGTCAGTGGGACCACATCAACAACTGAGGGTCTTAAAAGAAATCGTGCACCCCCGTTAGACTCTTAATTTCAGAATCTCTCACCAATATCAGCTTATAGTCCTTTGTATTCGTGCCCGGAGGCTCCAGATGTATGTTCCTTCTGCGGGAAGACATGACACACCAGTATAACATGTCAGAGGGCTACTCATCTATGTCTTCTATATGGAGCACCCGATCATATGATTGCTTCTTGTCCACGACTATCTCCCGGACGACGAGCAGTGCCCCAGACATCGATACCAGAATATCATCCGCAATAGCACCCGATAAAACCAGAAGGATGTACCTACTGTGGGAAGATGGGGCATTTTAGATCAGATTATTGGAAGGAAAATGGGAGATGTTCTCACTGTTTATCTATAGGTCATATAGTTAGAAATTGCCCGTAATTGTCGCCTCAAGAACGACCTGCTACACCCTGTATGCCATCTCAGACATTTCAGTCACCTCGATTATCAAAACCTGTAGTGGTAAACCAAGATGAGCTAATAAGAATAGTACAACCATTGGCACAATATCCACTCCCATCTAGAGCTCAGAGGGTCAGGAAGCATAGAGCACGGTTATATACGCAGTCCCAGGTGCAGTTTCAGTATCCTAGTCATCCAGAGGGCATTACCTCGACCATCGCAGGTACCATCTTCCTGAGTTTGTTCTAGTTTTATGTTTCAGTAACAGATCAGGAAGTGGAAGTATATCTTAGGTTCTTGTCGATGGCCTTGTATTCCACTATGTCCTGAGTGCAACGGTTATCTCGACTTATGTCATGTCCCAATCTTCCACAGGAACCGACCGCCCCTGCTGGGCGCGAATCACCGTGCCAGCACCCCCGCGGGACAATTGTTTCCATCGGGACGTGATGTCGTGTGAGCCTGGGATTTCGCCCGCACAAGGCAACATCGTTAAAGTTGTGGCTATCATCGAATCGATCGAGTACGCAGCGGAGGGACATTGTTGTAAACAATAATCCATCTGAGTATACTGGGCAAATCATAAGGCACGAGGTTCTCTGAATATAATGGCATCGTTCCATACATTATGTCCCTCTATACAAAAGTATCTCAAAGCAATCAATACGGTTCAAGGCATCGAAACTAGATTTTTGGGTCCTGGGGATGAAGCATGACTATCGCTTCCTCAGACGATCCAGCACCTGCGAACAAGCAAACTGTTGGTGGGTCAGCACTTTGGAGAAAGTACTGGTGAGTCTAAAATCAACGAACAGAAGCAACACCCCCTAAAACCCACACTAAGTTAGCATGTGGCAAAATATTATATTACTAGTGATCTTTCTAGTTTTACCTATGTTCGTTACATGCAGTACAGAAACAGAGTTATATTACTTCTTTTGGAAACATCTTTCAAAACAGAGTTCATGTTCGATATAAAGGCAAGCAGGCAAGACAAGCAGTTCATATACGATAAGTAGATTCATTTACTAACTCTTACTAAATCTTGTGCGCAGCGAGTCTCATGAGTCATATTCATTTCTATAAAGACTCTAGCATATGCATCTAGTGGACTATCTTCTTAGCATCTCTCTTAGCATCTCTATCATTCTCTTATTAGCAACATCTTATCGTATGAACGAGATAGAAGCATATACAAAAATAAGACTTCTTTATGAAAGTATTCAATATAAGAGAGCATGTTCGATAGCATGCATATCACTTATTCAGTAATTCTTACCCTTTTGCCGAGCGATTATCCCTACAGCAGACATACAAGTTAACAATAATTTGCATAAACATATATGTATAAGGTTCTCTCTTTCTCTGTCCGTCTTTGCATCAAACAGTTAGGTATGGAAGAAGGCTGAATTCTAGCATGCGACCTACCTATATGATGGTCCATAAGTCTACTTCCTCAAGATTAGAAGCGATGTTATAATGGCCCAGTACTGCACTAATGTATAATCGCTCATATACTTAGCTGCTTTGATACGTGAACCAGCTATCTAATAGACATGAATATCCCCTAATCGTGAGGACTTCTTTGCCTTAGGTATTCCTCTGATCCCCCCCCCCCCGGGCGAACGATCCCCAGTACCCCAGAAAACCGTTCGTGGGATGATCCTTGTGCACAAGTTATCTAAGACCAATGCATGAATACAACTCTATCAGATAAACTCTATATGGATGCAGCGGTTTAATAACAAGCATATATTTAATCTCTTCTCTCACTGTCTCTTGTCTCTGTGCGGACATGCCATTATTTCTATCTCTTATGCAGACTGGCTGTCATTTCTCTGATACCGTTCAAGCATTATGATAACTTCTATCGAAACATGTAACAATATCTATTTAAGCAAGCAAGCAAGGAAACAGTTATCTATCTCTTTAACTAAACATGCAGTTCTATTCTTTCTTTAGCATATACGATAGAAATATATGAACATCTATTTCTCTTGTCTATTAGCATGGCAGCGGTTCATTCGATAGCGGTGTCCGTGTAACTAAGCATGCAATATATCTATCTTTTCTTAGCATGACAATGGTTCAATCTCTATCTCTTTTAGATAATCATTAAAGTTCTCTAATTAGACAAGCAGGTTCGTTTCAATGATAAGCTATATGAGTTCTCTTATTAAGCATGCAGAGGCAGGTTCTATCATTCTTCTTATGAAACTATCTTCTTAGAACAAGATTCAAGAACTCAAATTTATTATTAAGGCGTGCATGAATCAGAGAATAAAGTTCTTCCCACTCACCTAGATCAATCATCTTGTGTTTAGGTCAGAAACTTTCTGAGAAGGCTTTCGCTCGAGCAAAGCGATATCTCTTGTACATAGTGCCTACGCGGAGCGGGACACTACAACTTATTCGGTGAGTGAAGACGAGTTTTTTGTCCCGCTCTTCTGTCTCTGTATCTCGTGGTACGTGATGTCTATAGTGCAACCCGACTCCGAAGGAACGTCCTAGATTGGAGTCATGTCCTTGATAAGATCGTTGGTACCGACTTATCCAAGGCTTGACACTTGTCCATTTATGAGTCAACATATATAAGGCAAGCGAGGACAAATTCCTAATTGATTGACTCAGGGATATATGTATCCATGTGCCTCCATTTTCCTGTGTGCTGCTTCTGTACATTTATTCATTAGTTACTTTCTGCAGTTATCTTTTATTTCATTTACTTGCTTAGTATAATCCTTTGATTCTGATATGATTTCTTGAGCCTTCTCGTATATTCCAGTTCGACTAGCCTTGGTAAAATTTTAAGGACAAAATTTTTATAAGGAGGGTAGAGATGTCACATCCGATTCCAGATTTGGTATTACTTGAATTTTTAGAATTTAATTTTTATGATAATGTATTCCTGCTGTATTTTTCATGTTGGTTACTGTCATTTTATTTATTATTATTTTCTTGTTGTTGAGAGAGACTACCCGAGACCAGTAGAATATTCATTGGCATTTGCCATAAATTCGGTTTAGGACCCGCATGTAGAATGAACACTTAGTTCGGTTCATTTGGTTGAACCAACGACTAAACCATTTTTCTCTCCTCTTAGTGTATATATATATATATATATATATATATATATATATATATATATGAGTATTTCTCTCTCCTCACTCATTTTTCATATTTCACCCTTCTTACTTCCTTCTTTCTCCTCTACTTCAAGCTCCCTCTAGCCAAACCCTAGCCCTAGGGAGAAGTTGTTGTGACTTGGACCGAGAGAGTTAGAGACTAGCAGCCACTTAAGGCAAGTATAACTTGCTCAATGGTGAATCCTTAATTTTCAATTTCTATACATATATGTTGTTTTTAAAATGTATTTGATGAAAAATGTTCTCATTAAGTTGTTGATCATATTTAGTTCTTGGAGTTTTGGATTTTGATGAGTATATTTAAGTATATCTGAATTTGAAGTTTAGGGTTAGCATAGATTTCTTGTATTTTTAGTGGTTTTGATCTACAAAAACTTGATATTTTAGAAAAAAAAATTGTGGTGGATGTAGCACTTTATTTCGAGCATTTTGGCTTTTGATTCACTTGATTTTGAGTTAAAATAATTTTTTTATGAAGAAAACAAATTTTTGGTTTTTGGAGTTTTTCTGCCATGGCTGAACTTGTTGGCTGGAGAAGAAGTGCTCATGCAGTAAGCATCATATGCGGCAGAGAGGGTTATGCGGCCTGAGTGCTATGCAGCCTGAACTCTGTGCCGCATATACCTTCAAACATGCGTCCATCTTGTTGGATGCATGACTGTTTATTATACAAAGTGTTCTGGAACTAAGTCCTTGAACTCCTTGTGTATTCACTCGCTGAACGAAAAGAAAAATTGCTAAAAGTCCAAAGGAAACACCCATGCGGCCGAGAGAGCATGCGACAAGCGGACTTATGCGGCAGTGCCCCTATGCGCCTCTTTTCTTTATGGACGCATAACTCAGCTTCTCCCTTGCATATCTTTTTTTGATTCTTGTCGGATCTCCCTGACAAATTTTTATGGCATGTCACATAAATCATCTTTAGTCATTTCTCTCTCTGATACGCATTCAATGACCCATCACTCAACACTTGAGTGCATGTGGCCAGTGGGTACATGCGGCCAGTGAGTCCACGCGGCCAGTGAGTCCATGCGGCTAGTGGGTGCATGCGGCCAGGAATTTTTTTTGTGCATTTTGTGTTCCTTTTAATTATGTCAATTTAATAACTTTTTTATTGATTATTGTTGTGTGCTTTCTTATGACAATACAAGTTTATATTACTAGACAAGTTTTGCATGTAGTTCACGAGATAAGTTAATATACAAGTTTATAATCCTCACGACACCATAGAAATATTTGTGTATGAAAATTTATTGCATTTTGTATTAGGGCAATCGAGTGTGAGTATTGCCCAATGTATCATGAGTCGCAGATACGATAACTCATGAAAAGCTCGTACCTATGATTCATCATTTTAGGGAGTTCTCAAGTGTCCACGACTCGAGAAGTTAAAATAATTTAGTAATGATTAAAAAAGATAATATTTACCTAGATCATTGGGAGGAAAGAATATTGCGCAACCGGCTACCCCGATCTCTAAGGGCCCCATGCAGCATGGACCAACCCTGCTAGGCAAGGGCTCCATGACTAACCAAGTTTATGCGTGATACGGCACTACAAGTTGTTGTTATTGAGCCGCGGTTCATAAAATTATGTATTTTAGTATATGTATTCCAGTATATGTTCCAGTTATGTTTCAGTTTTAGTTATGTTATAAGACCATTTTCAGATAAGTTTATGTTTACAAAAATCAGTTTCACTTACAAAACCTCTTTATGTTTACAAAATTCAATTTTACTTACAAAACCTCTTTATGTTTATAAAACCAAATCTCATTTACAAAAATTTACTTATATCTTCAAAAGCTAGTTTATGCGTATCTTATGTTGTGTTATGCTATCAGTTATCTGCTTTAGTTATTTATCCATTATTTTTTTTGATGTGCCCTATAAGTTCTAGACAAGCATACCCTTGGCCAACCGGGTTAACTGCAGTGCCTGTAGTAGCGATATTCTTTAAAGCATGTATTTGTTAGTAACTAGGTTTGTGATAACCCTAGTTAGTTAATTATAGCAAGTCGTAGGCATATTTGCCTGTGCAATGAATGTTTGTCTATAAGTTACGCCCTTTTAATTAATTCTTTGGCGCGTGGTTAGGGTGCTAAGTTTTGCTCGGGTGAAGGTCTGCAACCTCGATCCTTGTTTGGTTTAAGGGTTATGGTTTCGATCCAGAGTAGTTCATATGTCCTCTTGCCGCTCGTCTCCTTACTTTCCTTTATAGCATTTTTGTTATCAGTTCTTCCAGTTATATTTTTGAGACAGGCACATTCGTATCGTATAAGTCTCATCCTTTATTTATTCTTATATGTCTCTTTTCTGCTATATGATGTGATGTGTTGGGTCTATCACATTGAGCTCCTTTGTGGTACTTGTTGCTTGGGGTTCTAACCCCACTGGTTTTATATGGCCAGATTATCCCGAGGAGAATTAGGATCCACCGTACTTCCCGTAAGATGGTTCACACTCGTAGGACTATGGCCGAAGCTCGTAAGTGGGTTTCCTTTCTCCACCCCTCATAGTGTTATTCCTTTTTGTGGTGTTTTAGCAAGAGGCAGTGTTAGCCCCTTATTTTGAGATCACTTCTTTGACTTCGGTCAACATGATGTATATATTAGACTATGACTGGTATATTGGATCATGTATTATTATACTCTGCTAGTGCAGTATTTTGTATTCACTAGCTTCATGATCATATATGGTATGTAATTTGGGATACCTCTTTACTTTTATATATGATATACTAGTGACTTATGTTGATGGATTGAGATACTACGATTTGTCGGCCTTAGGACTGACGTCATAGTATGCTAGAGTCCGTCCATTTGTCTTCTTAATCTTAGCACATTGCAGCTTACTTCGGTATTCTGCAAAGTGTGGTTGGCCATGTCAGTCTTAGTATTTGTCCAGTATTCTGGGAGCGGGGCATGACACGCCTGGATAACCCGGATAATCTGCAGGGCATGTGGCTTTATGGAATCTCATACTGCATGTGTTAGTAACTAGGACTGTGATAACCCTAGTTAGCTAATGATAGCAAGCCATAGGGTATGAATTGTCGTGATTGCTTGATTTCTAGTCTAGTCTAGTCATGTCCTGATTTATTTAACAACTGATCTGAAAACTGTAACCAGACTACTGATTCCAGATATCCTTGTTTAAATACTCCAGAATTGTTTGACTGTTATTTTACCTGTTTACTTATTTAACTGTTCATTGTGCTATTTCTTACTGATTTGTTTGCATGCTGGTTTTAGTTTCTAAGTTGGCTCCCTTGTGGTACTTGATATTTTGGGGTCTAACCCCACTGGTTTTGTATGACCAGATTTTGTATCAGGACAGGATCTCCCAAATTTTCTGCCTCAAGATGGTGAACACTAGGTGCACCCGAGGACATGAGTGAGTTTCTTTTCCATCACCCACTTGATCTTGTACTTATACTTTTGAGTCATTTAGCCACCGAGCATGTGTTTAGCTCGTGTTTTGGAACTTGATATTCTAGCATGTTGGCCTACATGTAAAGCATATTCTAGACTATAGCTAGAGCTGATCATGTAATATTGTACTCTTGCTAGTTCTTCAATTTGTAATTAGCTTTATGATCATCTGTGTATGTATAGTTTGGGATGCCTTACTATTATATGTCTGGTGATCATACATCTTGTAATTTGTTGTTTGCTTGAGTTTGAGACAACTAGGACTCTTGACCTAGAAATTGTTGTTGGATCGTAGAGTAAAATCCTTACATATCTAGACAGTCATGATCGTATCTCGGGGTATTGAGTACTCTGGTGTAGCTGGCTTTGTCCGCCACCGTTCTCCAGTATTCTTGTTCTTGGACGTGACACGATTTAAGTGGTGGCCCATGCAGATATAAAATTTTAGAAGTGTGGGGTTTTTACCAGATATTTTAGATGTCTCAATCATGTTACTCCTTGATCTCCTCCAAGTATCGAATTTATATCCTTGAAATCTTGATTCAACATATGTCTTGATCCTCGATCAATTATTCCCATCCCTTTGTTGATCCTTGTGTCCTTTATCCTCCAGGGACATTGTTCTTAGTCCTTCTGATCATCCAGCCTGAGATCCTCCAGTAGCAGGACAACATCCTGATGCCCAGCAAACCCTTGAGGTTCAGTCTCAGCATTCTGGGGCCGGTTCTAGAACGGCTCATAACGAGGAACCTCAGATCCAACCAGTGCCTCCCGTGCAACCTCAGATCCAACTAGCCCAGCTAATTGGTATCCTTCGGGAATGTTGGCATCTCAAGAATGTCGAGAAGACGTACTCATTCAGTCAGTATAATGGGCTTTAGAAAGTTGCAAACATCGTACATAAAACTCTGCAAGCAACTTCAAGCGCCTCCAACTCTCGTATTTCTATGGCACCGAGGACGCAATTACATCAGATGTATGACTTTAGGGCACAGAAGCAATCCTAGAGGCAGCTGGAGTACCAGCTAAAGTGGAAGCTATTCTAGAGGCAGCTAGATGCAATTGCATCGGATGCATGGCTTCAGTGGTACGACTATAAATGCTAGACTTGGCCCGAGACTGGTGGACAACACATATGATTTCACTAACAGTGCTCGTCCCTTGGGCTATCTTCAGTGAAAGGTTTTAGACCAGATATTTTGATGTGGTATCGCGTTATGACTTGCAAGAAATATTTACCAACTTGAAGCAGATGGGAAGGACTGTCGACGGCTATGCGACAGAGTTCTGTAGAATTAGTCAGTTGGCTCCCACCCTAGTGGAAACCGAATTAGATCGAGCAAGAAGGTTCTAGCAGGGACTTCACCTGGAGATTATATTGGCAGTGGAATAGCTTGAGTTTCAGACTTTTGATGTTATATTAAGAGCATCAAGGAGGCATGATTATACCTCCCAAAGAATCATGGACATGATTGGGGGACGCAAGAGGACCCACACATCATGAGGTTCTTACACACAATCTTCAGCATCAGCCCTGGCAGTTAGGGCTTTAACCATCGGATCTCCGAGGAGGCTAGTTTCGACAGCCTCAGTTCAGCAAACAGCTCCAACCCAAACTCAACAACAAATGATATCTTCTTCAACGGGGTGTTCTCATTGTGGAAAGCCTGGGCACGTAGTTTTTGAATGTCATATGGCAAAAGGGTTATGCTTAGTTTGTGGAGCTCCAGGACACAGAGTGGGATCATGCCCACAAAGAGCCAGTTCATCATCATAGGGCTCCAGTACCAGTTTAACAACATCAAGGTCAGAGGCCTTTGCAGACCCAATCCCAAGTATTCCAGCAACAGAGGCCACAATAGTATGTGCTGGCCCAAGCTCAAGTACTATCACGTCCCAGTAGAATACTAGAGAGAGGGGCAGACAAAGCCAGCTACGTATAGCAGAGTACTCTACACCCCAAGATATTGTCACGGCTGTCTAGCCATGTGAGGGTTTACTCTACAATCCATCAGGCAATCCTGGGTCAAGAATCCTAGGTGTCTCAATCTCAAGCAAATAACAAGTTTACAAGATGTATGATCACCAACATATAATAGTAAGGCGTCTCAAACTATACATACCCAGATGATCATGAACCTAGTCCCAAAATAAAGAACTTGCAGAGTAGAATGTTACATGATCAACTATAGCTATAGTCTAGAATATGCTTTACATGTAGGCCCGTATGCTAGAATATCAAGTCCCAAAATATGAGCTAAACACGTGCTCGGTGGCTAAATGTCTCAAAAGAATAATGTACAAGATCAAGTGGGTAAGTAAGAAGAAACCCACTCATGCCCTTGGGTGCTCCTCGTGTTCACCATCTTGAGGCAGGAATTACGGAAGATCCTGCGATCTTGCTTCAAAATTTGGCCATACAAACCCAGTAGGGTCAGACCCCAATACAGAAAGTACCACAAGGGAGCCAAACTTATGAACTAAAACTAGCATGCAGACAAATCAATAAGAATAGCAGGTATAGTAACAGTTAAATATTACAATGGGTAAAATAATAGTTAAGCAGTTCATGAGTAATTAAACAAGGACATCTGGAATCAGTACTCCGGTTACCATTTTCGGATCAATTGCTATGAAAATCAGGACAAGACTAGACTAGACTAGACTGAAAATTAAACGATTACAGTCAATCATGTCCTACGGCTTGCTATCATTAGCTAACTAGGGTTATCATAGTCCCAATTACTAACACATGTAGTTTGAGATTGCTTACAGCCACATGCCCTACAGACTATCCGGATTGTCTAGACGAATAGGTACATAGTATATATTTATCTGGTATAATTATTTCTTATCTTTTCTAGTAGTAAAATACTCGTCGGTGTGCAGAAAGTGTGTCCCTCACGACGGAGAGTTCCAAATCCATCAGGTGTCTCTGCGATACCGGGATTGCATGTAGACAGGAAATCTCTCTAGATACTTTTCTAGATTATTGTTCGAGTTATTAGCCTAAACAATTATCAAGAATTTTCGATCGTGGTGCTCAGGAATCTGTCTTAGACATGATGCAAGACACGACAGTAACTTGACGGATACAATCAAAATCAACCATGGGGATACAGGTCATGCAATAAAGGTGCTACTAATAGCTTTGATCAGGACAGTTACAGGAATTCTCAAGTCAGGAGTGAGCTACGTCGTGCCACTATCAGGATTATCAGGATGGTGCGCTACGTCGAGCCACTATCAGGAGTATTTGGATCAGGAGTATCAGGGTTATCAGTACAGGATCAGGAATATCAATATAGGATCATGATTATCAGTACATGATCAGGATTATCAGGGTTGTAAGTACAATATCAGGATTATCAATTCCATGTCAAGATTCAGGAGTTCATTTATAATGTATAATCACTAGATCATGTCAGGAAATTACGATCAATATCAAGAATGTCATGTTCAGGAAATAACCAGGATTAACTAAAATAATGGGATAAAAGAGAACTAGAGAATCATCGAGAGTTAAGCATATAAAAGAGAATACTGGCATACAGGCACATGAATCATCAATTCAGGGTTGGCGAATAAAATCAGATAAAAAAATAACATCCGTGCACAAAGGGCAAAAACTACTATTGGCGCACAAATCACTAATTCAGGCAGTTCTGGCATACTTTGATACGAAAGTGCTCTGAGCAAAATGTGGCACACAATCATACTAAAGCACACTTCAAGGACCTTGGCGCACAATGATAGAAATGTGCGAGCTAGGAGCTGGGCACATAAATATATCATCGACGCACAATAAAAATAACCAAGCTATGAACTTGGCGCACTTTCACCAAGTATGCCAGTAGTGATGTTTGGCGCACAAAAAAATACAGGAAGGTATACTAAAAGATAAAATACAAGTTCTAAGATATGACACAGTAGTCGAGATGATCCACGAGAATGGTCAGAAGTCTTTGCTTTAATACAAAAGGCTACAAAGTACGCCATCTCTGGAGAAAGCCACATAGTGCACACACAGCAAAGTACACCGGTAAGAAAAGTTTACCAAAGTATGCCAACTCTGCAATATCTGCAAAGTGCGCTAACTTGGCTATTTAACCAGTGGCGTACATTCTTGATGATACTCAGAACCATTCAAAAGTGCACCAAGTAGGATTACTGTACTTTTAAAGGAATTTTCTTAGTACAAAACATACGTAGGAGTAGAGAAGTGTACCCAGAGTACTTAACATATCTTGACGTACTTTCTAAGAAATTTGTGAAACACACACAAATGCGCTAACTGGAACTTCACTTATGCGATAAGGGTTCCCTGAGTACTTTTTTGTATGCATTCTCAGGCCAACTTTACATTCTCTGACTTGTTGTTCTTGGGCTCCATGAGCAATCCAATCCAAGAAAAATAAAATTATCAATGAGACAAGTTCTAAGGGCTACCCAAAAATAAAATCGATCAAATGATTAAAACAAGCTATACTAAGAATCAAATCAAGATCCAAGGTTGTTCCTTTGGTTGGCAAGATGTACTTGCCTACTGTCAAGTTCTAGTCTAATATTAATATCAACACTACCAAGGTCACCCACGGCCTAGGCCAAGTCCGACTGCTGCTCTCTGTTGGAGAAAATGAAGAAGGAAAGAGAAATGAAAGGAAAAGAAAAGTGGAGGAAAGAATAAAATTGCTTATATAGCCAAGGGATTGATTGTAGGTCATTGGATCATAATCCATGCCTCTCACTCGGGTTCATCATAGCCACCCACCAAGAAAAACAAGGGACCAAAGGTCCAAAGCATGCAACTAAGGGAAACTAACAAAAAATAACCTAAATAATGCATGAATAACATAAAACAAGATGTAAGTAATTAAATAATAAATAAGCTATACATGTATAATACGCGTATACCAGGTACGAATACTAGAACAGTGAGATGAGTCTCACAAGTACAGGCCAGGCAAGGAGGTCCACAACAGAGAGGACTAGCACCGAGAGGACGAAGTCAGGCGATGGCACTCACTGTGGAAGAGCAGTTAGCTTCAAGTGAAGTGGTGGCAGGTACCATTCTCGTTAACTCTCATTCAGCTTCAGTATTGTTTGATTCTAGTACATCATATTCTTTTATGTCTGCATAATTTATGACACGAGTTGGATTAGAACTCGAGTCCTTATCAGTAAGACTCAATATACTTACTGGTAACGGTATTGTGAGAGTCGATAGAGTTTATGCCGAGAATTGAGTTATATTGTGCGCGCGAGAGTTCTCGCTAGATTGATAGAATTTTCTATGGAAGATTATGACGTCATCTTAGGCATGGATTGGTTGAGTGTCCGATACACGACGATAGATTTTCATAATGGCAAGGTTATCTTTCATATTCCCCGAGAAGAGAATTCTTATTTTCTAGAGGCGAGACGGAGTCTTCATCAGCGATCATGAGAATGGCAGTGACAGAGGAAGTATAATTGCCCAGAGTAGTTAGCCAATTTTTGATGTATTTTCAGAAGAACTTTTAGGCATGCCACCAGAAAGAGAGATCGAGTTTACCATTGATCTACTTCCAGGAATGGCACCAGTGTCAGAAAGAGTCTACAGGATGGCGCCTTCAGAGTTAGAAGTCTTGTACCGGATGATAGAAGAATTGAGAACCTATGGATTCATTCCCAATGCTACTTGTGAAGAAGAAGGATGGCACATCATGATTATGTATGGATTATCGTACCCTCAATGCGGTAACCATCAAGAAAAAGTATTCATTGCCAATAATCGATGACTTGTTCGATCAGCTTAGTGGAGCAGCGGTGTTTTCCAAAATTAATTTGCGTTCAGGTTATCACCAGATTAGAGTCAGAGAGCAGGATATACCCAAGACGGTATTCAGATCAAGATATGGATATTGGAAGTTTCTAGTAATTACCTTTGGAGCAACCAATGCGTCAGCATTGTTTATGGACCTCATAAATCGTATTTTCATGCCATACTTGGACAAGTTTGTGATAGTGTTCATTGACGACATCTTGGTGTACAGTCGAAGTAAAGTAGAGCACGAGCAACATCTTCGCACAGTTCTTCAAACTCTCAGAGATCATAAGTTATATGCCAAGTTCAGCAAGTGTGAGTTCTGGCTTGATCGTATTTTATACTTAGGGTATATTATTGCTAAAGGAAGAGTTGAAGTAGATCTCCAGAAGATAGAAGCCGTTGAGACGTGGCCAGTTCCCCAAACAGTTGCCAAAGTTCGTAGTTTCCTGGGATTATCAGAATATTATCGACAATTTGTATCATATTTTGCTAGAATTTTTGCACCATTGATGCAGCTAATACGGAAAGATGTGTGATTTGATTGGTGAAATGAATATCAAACCTCTTTCGAGAAACTCAAACATAAGTTGATTACGGTACCTATTTTGACTCTTCCAGATAGAACGGGTGGTTTTACCGTATATTGTGATACGTCAGACAGATGATTGGAATATGTTCTTATGCAGCATGGCAAGGTTATAGCTTATGCATCTTGGAAGCTTCGAGACCATGAGAAGAATTATCGGATGCACGACTTGGAGTTAGCAACAGTTGCATTTGTACTCAAACTTTGGAGACATTACATCTATGGAGATCGAATAGAGATTTATACTGATTATAAGTGTTTGAAGTATGTCTTTACCCAGAAGGATCTCAATATGGGGTAGAAAAGATGGCTAGAGTTGATGATGAACTATGACCTTGACCTTAAGTATCACCCTGGGCAGACCAATATCATAGCAGATGCCTTGAACAAGAGAGCAGGAGCCTATTTTTTTACAACACAACAAAGAATATTAGAAGATCTTCAGGAGATGGATGTAGATATAGAATTGCTTGGCGATACAATATTGATGCCTGGTCTGCAAGTTCAGTCTAGTATAGTGGAAAGAATCAAGGTAACACAACCAACAAATGTCAAGCTTCAACGTCTCAAAGCAGAGTGTGAGGCATGACGTAGACCAGAACTAAGCATTCACAATGATGTAACTCTCTGTTTTGAGAATGGTCTTTGTGTACCAATTGGAGATCTCTATCGTGAGATTATGACAGAAGCTCATAGTTCGCAGTATTTTGTGCATCCCGGAGGAACAAAGATGTACAGAGATATTCGTCAGCATTTCTAGTGGAACAGAATGAAGAGAGAAATAGCTCGGTTTGTCTCTCGATGTTTGGTCTGCCAACAAGTTAAAGCTGAGCATCAGAGACCCGAGGGACTTCTTCAATATTTACCAATTTTGGAAAGAAAGTAGGAGCATATCACCATGGATTTCGTGTCAGGTCTTCCTAGATCACCAGCTGACAGAGATGCTATTTGGGTAATAGTGGATCGTCTCACGAAAGTTGTACACTTTCTTTCTTTTAGAATTGGTCAGTCCACAGAACAGTTAGCCGTGATGTACATGTGACAAATTATCAGATTTTATGGTGTGTCATTTAGCATAGTCTCGGATAGAGATTTCAGGTTTACTTCTCATTTTTGGCAAAGTCTTCAGGAGATCTTATGTACCATTCTAAAGTTCAGTACAACCTACCTCCCGCAGACAGATGGTCAGTCAGAGCATACCAACCAGACTCTAGAAGATATGCTTCATTAATGTACCCTTAACTTTGGTGGTTCGTGGGAGGATCATTTGTACTTGGTCAAATTCTTCTACAATAATAGTTTTCAGGAAAGTATCCAGATGGCACCAATTAAGGCATTATATGGCCGGAAGTGTAGATCCCCTGTTGCTTGGGATGATATTGGCGAGAGACAATTGCTTGGTCCCAAAATGATAGATCAGACAGTTGAAGTAGTCAAGTAAGTCTGGAAGCATATCAAGGTTGCCCAAGATCGTCAACGTCATTAGGCCAATTTGCATCGGCGACCTCTTGAGTTTTCTGTCGGCGATAATGTATTCCTTCGAATTTTGCCTACCCGAGGAGTCATCAGATTGGGTGTGCGAAGAAAGCTTATTCCTAGGTACATAGGTCCGTTCGATATTCTTGAGCGAGTAGGAGATGTTTCTTATCGTCTTGCTCTCCCGTCGTCAATTAGTGAGATACATAATATTTTTCCATGTAACCCAGTTACGACGGTATATATCGAATATGAGTCATGTCCATGATCATTTAGAAATGGTTATTGGTACCGATCTTTCGTATGAGGAGTGACTTGTATCCATTTTAGACCGGAGAGAGAAGATTCTCAAGAACTGGGCCATTTGTTTAGTCCGAGTTGCTTGAGGGAATCACTCACTGGGTGAGTCGACTTGGGAGCGCGAGGATGATATCCGTATTTGTTTGACTGGTGAGTTATATTTGTTCGTATATCTCGTATCTTGATCTTGCCTTGTGCGTGCTTGTCTTGTTTCAGGTAGTTCGTATCATGTGATTAATATTCTTGCTTATTTTATTACCTGCCTGATTTCTAGAGATACCTTGATAGACCCGGTGCCTTGTTGAAATTCTGAGGACGAATTTTTTTTAAGAAGGTGAGAGTTGTGAGACCTGTCTCACTATTTTAGTATTATTGTATTTTATTTGGTACATGTGTGTTATAGATGTATATTGCTTCCCGTGTAATTTATGGACTTTCTAGCTGCTTTCATATAATTTTGAGAATTGTGAATAGTGCTAGTTACCCTTTGATATATATAGCCTTCCCTTTCTCTCTTCTCCTCATTGTTCTTCATTTTTTTCACTTTCTTCTTCTTCCTCTCCTTTTCCTAGCCGAGAGCAGCCTAAGGCCGACCTCCCCATTCTCTTTGGTGGTGGTAGTAGTAGTAGTAGTAGTTTAGTAGTGGGTTTCGACAAGTACATCTTGCCAATGAGAAATAACTTGTTATATTGTATTTATTTAGTTTTCTTGTATTTTATTTACTCTATATTATTCTCTATGAGTTTTTCTACATGTTTAATTCTTGGTATTTTCGCTTTTGATGCCTTGGTAGGAGTAGATCTGAATTCTAAGTTTTTGGGTGTTCATGAGTTTACTTGGTTTTGATCTCTTAAAACTTTATATTTTCAAAATCTAGTAGTTCCATGTTGACGAGCATTCAATTTCAAGTTATTTAGAACTTTACTTTGATGGATTCGAACTTGAAATGAGGATTTCATGGAGAATACAAATTTAAGACTTTGAGCTTTTCTATAGCAGACTTGCTATTTTTGGGACGATGGAACTTCATGCGCCCAGCACCTATGCGGCAGAGAGTGCCATACAGAGAAGAAGGAATGATGCCATTAAGTGGAGATCCCTCCGCTCACCAGAGCAGTCTAGCAAATCAGCATGCTTCTAGATTTTGGCAAGATGACATTCCACCTCCGCCGCAGTTTACTCCACCGATGCCTATTTTTCACCCGGACAGCCTATGGACGGAAATCAGATATTCCAAATGTTCTACGTAATGATGCGAGCCCAACAGCAGGTTCATCAAGAGCCCCAGCAAAGCCAAGCGAAGTTCTTTGACGGACTTAGCTTTGAGCTACAGAAATTAATCAGCTACGTTGCAACTACTTTAGATACGGAAGTCCTTGCTGCAGCCCGACGCATGGAGCATGTCACCAGAATAGATTCCAGTCAGAAGCGGCTGCATGCATTAGCACCAGACCAAGCACAGCAGGAAAGAGCGGCAAAGCGACCCCAGAGGAAACCACCACAGAGAGCAGCACCAAGAGCTTTATAGGTGCCTACATGTCAATATTGTGGCAAGCGAGGCCATTATAAGAGCGAATGCAGACGCAAAATAGGATTATGCTTGATTTGTGGATCCAGCCAACATTTAGCCAAAGATTGCACGATGCATCGAAGAGAAACACCGATGATTAACCGAGAAGCCTCACCAGCTCCAGGAGGGTATCAGCCGAGGCCACCTTTGACACCCCAGGCAGTACTCTTCCAGCAGGCCCAGCAGCAGCAGAGGAATCCACAACAAGGACGCGGACAAGCTTTTGCGATGACCATGGAGGACGCACAGACTCGTGGATTAGAGAATGCGTGTAAGATTTAAGTTATTCATAGCTATATATTTATATTATTGCTTTAGCACGTGCTTGTTAGTCCAATCCTTAACCTTAAAACCTGGTATTTTGAACTTGTTAGTAATTGATAACCTAGTTTTCCTAAGCTGTAGTTTTCTTTGCTCTAACCAGATTTTTTTTACTCTTGAATTACTTAACTTTTATTGTCTAGGGAAATACTTTATTCCTTCCCTATGTATTTTGCTTAACTCTTATCCTTCGATTTCTCCTTGATCAAGATTCTTTGTTTGTGTGTCGTGCTTTGAACAAATTTTGCAACCGTGTCATCTCTTCTGACTGATTACGTTTCATTATTCTTTGATTGCGATGATGCAATCCTCTTAAGGAGGGTAGATTGTAAACACCCAGAATTTTTCAGAATTTAAAAACAAATTTTCGGGATTTTTTGGAATTTTTTAACTAATTAAAATAAATATTTTCTGGTAGTAAATAAATTTTATGATTTTATTAAATATTAAAATATTATGAAAATAATAGTTTTGAGTGTAAAATAAAGAATTAGACATAGGATAATTTTTCTAGAATTTATTGGACCCCAGAACTATTTTTTTAAAGACATAAAAATAATGTTTTAATTAAACCATCCAGAACCGAACCGGTTTAAACCTAAATAAACCAAACCGGTTCAAATAAACCAACCCTGAACCAAACCCAAACCTAGCGGGTCGGGGCGGATCTATACCCGACCCGACAACCCGAAACCCGACCCGATACTACCCGCTACAGTAACTACCCCATCTCTCCCCCGACCGGCCACGACTGTCCGCCTCCCCATCCGACCCGTTCGCCTCCACCGTTTCACCCGCCGCTGCGACCCGTCGACTTTCTCGCCTTCAACCGCCGACCCCTCCGGTTCGCCTACCCCAAATGGCCGGCCACTCTCCTATTTAAACCCACAGTCACCCCATACCACCACACCATCACCGCCCTCACCAACATCCTCCGGCCGTCTCCTCTTCCCCGGCGACTCCATCGTGACCTCGGCACCCTGACCCAGACGAACCCCCGCTGTCACCGTCTCTACCACCACCGATCCGGCCAGACCACCTCTCCTCCGGCCACCTCATCACCCATCACTACCACAATCTCAGCCCCGACGCAGCCTCTGGCCACCCGAGCTCCTCCGAGCCTCCGCCGTGACCTCCGCCGTCGCCAGCACAGACAAGCAGCCTCACAGTAGCCGCCGACGACCGGCCGAGCATCACCGTGCCATGTTATCGCGTACATCATCAAGGTACCTGTTTTCACGCTCGTGTAATTCCCTGTACGTTAATCCGTTTTTCACTCTATCGAATCGTATGCATAGACCTTGTGACTCCCTCGAAACCTGTGTAATTAGTTCGGGGTATCGCGTCCTGTGTAGGCCGCAAACTGCGACGCAAAAATAGGAAAATAATTCCTAATTTCTAAAAATTCAGAATTGTCCCGAACTTCCCAGTTCACGACCGTTTTGCGACCAACCTGCTAAATGTTTTCAAAATTTACCTGAACAGTAATTTAGACCATATAACCAAGTTTTAAACCCTATTTTTAGTTTAATTTATTGAGCTGTAGTTTGTAATTTATTCGTGGGTAAAAATGACCAAAATATTGGTTATTTAAAATCATAATTTTTCCGGAACTGGGTGTCCCGCTAAACGAGGCAACTTGGTCGTGTGCGAACTTCACTGAAAGGTGCATGCCGTCAATACGGAAGTATAAAATTTTGTGGAAGTTGATTTGGATGTGCGTGCACACCGGAATCAACGCGTATCCGTCGACAACATCCCGTATCGGCCCTGTTCTAAAACTTGTTGTAACTTCGTGTACGCTTGTCGTTTCGAAATAAAACTTGCGCCATCGGACTCGTAGCAATACGCTGGTCCTGTGACCCAAGTTTGGTTCGATTATGAGAACGTTGACAAAATCCCGTATCGTGGGCCCCATGACTCCACTTGACGGGCAATTTTGTGATCGGCTCATCGGAATCCAGTTATGGACATTCCGTTGGGTTTGTATCATCGTTATGGACTTGTAGACACTAAGTTTGACGAATTTGGAGAACTTTGTCTCTGACACATTTTTGGTGCTAAGCGGGCCACATGTGGACCCCGCTTTGACCAGAATTTGTCACTTTTGCCCCTGTGTCCAAATTGGACTTATGGACAGGCAATTTTAGCTATTTTATATCTTCTGAACATGATGGTAATGATTATTTTAGCAACCAGAGGAGTACTTGCAGGCTCCGCGGATACTGAAGCAACAGTTGGAAACCAAATCCCAAGCAAGTGTACCTTGCCAATCTTGTAGTTCTTGTTACATAATATTCCTTTGATTTATTTATATGATGTATCTGTTCAACCTACGATCGTGTGACATTGCTTAGCGTCCGAATAATATTCGGGTGCCAACGCCGTACGCGGAGTTGTGTAACGTCACCTAGAGATTGATATCGCAACCCTATATATATCTTCGTGCTTGCATTATCAAGTACATCATACCATAGGACACTTGACACTATTCATGAGACAGAATCTTCTGAGTTATTCATGGTAATTCTGTATAGGCTACAGGATTCGTGACATAGATATTACATATGCTTATCTATCATTATGACTCGCTGCATCAGTTTGAGGTCATGATCTTGCGTGTTATGGACATGAGACGTCGTGAACATGAGACATGTGATTATATTGGGTGGGGAGAGACTTACCATACTAAAGGCTGATTATATTATATATATATATGTAGCTATCTGGAGGTGCCTTAGACTCTGACACAGAGCTTTGGCACATGTACTGGCCCTTCGAGAAAATGCTGCTATGGGTTTCCCCGACACAGAGCCTATAGTAGTCTCAGCCTGAGTATGATTAATGCTCTCACTTGCATATCACATAGCTGGTTACATAGTTTACCCTATTGATTCATTTATTACTGCACTGCATTTATTTGGCTTGAGTTATTCTTGTACCTTGTTATGTCCCCTGAGGACCTGGATCCGGATTATGTCCCCAGGTTTAGCAGAGAAGATCTACCCCAAGGTATATAGGACAGGAGCATACATTGTAGCAATACCAGAACCCGAGGACGAGGTGATCGCCAATGATTTCTCCTGAGTATATGGTTATTATACTAAGTTATATCAATTGTTAGTCTCTTATTTCTTGTTTATTGAACTGTTGTACCAAACTCATTATCGGGTTGTTCCCCGAGATATATTTTATTGAGACTTGATGTTGCTTTATATTTCATATTAATTATATTTATTTCTGTGGATGAGATTAGTACCATAGACCCTTATTGTTGTATTACAGCTTAAGTACACCCTGATGGGTCCATTAAATTGGATTTGTCCATCGGTGTGTGCTGCTGGCCATTGTCACGTGTCTAGTCCCTCGGTATTTTGGGACTGGGGCGTGACACCTATCATGCTCATGCGGCCTTAATTCCATGCGTCCGTTGTGATCCATGCGCCAGACTTGGTTATACGGCTATTTCTATGCACCTGCTTATCTCATGCTCCTATGGCACTTGTTGTAGTTTAACTTTTTTAATATATTATCTTGTTTAGCCTATTATGCATGATTCTTATGCATGCAATCTTTCTCTAAACTGCTTATAACCTGATTGTGACAACCTGCCAGAACTTAAAATTTCCTGAACATGCTACACTATTAATCTAAACTTCCGACACCTGACATGTACTGGTATTCCTGATAGTAGCTCAACGAACTCCTGACATGCTAGAATTAAACATAAATTGTATCGACACTGTTAATCTTGAACCCCCGATACCAGACTTGCCTTGATATTTCTGATAATATCTTATCGTATCGAGTTAACCTGACATGTACCGATACTCCTGATAGTGGCATTTCGAAGCACACTCCTGACATGCCATAATTTTCTGAAGTGAAATGCTTAAATTGATAAGATAAATTTTCGTGGTTGATTTGCTTGCCCTTGTCCTGGATGTACTTGTCAAGCTACTGTCATGTCCTACATCATGTATAAGGCAAATTCCTGAGCACCACGGTAAAAAATTCTTGATAACTTTCTCAGGATAACAACTAGATTAATGAATTAGAATATCTAAAGATATTTCCTGCCTATATGCAATATCGGTATCCCAGCGACACCTGATGGATTTGGAGCTCTCCGTCGTAAGGGACACACTTCCAGCATGCCGTCGAGTATTGCATATTCCTATAAATTACTATACCTGATATAATCTATTCTATGTATCCTTACGTCTGGATAACCCAGATAGTCTGCAGGGCATGTGGCTTTATGAAATCTCAAACTGTATGTGTTAGTAACTAGGAGGGTAATAACCCTAGTTAGCTAATGATACCAAGACGTAGGGCATGGATTGCCGTGATTGCATGATTTTCAGTCTAGTCTAGTCATGTCTTGATTTATTTAACATCTGATCCGAAAACTGTAACCAGAGTACTGATTCCAGATATCATTTTTTTAAATACTCAAGAACTGTTTAACTGGTATTTTATTTACTGCAATTATTTAACTGTTTCTTGTGTTATTTCTTACTAATTTATCTGCATGCTGATTTTAGTTCCTATGTTGGCTCCCTTGTAGTACTTGTTGTTTTGGGGTCTGGCCCTACTGGTTTTGTATAGCCAGATTTTCTAGTAGGACTGTAGGATCTCCCTATTTCTCGTCTCAAGATGGTGAACACCAGAAGCACCCCTAGAACATGTAATATTGTACTCTTGCTAGTTCTTTATTTTGTGAATAGCTTTATGATCATCTGTGTTTGTATAGTTTGGGATGTCTTACTATTATATGTCTGGTGATTATACATCTTGTAACTTGTTGTTTGCTAGAGATTGAGACACCTATGACTCTTGACCCAGGAATAACTATTGGATTGTAGAGTAAAATCTCACATGTCTAGATAGTAATAACCGTATCTCGGGGTATTAATTACTCTGATATACGTAGCTGGCTTTGTCCGCCTCTGTTCTCCATTATTCTGGTTCTGGGGCATGACACGCTCCTCCTAGGCCGATACAATCACAGTGCCCCGACGATTGTTCGAGGAACAAAACCTTATGCATAAATTATCCAATGATCATAAAAATGCGTGAACAGTAAGACTCTAACACACATTCATGGTATAAAAACTGAAATAACTATATGACACATATTTTTTGTATTACCATATTCCTCGAGCCATTGCTCGCAATATTCTTTCCAGTCCAGAGATTCTAACTTGGCGACCCAACGTTCCCAAATATTTCTATACTTCCATCTCTGAAACAAAGTATGATAGTCATCCTATACAAAGTAACATTACTAAATTTCATCTGATAACCTAATCATAGTGCTATATTCTATAAGATACATCATCACAATACTATATTTATTATGTCCCAGAACCAGAATACTGGAAAGTGGGACTGGCAAGGCCAGCTACGTATACTTAGAGCACTCTGGTACTCTGTATATACGATGAAGCTGTAAGACATGAGGGGTCACTACTATAAACCAACTGTCAAGCCTAGGTCCAACAACCCTAGTGTCTCAATCACAAGAACAACATGAATAATAACAAGATGTAAGATCAACTGAAATATAATAGTAAAGCATCCCAAACTATAATATACAGATGATCATGATGCTAGTAAACACAGAATGAATAAACTAATCAGAATCTGAGTCACACATGATCAACCCTAGGATATGTCAATCATGTTACTGCCCGTTGGCTAACGGATCAAACCAAAACATGAGCTAAACACATGCTCGGTGGCTAAACGCCAACAAAATAGAATGTACATCAGGGTAGAAAAGTAAGAAAACTCACTCAAGAGGTCTGGTGCTCCTGGTTGCCACCATCCTTAGGAAAGTACGGAAGATCCTCCGGTGCTGCTACTAGATCTGGCCATACAAAACCAGTGGGGTCAGACCCGCAAATAGCAAGTACCACAAAGGAAGCCAATCTAGGAACTTAAACCAATAACACAAGTAATACAAATACTGAAAAGTAATGACTGAACATAAAAGGTCTCAGGATAATAAATACTGTAAAACCTACAATGAGACATATCCGGATCCGATAATCAATAAGAAAATAATAAGTATTGAAAGTAAAAGTGATCATGTGACGCCTAAACTATTCATCAACCATCAATCACGGTAAACCACATAAGTACGACTTGATACCTTTAACTACCTAGGGTTATCATAATCCTTAAATTACTAACTTTATAATGAAACGCGATGCTAGAGTTCCTTCTGATCGCTTGCCCCTGCAGTCTGTCCTGGATACCCACCGACGCACGTTGAAACCATGTAAATCTACTCGATGAAGCCTTGTAAATGCACTCGATGAAGCCATATACTCACTTCTTTGTTGTGGGTAACCGGGATTGCATGCAATCTAGGAAAATCCCTAACCATGAACTATGTGAGTCTCTAGTTGTTTAATCCATAATGTTTTCCCGTATGAATTCGGGTGTAGCATTTCGTAGAATCCATCCTAGACATGATGCAGACAAGCAAGTTCTAATAATAATATAAGCAAGTTTAATATACATTGCACATAAGGACTCATGTATGCCACGACAACAATCAAGCCACGTGAAACCAAGTGAAGCCAGGTAAAGCCAAGTGAAGCCATGTCAATCAAGGTGAAGCCAAGTGGAATCAAGTCAATCCATGTCCGATGAAGCCATGTAACGTCATGTCAAGTCAAGTCCAGTCAATCATGCCACGTGAAGCCGGGCAAAGCCGGGTGAAATCGAGTAAAGCAAGTCAAGTCCAGTCAAGTCATCTGAAGCCATGTAAGTTCATGTCCAAATCAGGTCAAGTCATCGCGTGTCCAAACAAAAGTCAGAAGTTTCAACATGAAATCACGAAAAATCAAGAATTCCTAAAGAAAGTGCATGATCGGTATACCGTCGGTACAGTCTAATACACCGTTGTTACACCGGTCCAGAGATTAAAAAAATACAGCAAGTTCTGGATTCCAACAAATTGGTATACCGTCGGTATACTATAGTATACTATCGGTATGCCGTTCCAAGTAGGCAAAATGTTACTGGAAAATAAAGTTTCACAAATCGGCAACCGTCGGCACATCCCAGTATGTCGTCGATATGTCGGCCAAGTCAAATATCTAACAATGTCGGCGAGATCCGTATACCGTCGGCACAACCCAGTACTCCGTCGGTATGCCGATAGGGTTTACACAAAAATATCTAGAATTCATGTCGGTTGAAATCGGTATACCGTCGATATACTGTAGTATACCGTCGGTATGCCGGTTTCTAAGAATAAACATGGTTAAATCAAATCTGATTTTCGGGACCCAAATCAAATTCCAAAAATTACTAGAACCAAGTCTAATAGGAAGTCAAGTCTAGAATAAGTCTCATATCACAATATGGACCAAATCTCACGGTCATAACTCCGGTATTGTTTCCGCTACCGAGTTACCAAAAAGAGACGAAACAAGATTCTACCAGAAAATAAAACCAAGACGGTCACTAGGCTAAAAATCACGATATGAATACTAATAGTAAAACAAGTCTAAGCAAAATAACAACAAGCAAGCTCCAGAAAAGTAAATTGACAGAAAGTAAAAGAAGTTTACGAAATCGGCAATGTGTACTTGCCTAACGTGAGCTTCCAGCCTAATCTTCTAGTCCACCACCACGAAGCTGTTCAGAAATCACACTCCAGGTCTCATGACCACGCTTCCAAGCTCGAGAGAGAAATAAAGAAGAGAGGATAGAGAAATAGAAAGAGGAAAATAAAATATATCGAGTACTATTTATTGAAAAATATCTCGAAAATATCTCGAAAGTGAAACAAATATTTGCCGGGTAGTATGCAGTTGGTATACCGGTCAAATAGTAAAGTTTCAATTTTGAGAATTTTTTGACTTTCTCGAGATCAAATAAAATGCAATAACTATCACAAAATACGTATCCGCATAAAATACGAATACAGTGAGACGAGTCTCACAATATTCAACATCTAAAACATTGTAGTACTATACTCCATGTGATAGGATAAAATCAGTTTTACTTTACACAAGTGTATATCATCAGTTCCATGTTCTATAATAGTAAGTTACGGAAATGAGATTACTCTATTTAATTATCTATCTTTGTTATCTTCTTTTATTAGCATGCAACAAAACTCATAGCATAAAACTAGACATGTAACATTCATTTCATTACTGTGAAGGTAAATGAGAGAATGATCAAGACCACCGACCTGAAGAAACACATATTTGTCTCGATCGAGAAGATATCTGAATAATCCTCTGTATGAACCCAAATTCAAATGACCCTTCGAGCCAACAAACTATCTCAATAAACCAAATGAAACAGGGCATTACAGAACTTGGGGGCAAAAGGTTCAAATATTGTAATCAATCTTGTATTTTTTGAGTAATATATATTGTGTTTGATCTTTTTTGGTTCTCGTGCAAGAAGAGGTTTGTTATTTTCAGGTGAATTGGTATCGTTTTCGTGGTGTTCTGTGGCCAACATTAATTTGCTCTGATAAAAGCATAACCGAAAGCAGCTTTTCAAACCATTTTTCATCCTTTGCTCTGATAAAAGCATAACCGAAAGCAGCTTTCCAAACCAGTTTCCGTCCTTTCAAGAGTTGTTCTGGCAGAAATGAAGCGGAAACAAGAATAAGGTTTTTATGGGATTAGTTTGATTCTGTTTCAAATGTTAAACGTCCTATTTCAAATGATGTTCTCTAAACCAGTGAGGTTTAATGTTTTGGAATATTTTGTAGGGTGATCATGTTGGAAATGCGGTGTAATTCAAATCGGAGTTTGTCCATGAGATATGATATTGAATTAGTCTATGTCTTAAAAGAGAATTTTCATGTAAGGTTTGCACCAATCCCAATTATCTAACCTCATTATTTTACTTCATATTCGATGTGAGACTAAATTATCAACTTCATTGTCACCACCTTTGAGTGCTCGGCCAAAAATGAAATACAATCCAGCAATCTCCACCTAGCTCGTTTTTGCTAGCCGAGAAACTAAGCACCCCGACGATATTTTGCTCGTTCCCACCAGCCAGCACCCAAGAGTTCCAACATATTGTCATCTCGATCCGTTCGACCATATAACCAAATCGACATGTCCATCCACACCATTATTGTGTGTCAATCACAACGTCTTGCTCCACCTTGGACGTGTCGAACCTACTTTTGAAGTCAATTCGTGTAGTTGATTCCAACATTAGGTCTAATCCACCTTTCTGCGAATGTTTGACACCATACCACCTTATAGATGATGCTCATATTCCACCTTAAAAAAAGAGCATGTATAATCCGATTATACGTGTAAACGTTCAGCATAATCGATCTCGAACCAATTACAGCCATTCAAATCAGTTGCGTAACCTTGAGCTCTGATAACAGTTGTTGGGTACACGATGTGATCCGAATCGAAATTGATCCATCATGTATGATATTGAACTGATCCATATGCCTTAAAAGAAAAAGAGCAAAGAACAATTTTATTTAGTACTTAATTAACTAATTATCGTCGTATATTTAATAAATAATTTTAATCAGTATAAATAGATAAGGAATAAATTTGAAGCGAACAAAAATTGTTCACGGTCAAATCTATATTTTTATTATTATTATATAAGTATGGATTAAATATATATAGAAATATATAACAAAAAAATTAAAATAAGATTAAATAAAAGTTCTTGATAAAGGCACTACAAAAATGACTCAGGACAGTCTAAATTTTTATCATTGATAATTACAAGTTTGTCACTCTTAAAAATTACTCACCAGACAGCCCACTTCTATTTTTTTTTTAATTAGGAGACAGTCCTAAAAAATATGTTAATTTTTTAGAAATGTCAAAATTTTGACAGTTCTTCCAATTGGTAGGACTATCAAAAATTTGACAGTCCGGAGGGAAAGGCTATGCGAGGTGATATGAGGGCGGGACTGCGTGGAGGCCGGAAGGAGGGAGGAGGGAGGGGGGGGAGGAGACGAGACGGAGGAGGAGGAGGCGGCGACGGCGGGAGGCGGGGGATAAGGCGGAGGCGTGCGCGGGGGCGGCGGCGAGGCGTAGGCGCACGCCTCCGCTGCTGCTGTTATTGCCGTTGCCACCGTCGTCGGCGCGAGACGTAGCCTCAGTCCCCCGCGAGCGCGTGTCTCCGCCGCACGCAGCCCCCCGCAAGCTGTTTCTTCTTCTTCGTGACGGAGCCGACGGGAAGGTGCTTGAGGTACGGCTCAGTGGCGGCAACGCGGTCGATGACGAGGTTGACGACGCGGAGAGGCAAAAAATTACGATATGAGGGAGAAGGAGAGGCCGGAGGAGGGTGGGAGTAGGGGTGGGAGAGGAGCATGAGGAGGAAGATGAAGATGATGGACAGTCCTAATAAAATTTGAACTAGTCTGAGTAAAAAAAAAAAAAAAAAAAGTGGACTAGCACAAATCCTACACTAATCACGAGTTATTTTTGTAGTGCCTTTACTAAGAGCCTAAATAAACTCTACGGCCAATAATAGAAAATCCCACCGCCCACCAACAACAAATGGATGACGTTGACCTGTGGGTCCCGCTTCTGTGACCTTTTCCTGTGACCTAACTATAACACTGCCACTTGAGGTGCCCTGCCAACTTCATTATGCATCAGAGATTTGTAATTAAGCAACTTCATTTAAACATTGATAACTGTCCCTTTCTTCTTCTTTATACCTAAATCTGGTGTAGGTCAATTCTAGAGAACAAAATAACCTCACATTACTTGTCCGACCAAGTTTTTGTTACCAAGTCGTAATCACTCACAGTCCCGCTGTGACCGACTCATGGTCACTTAATGAATTTGTCCACATCAATATTATCTGCCGTCAAATATCGTACATTTCAATATTATCAAATCTTGCATATCAATATTGTCAATTTTTTTTTTTTTCGAACAAATTTGATAGAAAATTTACTTCTATATTTTGTTTAGATTAAAAAAATATTTTAAAAATTATAAATATCTGAATAAATAATTTATTCATAAAATATAAAAATATTATTCCTTAAGAATAGATAGTTATATTTTTTTGACAGAACTTTTTTTTTTATTTTTTTTTTTCTATTTAATTTTTTTCTTTACGTTTTTTCATTTTTTTTTCCTTCCAATTTTTCCTCTTTTTCCATTTTTTTATTTTTTTCTTTCTTATTTTTTCGAAAATATTTATATAGTCACAAAAATAAAAATATAATTTTTCAGATAATTTAATTACTTAAAATTTAATTCTCAGAAATATAAAAAAAAATTACTATATAATATTCTACATACCAAATGTCCATAAAGGACAATACATTATTATATACTTTGAAATTACAAATATTAGGTTAGAGAAATGCCCAAGTTTCCACAGCCACGCTCTCTTGATCAAGTAGCTAAAGCCGTGCAGGCAACAACCGAAGAGTCAAGAAAAGACGGTAACAACAAAGAAGGTTTGAGGACAAGTTTTAGTCGTACACGCCTGTAGTTCTTCTTGTAACTGGGCACTCTCCTTTTTCATGTTTCTAGTCTAATACCAGAATTACTCTGCGTCCTCTGCTTACATAAACATAAAAAAATGGAGTTTCAACGTCTTCTCTTGCTTTACAACAGGAGAGTGAGTGGTTCTCGACCAAATATTTGGAAAGCATTCTCTGCATGACCATTTGAGTAATCTATATGATTCGCTCTTTGTACCAAAGTCGTGTCTGGGAAAAAGAAACACATGTTGGTTGCCACAACCACAACCACAACCAGAGCTCCAGCAATTTATAAACAAACTGGACTGTCGACACAATATACGAACATGTAGGCAAAAGAGAACTACAGCAAGTCTGGCAATGAAGCTCAAAGGGAGTACAAACAAAGTCACTAGCATTCAAGAACAAGAAAAAATACTTGGTGACCAGAAACAGCAAGCTACATATTTTTGAGGCCATATAGGTCTTGAATAGCAATCAACTGAACTGCTTCAGTAACATCACGAATCAAGTTTCTTTAGCAGGCACCTTCTTTGCAGCCTCCGCGGCTGCTTTTTCTGCCTCGATCTCCGCGACGATAGCATCGATTTCAGCTTCCTCGAGTTGCCGAAGACCTTCTTTTGTCATCACAGCGATTTCTATATTCTTCCCACCACTCTCAACAACCTAGAAGGAAAGACATTCATCACAATATTAGCTCTGGCTGGGACCAGAAATAAAAATAACCGAATTTATCACTTCATTAGCACGACTACGAGGATATGAATCAAGTGAGGGGTATGCTGCTTGTATTGGATGATGCAAGGCTTTACGTATCTGGAACCCATTTGACTGGAGCGCCTCAATGCGAAAGTGGCACTTCTTTTCGTCCGACAACACGACACTGGGATCTCCATCTAGATACTGGGTGAAATCAACTGTCCTTTCCATTATATGAGCTGCTTTAGATGTATTACGGCTCAATATTTTGATCTATGTGAGAACCCCAAGAATTTAGCTCAAGTCCTAATCATTAGAGGACATGGACTTGTCTCCCATTTTATACACAAACATGGAGGTGTTTGGGGCACGGCAAGTCAACTATCCAGAGTCTAGACACGAGGACAGTGATGTATATGTGCACAGGGGTAGATCCACACGTAGAGGAGTGAGGGGTTTCAAGACCCCATTGGATTTTCGGGAAAAAATAGCTTGTTATATATGTTTCCAAAAATTTCTACGACGTCTCTATATACTTGGCCCCTTTATATTGACATTCTTAAAGGCTAGATCAGTTGATTGAGTAATTTACTGTTTGTTATGTAGACCAAGTTCGAATCCTCTCGTACACAATTGAAATTGATTTTCTTTTTCCCCAAGCCCCCACTCATTTTTTTGTCCGAACTCCCATTCACTACTCTGGATCTGCCCCTGTATGTGCATCTTTGTAAGTATACATTTCTTAGATGTATCTTTTTAACAAAGGGCAGAATTTTTGTCACTATTACAGAGGACAAGGCCCTTTCCATAGCTGAATGGAAAGAAAAGGATTCAAATAACCAACCACACAACTTTTGGATAAAGGATGTGCTGTAGCTATTGTTGTATCATTGTAATTATACATTAAGGGGGCATTTGGTACACGATTTTTTTTATTCCTAGGCAAATTTAGGATGGGTAACATATTTCATGTTTGATTTAGGTTACAAAAATTTATTCCCGGAATTTTGAATACCCGGGTAAACAACTTACCCACAAAATATGGGAATCATATCTCTTAAGAATAGGTGGGTATGTTTTTGTTCGGATAAATTTTTGTTGTTTTTTTTTCTATACTTTTTAATTTGTTTTTCGTTTTCTTCTTTTTAATCTGTTTTCATTTTTTTACGATTTTTTTTGTTTTTGTTTTGTTTGGCTTTTTTCAGTTGTTTTTTGTTTCACTTTTTGTTTTTCATTTTTGAAGAGTTTTTTGTTTTTTTTAAATGTTTTTTTCTTAGTTTTTCATCTTTTTAAATATTTTTTCTTCTCAGTTTTTTTATCCTTTTTTTCCAGTTTTTTTATCCTTTTTCCATTTTTTCCTGAGAATATTTATATATTCACCAAACATGGGAATACAATTTTCCAGGGAATTTGATTCCCTTAAATATAGAATTTCCGGCTATACAGTATTCCGCGTACCAAATGTCCCCTAAGAGTAAAACTGCTCTAACAATACATATATTTAACATGAATATTTATTGTTTTTTTAGTTTGTGTTTGGATATTAAGAACTTAATAGGTGTTAAAATGGATTAGTTTATTGAAAACTCAGTATTTGCTAACTAGGGACAATAATTTGCACCTTAGGAATTCTTATTATGATTCACAGGAAGCAAATGTGTTGGACATGAAGGGACATGGCAAATTTTAGTAGCAAGAAGTCTCCTACATATCATAATGCTATTCTTAATTAAAAACTCAAAAGGAGAGAGAGAGAGAGAGAGAGAGAGAGAGAGAGAGAGAGAGAGCTCCTGCAAGTTTTCTTCTCACTCATACTTACCACTTAATTCCAACCTCTTTACACTAATTTGTAACACTATCAACAATACTAAGTGCTTCAATTTGTTTCAATACCTTGAATTACAACATAGGAAGCATTGCCACTCCACAAATGTGGTTCATGTCGTGTTGGACACGTACTGGATACAACTTGGACACTCTAAAATACACTGACACTCTAAAATAGGTGTTGCGTCCATGGCGCCATGTCCTTATCATGTTGTATCCGTGCAACATGATTTACATCCATATACAACCAACCAAAAATTGGGATTTTGCCCACTTTTACACTGCGAGCGAGAGAGAGTCTAAACATCATAAACTTGAACTGAAATTTCATGACTTATGAATTCAATGATCACACTGAATTCCAACTTCAGGTAAGAAGAGACTTGATAATGTTCTAATATGCTTCTAGAAAGCAAGGGGTTGGGTACTTGATAGGCTTGTAAGATAATCTAGTTTTTATGGTGGTCTCAGGTTGAAGGTTCAGCTTCTCAGTTGAATGAGGGTTATCATTTTGACTATGGGAAAGGATCTAAGCTTAGGATCTCATCATTTACTTTTATGATTTATCATATATACAAGACAGAAATGTGAGTTGAGTCACTTGACAAACAAATGGCAACAAGTTAGGGATGGGTACTTGAAAGATTTTAACACTAATCTGAAGAAAACAGAAGAGCGTCTAAACATGGATTTTGAAGAAGTCTTGCAGACTAGCAGGAAACTCAAGACAAGCATATGTTAGTGTTAACTATTTACATGAGGAAGGGGTAGTGGCCAACGAAAGGAATGAGAAATATTTGGAAGATAATCAGATGTTGGGATAAGAAGAAATCCATGTTGAGTATGCAGTTGGAATATTTGGAAGCCAAGAAGACTAACATCATGAGCTGATTCAATACCCGTGAAGATTCCTCAGAAGCACCAACACCACATATATGCTTCTTTGGTTTTAACAAGTCATTGTTTTACCATCTTAACCTATATAAATAGAAATAATATGGTTGCATTTGAACTCAGTAAGCTTATTAGTTTAGGTTGATGATCGCAACCGAGTTTTTGTCTACCAAAAATCAATGGTGTGTTTCAAAACACACAACACACCACAAGAAACATTTGTACTAGCCTAATAAGATACACCAAAATCAGCATCACATCCACATCATGGTGTCAGTATTATGCCGCATGTACATGCAAAATAGCACACAAACATACATGTCACGACTTGAGGATTACTATCCATGAATTGTTCCGATGATTAATAGATATCCATATACGTGAGACTGGATTCCGAAGTCTATATCAATAGTAGAAGCCATGTGGCACTGGACTGCCCTTCTTTTAATAAACTAGGTTTGAATATTTTTAGAATTGGATGTGAATACCCACATTGTATATGCGTCTGCAACATATATATAGCAAGAAACGAACTTTAACTCAATATCTTTAGATAACTCCATTGTTTCAAATTATTAGTTGAGATTCTCCTATAGGCTATAAGGAATATCATATAAACCACATGCCTAGAACTTGTATGTGGTTTCATGCAATGATGAGCTTAAAATTTTAATTGCCAACAAGGTTATTGACAATGATGTGTGTATAATCAATTCCTTGCTCTAATTGTGAACATGTAAATGGGCTAGTCTATCTGCCTGAAATACCTTTAATCTAATCAACTAATATTCCTTCCGTAATGCAAATGGAAAGATTGAATTTTCCTCCTAATTTTCTCAAATGACATGGATTATAGTTGTAATTTCCTTACATACGAGTATAATTTTTGTAGACAAATGCATCACAAATCAGACCATATGCTGTTTCTGTCGACAAAAAGCCTTTCAGAAGCCATCATTATGCTAAATCAAGTAGGGCCTTGCATGGATATAGATACGAGTACAGTATGATGTGATATTGCAGAAAGAAACTTTGGAACATAATGGATTTAGAATTAGTAGAAGAAAAATAAAGTATATGAAATATAATTTCAACCCGAAGGAAAGTGAAATAAGAGAGCGTCCATATAGATGGACAATAGATAACAAAGAGTGATAACTTTCAATATTTAGGATCAAATCATTCATCATGATGGAGAGATTGAAAAGTATGTCATGCATATAATTAAAAGATAGTTGAAATGGAGTACTACTACAGTATTTTGTGATCGCAACATACCTCTAAAGTTGAAAAAAAAAAAAATCTACAAGACTGCTATGCTTTATGGATTGGGCAATTAAGTAACATGTCCAGAAAATTAGTGTAGCCGAAATGAGAATGGTAAGATGGATAAGTTACAAAGGCTTTATTGTTGTTATATATATATATATATATATATATATATAATTTTAACTTTGATATCTTTACAATGAAATAGAGGATGCTACGACTTGATTCCCACATGAGATGGAAGGGAAATTTTATTTAATAAACAGAAAGGAAACCATGACAACACATTCATTCATCTAGCATTATTACGCTTTGGCAATTAAATACTATGAACTATCAAAGTTTTCCATAGACGTTTTTTTTTGCATGTTGCTACCCTAAACTTAATATTATCACTTAAATATCATGAACTATCATTTTACCTAACAGTAAACACCAAAAGTCGATAATGCCCTATGTTGGCCAAAATTCCATAACGCTCCTTTATAATAGGACATTTCTGAGCTATAGTGACCTATGTTACCCGGATTCTCCACTTTAGGAGAAGTACCCGTGTCCACCGGGTAGGTTATGGGTATGGAATCCATATCCGATCCTCCATAGTGACAATCGGATCATTCATGGTCATTTATGGTGACAATCGAAAGACTGGTACTGAAGTAAATATTTTATTTTAATGTGGTAGTGAAGTAGATAGTTTATTTTAATATGGTGGATTGGTAATAAAGTTATGAAATCTTACAAATTTAATTACATGATGTCCTTTTATGAAACCATGCAAATTTAATTATAAGCTTAAATATATGAAACAATGCAAACTTTATTACAATTGTCTTTTTATGAAATCATACAAATTTAATTAGATAATGTCTTTTCATGAAACCGTACAAATTTAATTACATGTCTTTTATGAAGCCATACAAATTTAATTACATGATGTATCATTTTATGAAACAATATTCAAATATATTTATTTTAATAGTCATATCCCCGTACCCGTATCCAAAATTTGGATCCTTTTTAGCCGAGTCTGTGTCCTTCAATTATGAGTTTGAAGGACCCGACTCTTGAATATGTACCCGTACCCGACACCCGTACCTGAGTCCAGATAACATAGATAGAGACACTATAGTCAATTAATCTATTTGATCCAAGTAACTATTTATACGTCCAAGAAACATAATACTTGCAAGAGAAATATAAAAGATGATAAAAAAAAACATTCTCATGTTGATTAATGTAATTCAGTTTATAAATTATTTTAAATCAAGAAATACCTTTATCAATTACCAACCAAATATCTCATAAGGTAAATGAAACACATATAAGTTATAAGTATATAAAATAAACTAAACAACTTAGTAGCAAGCTACAAGTTGATGATTGATTGATTAGTGCATATGGAAACAAAAGCATATCAAGTAATGTAGGCTATAGCAGTGGAATATACAACAGATGAATAGAGAGGTGATGATAAAAGATCATTAGAGGAATGGTGTTGATAATGTACTACCAACTTTCTGGAAATTGGTGCAGTGTCCATGGTGTGTTGTATCGGACACACATCATACACGACATGATGCAAACACTCGAAAGTTGATGTCTTATCCATGTTGATGTGTGCATATTTTGTCATGTCATATTCATGTACATGCAACATAGAATTTACCACGGATTCATATGGTGTAACCTAGGAGCAGAAGAACTAACATTCTTTTGTTCAATCCTAGGTTGCATCAGTGTTCTAAATGGCAGCCGCCTAGGTGGCACTTGGGTACGAGGCTGTCGCTCTCCGCACAAGTCGCTTTTGCGGTTGGTGGTAGAGTAGGCAGTCGGAGACGGCTTGGCGAGGGGGGGGGGGGTTGAGACGGCGTAGTCGGGGATGAGATTTCGCTTCAGCTCCAAAATATACCTCACGTTCACTAGTGTTCGCACCACCCCATCAAACATGAATCTTGATGTTCCCTATGCCAATGGTCTCGCAAGTCTCATTGTTCCCCATGAGAACAACACCATCATCCAGCTCCTTACAGATACAAGATCACTCCTTTTCGGACACATAAAACGAGCACACAGAGTCAAATTGTCCTTCCCGTCGTCCACCGTAAGTGGATCGCACGCTAACTCCTAGGATATAGCAACATTGGCTTAATTCTGACCTTCAGAACTAGCATCTTTACCCTTCTTCTCCAACAACTCCTTGTAATTTGAACAATTACTCTTCATGTGCCCTCTTGTTTGTAGAAACTAGAAAAAGCATGCAATGTTATGTTGCCATGATGAATTGGAGTTTCCCCTTCCGCTCTTACCTCTGTCCTTATTCTTTAACCTTCCCCCTTCATTGAGAAACAACATGATGACTCCTTAACTGGATCTAGCCTCTTCATATTTCATTTTAGGTAGGTATAGTAATTTTTTTATGCAGAGTAGTAATTACTTCCACCAACTCAAGAGTCTCCTTTCCGTTTTGTTGTCACCAAACCGCCATACGACCTTGAAAGCAAGAAAGGAGCAATGGCACCCGCTCCTCCTCTAGCTTTACTTCTAGGCATAAGAGATCGACTATCTTGTTGAAGTTGTTTAAGTGATTCAGAAATGGGTCATTTCCTTCATGCATAAACATAAGGGTCTGCTTGGATTGGGAGGAAAAATAAACTTAGTTAACTAGGGTTAAATGAAGGAAAGTTAAGTGAGGGGAGTAGAGTCCAATACACATAATCTTGTTTGGATTTGAGGGAGAGTTAAGTGGAGTGTGTTTAATAACTCTTGCTTGGACTGAAGGTTTTGAGTAAGAGAAGAATTAATAAAAATATAATAGTTACCAAAATACCCTTATTACATATATTATAAAATTAAATTTGATTGGAATTTTAATTAGAACTTGTCAAAATATTTTCACAGATAGAGAAAGCTACGGAGCAGTATGTTGAAAGCAAGAACAAATGGAGAGAAACCATGATCTTTTATAGGACAAAAAAGGAATATTTATGACTTCATAAACAAAACCCCTCAGTCCCCCTCGTTAACCCTCCGATTTTGGGGGTTGAAAAAAATATATAAAAGAGGGTTAAACAAACCCAAACTTAACCCTCCCTCCTAAACTCTCACCCTCAAACCAAGCATGATTTTTATTTTCCCTCACTTAACTTTTACTCACTCAACTCTCTTAACCCTCGATCCAAGCAGACCCTTAAGAGTTGCTTCTTTAAGAGTACAGCTTGTTAGCCAACGATTTTGTCATGTACAAGTCCTATAGTTTCAACCATAAACCTGCCACAAAAGTCTCTGACAACACGTTGTACATCATCTCATCTGCCAGACATAGCTCTATCGTGCTCTGTTCCCTCTGATCTATATCTTCCAATGAATCCTCTGTCATATCGGAAAGCCTTTTATCCTTTTTTACGACGACCTTTAATACCCCCTCATTTACAAGGAGAGCCTTGACCCTTCTCTGCCACAAAAAGAAGTTACATTTTTCTTTAAATTTATCCACCTCGAGCATGATGTTATTAACCTTGATACCCGCTATCCCGGAAATCCCTCCAATCTTCATGAACAAAATTGATTTCAACAATCTTGAACTAGAAAGATAAGGAGCGGACCTATGTCGTCACCTACCTTTGACTAGATCAAAGAATTTAAAATTTCTTACAGTTCTCATATCCTTGATACTAATTGTTGTGAATCTGGGTGCACACGCAAAAGCAATATGAAACAACAATAACCTTATGATGACGAGTAAAATAGCAAGGCACAAATTAACCAAATTAATAGCACACAAGAACACATTAACGTGGTTCGATCAAACTTAACCTACTCTACGGGACAAATGAGATAAATATTTTATTTAATCAATAAGATAACCTTACAAGGATTACACATGCACATCGCTATGAGCAACCCTCTCCTTTGCAAGATCTCTCCTCTCTTTAAGACTTCTTTAATGGCCTCTAGAAAGCCTAGAAAAGTCCCTTCTCTCACAACTCCTTCAAGCACTCAACATAACTTGCAATGGTCCTAGAGGCTGATAGAGAGCCTTAAATAGGTCTCTCAACTTTAACCTAAGGAGCAATCATTGTCAACGATATACACCACTTTATATCTAAATCATACACCTATTCTAAACAACCCCGATTCTGACAATATACTGTGAGTATACTGTAGTAGGGGGGGTGTCTACTATCACATTGATATTGGTTGTTGTAAGCCACTTTATCGGCATATCGACTCCTCCCTAGCGAAGACGAGCCATATCCAACACTCTCAACTCAATCTACGATTCTTTCTCCCAAAGTCCTTCAAATTGCTCCTTCAAAATGAGGATCCTACGGCTTTTAAGAGGGACATCAAAGTCGGTAGAAAGAATGCATCAAAACAGTTAAACAAAGCTTCATGCTTGAGATCTATAATGTGATACCACGATGGAGCTAATCCATTTCTTAACATGCCACTGCATGTAAAAAAAGGTACCCATTATCGATTTTCGAACCCTTCCTACGAGTACCTGTGTCGGCAGTTTCTAGGGGTTTCTTCGATGCACCCATTAGATTTTGTACTAATAAATAGAAACCCCCCTATGATTACATTATTATTGACACTGTCACTAGAAATGTTTTAAGTGAATTTGTTTACAGGCGTGACATTAGGATGATAATGACTACCAAGTTTAGCACTTGAAACATCCAAGAATCCCTAAAATCCCAACTTTAACACTAGAAACAATGAATGACCTAAGGGTAATATCAGAAATTAAACGATGAATAAGCGAGCGAGCAAGCAAATAGCTTTACTTCAAGAAGGGCGCGGATGGCGAGCTTGATGGTCTCCTGCCCGGATGTCGCCTTGTAGTTCTTCTCCAAAAACTCCCTCATGGAGTTGGAGTTCCTCCCGGTGGCATTGGCCTTCCACGCGGAGAACGTCCCCGAGGGGTCCGTCTGGTAGAGGGAGGGGACCTTGGTGTGGGGGTCGAAGCCGACGATGAGCGTGGAGAGGCCGAAGGGCCTGACCCCTCCGCTCTGCGTGTACTTCTGCTGCAGGCCCGCGATGTAGCGGGTGATGTACTCGACGGTGACTGGGTCCTCGACGGTGAGCTTGTGGCTCTGGCACTCGATGCGGGCCTTGTTGATGAGCACGCGGGCGTCGGCCTTGAGCCCGGCGCAAGCGAGGGCGACGTGGTCGTCGAGGCTGACGATCTTGCGGACGGATCGGGAGTCCTGGAGCTTGGCGGTGGACTTCTTCTCGACGCCGAGGACGACGGCGTCGGAGCCGCGGACGCCGACGGCGGCGTTGCCCTTGCGGACGGCCTCGAGGGCGTACTCGACCTGGAAGAGATGGCCGTCCGGAGAGAAGACGGTGATGGCGCGGTCGTAGCGAGCCATGGTTGGTTTTGTGGAGGAGAAAGGTTCGGGAAAGAGGAAAAAAATTAGGGCTTTTTACTTGGGGAGACAGGAGGAATAAAGACTTTAGGAATATGATCAAAATAGGGATCCAATTGGATACGAATCCGGATACTGACAAGACCCGATAGTTTAGTAGAATCCGAATACGCATACCAAACCCGATATTTGCATCTAAATACATTAGGCTCTTTCCTAATTAACAAGTTGTTATCCTCAACTAAGTATAATTTAAAATTTTCGCACAAAACAATAAACTTTAACTAAATTTCATGTAGAAACCAAAGTTTATAAAAATCATCTTTCTTGATAACTACAAAAATGGCTCAGGACAGCCCAAATTTGTCACTTCCAAAAATTACTCACCGGACTGTCCACTTCCAATTGATTTTTTTTATAATCAGGACTGTCAAAATTTTGACAATCCTAACAATTAGTAGGACTATCAAAATTTTGACAGTCCTAAAAATATATGTTGATTTTTTAGGACTGTCAAAATTTTGACAGTCCGGAAGGGAGGGCTATGCGAGGTGATACGAGAGCAGGGCTGCATGGAGACCGGAAGGGGGGACGAGGCGGAGGAGCGGGAGGGGGAGGAGGAGGAGGCGGCGGCGGCGGGAGGCGGGGAAGAAGGCGGAGGCGTGCGAGCGGGAGCGGCGACGAGCGGTGGAGGACGGGGCCTTTGCTGCTGCTTTGGACATTTCTTTTCTGCTGCGAACGGGGGTGGCGGCGAGCGGGGTCGGCGAGCGGTGGAGGACGGGGCCGTTGTTGCGCGCGGGGACGGCGGCTAGCGGTGGAGGAGCGGGAGGGGGAGCAGGAGGAGAGATGTGAAGAGGGTGGGCAACCCTAGTAAAATTTGGACTAGTCTAAGTAAAATTTCTTCCTAACTGGGCTAGCACCAATACTGGACTAGCCCCAAGTCATTTTTGTAGTGTCTTTATCAAGAGCCCTTTTTTTTAGATGACCGACGTAACATTCGGAACTTTATGCACGCCATGTTACATGTCTTTTGGGCTTTGGGCTCACTGTTTTCAATTCTATTATTTATAAATAGAATAAATAATACGGTCGTGTGGCTTGATCCACCGATATTCTGCCACCCAGTCAGAGTCTTATGTCTTTCCTCGATAACCACATTAAGAATCATTCGAGTTCGGAAAGTATATAAAAATTATCTAGAGAGCACACAAATATTCTTTAGAAGAACGTTTTGTAAATAAAAAATGATTAAAAAAGTTAATCACACTAATTATATATATATATATATATATATATATATATATATATATATACACAAAGGAAAACGTCATACGGAACGACGTTTCTAGTGGAGAACCCAGTTCGATCAATGCATGTGCCAAAGTGGGTGCGATTGTGCTCAAAAATCTTGTTAGCAATTCGGTAAACAAAAAACAATCGGGACGACAAAAATACGAATATAAATCGACACGGTGCAAATAAAATATATTAAAAAATTCGGTCAAATATTCGTCATACAAGAAACATCTGGATTAGATTTGATTCGTGTTTATTACGTTTTATATGAACAAATTTGACACTAAAAATTTGACATGTATTTTTGTATCCCTAATAAATTAACAAGCAAACAATTCATTAAACACAAATTCATAAGTCTACATTCCCATTCTATCTCACAAAATGATCATTGATGCAAGCAACAAGACTGTTGAATTTCTTTCTTGTTAATTAAATAGGTTGTATGTGAGAATTTTTCTTTCAAAAGTACGTAAGTATTATACGTATTTGTATAGTACGTGTTTAAAATATCACAGTCTTAAAATTCGTATATTAATCTGAATCTTTCAAAAGTACGTAAGTATTATACGTTTCAAAAATATACGAATTTTTTTGCATATTATACGCATTTTATACGAATGATTGCTCAGACAACCAAAAAACTAGTTTAGAAAAAAAAATTGCATTTAGAAGTGTTGAACATAGCTACAATCAAGGTGAAGAAAGATACGATCCATACATCTTCTAGGATGGGAGGCACATAATTAATACACCAAAAAATTTCGTACAGAACATAAAAATTTGTGAAAATTACCAAAAAGTATAGATTTTTAATATATTTCAAAAAGAAAGCACCAAAACGTTCTTTGGTTGGACGTTTTGTAAAAAAAAAAAAAAAAAAAAAAATTGTTTGACTTGTGCTCAAATTAGCGACACTTTTTAATGACGGATTTAGATTTTTAGTGATGAAATAGAATATTTAGTGATGAATATTAGTGACGAAAATAAAATTTTAGAAACGAATTTAATGTAAAATGTCCTTCAAGTGGGGGTTTTATTTTTCTTAATATTTTTTTGCCATTGGGACGGAAGTTTTAGTGACGCTTTGTAGTGACGGATTTGAACTTTCAATGACAAAATATGACTTTTAGTGACATTTTTAGTGACGAATTTGGACTTTCAGTGACGAATAGACCTTTTTAGTGACGAATTTAGACTTTTAGTGACGAATTTTGCAAACTTAAATTTTTTTAAATGAAAAACGCCATTCCAAAGGGCTTTTTTATTTTATTTTTTTATATTATTTTACAAAATGTCCTTCCAAAGGACGTTTTGGTGCTTTTATTGAAATATATGAAAAGTATATGCTTTCGTTACAATTTCTACGAATTTCTATGCTCTCTACAAAAATTTTCGTTAATACACTTTGAGACTTAGTAGTTAGAAAACAAAAAAATTTGAAAGGGGGCATCCTTCGTCATTTAATCACCAAACAGAATGGAGAGAAGTAGCAAATGACCCTTAGGAAAACGTCTTTGGAAGGACGTATTCTCAGGTAAAAAATGTCCTTCCAAAAGACGTTTTCTTCTTATATATATATATATATATATATATATATATATATATATATGGGCATTATTTCAAGTACGCAGGTGTAGTGGCGCTGCTTGGATATACGGGACATGATGTATGGAACGGTAAGTACCTTTGTGAGCAAGAGAAAGAGCAAGAATGTTGCATCACCTTTGTGGCATTCTCCTTTGTGGCATTTTTATTTGGTCTCTATCGAGAACTTCGCTGCATATACTCTGATGTGTGCTTTATACACAATACTTAACTTTCGCTGCAACTTGGTCGTTTCGATGATAACTTTGATGTTTGATAATATCGCCTTGTGTGAGCGCAACTCCAGGCTCGTACGGCATCATGTCCCGATGAGAACGATTGTCCTGCGGGAGCACTGCAACATAGTGATTCACGTTCAACGGGGACGATTGAGCTTGCGGGAGATTGGGACGTGACAAATATATATATATATATATATATATATATATATATATATATATATATATATATATATATATATATATATATATAATCCTTAAATAAGCAATGTCATGTGAATTCCACAAAAAAAAATTGACCATGACTAATTAGAGGACGTTGAGGGGGTAAAATTCGATTTTTTATCTGGGCACAACATATTTTACTCGGGATTAGCTGAGGATTAGGACTAGTCCAGTTCAAAGGAATTTTTACTAGGGACAACGATTTTAATACTTGGGACTGCCCATGTCACACCCCAGTCCCAAAATACCGAGGGATTAGACACGTGGCAATGGCCAACAGCACACACCAATGGACAAACCCAATTTAATGGACCCATTAGAGTATACTTAAGCTGTAAAACAATAATACAATGGTCTATGATATATGTCAAATGAATAAAACTAATCTCATCCACAGCAGATAAATCAATATCAAAATAACAACATATAAACCAACATCAAGTCTCAAATAAAGTATATCGGGGAACAACCCGATAATGAGTTTGATACAACAGTTCAATAGACAAGAAATAAAAGAGTCTAACAACAGCAAAGACTGAGTATAGATAAAGCAGATACTCAGGAGAAATCCTCGGCCATCACCTCGTCCTCGGGTATCGGTATTGCTCCTGCTTCTTCTTCTTCTTCTTCTTCTTCTTCTGCTTCTGCTTTTGTCCCGTATTGTCACGCCCCAGTCCCAAAATATCGAGGGACTAGACACGTGGCAATGGCCAGCAGCACACACCGATGGACAAACCTAATTTAATGGATCCATCGGGGCGTACTTAAGCTGTAATACAACAATAAGGGTTTAGATATACTAATCTCATCCACAGAAATGAATACAACAATATCAGAATCATAAAGCAAGATCAATCTCAATATAACATAAACTCGAGAAATAACCCGATAATGAGTCTGATACATCTGTCAAGATACAAGAATAAAGCTAACCACAGCAAATACTGAGTATGGAAATAGTATATACACAGAAGATACCCTCGGTGATCACCCGTCTACTAGATCTGGTACTGCTCCAGTGCCTGCTCCTGATAATGCTCCTGCTCCGTATACCTCGGGATAGATCTCGTCTGCTAAACATAATCCAGATCCAGGTCCTCAGGGGACATAACAAGGTACAGATAATACAAGCCAAAATAAATGCAGTGCAGCAATAAATGAAACAATAGGGTAAACTATATAACTAGATAAATGATATGCAAATGAGAGTTTTAGTCATACTCGGACTGAGACTACTATAGGCTCTGTGTCAGGGAAACTCATAGCAGTATTCTCTCGAAGGGCCAGAACTTGTGCCAAAGCTCTGTATCAGAAACTAAGACACCTCCAGATGACAATATATATAATATAATCAGCCTTTGATATGGTAATACTCTCCCCACCCAATGTAATCATACGTCTCATGTCCATGACACGCAGGATCAAAACTAATGCAGCAAGTCATATAATGTCTATGAATATAATGTCTATGTCATACAACCTGTATTCTATACAGAATCACCATGAATATCTCAGAAAGATTATGTCTCATGAATAGTGTCAAGTGTCCTGGGTATAATGTACTTGATAAGACAAGTACGAGAAGTATAGGGTCACGGTATCCATGTCTAGGTGATGATACACAACTCCGCGTACGGCGTTGGCACCCGACTATTAATCGGATGCTAAGTAAAGTCACATGGTCCTAGGTCAAGCATGCACAAGATATAAATAATCAAAGAAATATGTAACAAGAATTGCAATGTTGGCAAGGTACACTTGCCTGGGGTTTGAATACCAACAATTGTTCCTGTATCAGTGGATCCTGCAGGTACTCCTCCAAAAGCTGAAATAAACATCACCAACAGTCTCAAAAAATATCAAATAGCTAAAAATGTCTGTCCTTAAGTCCAATTTGGACACAGGGACAAAAATGACAGTTTTTGGTCAAAGCGGGGTCCACATGTGGGCCACTTTGCACCGAAAAATGTGTCAGGGACAAAGGTCTCCAAATTTGTCAAACTTAGTGTCAATAAGTCAGGAACGATGATATGAACCCAATGGAACTTTCAGAATTGGATTCCGATGAGCCGATCATAAAATCGTCCGTCAAGTGGAGCCGCGGGGCCCACGATATGCGATTTTGTCAACGTTCTCAGAATTGAACCAAACTTGGGTCACAGGACCAGCATATTGCTACGATTCCGATGGCGTAAGTTTCATCTCGATCCGACGTGTGTACAGAAAGTTACAATATGTTCCAGAACAGGCAGATACGGGGCGTTGTCGGCGGATACGCGTTGATTCCGGTGTGCACGCACATCTAAATCAATTTCTGCAAAATTCTGCACGTCCGTATCAATGGCGCGCACGTTTCGGTGAAGACCGCACACGACCAAGTCGTCCCGTTTGGCGGGGCGCACTCAGTTCCGGGGTGAAACAGGGCGTTGATTTTCCTATTTTTGGATTGCGGTTCGCGATCGCCACAGGACGCGACGAACCGAGCAGGTTGCACGGGCATCGAGGGGGTTACACAGTCTATGCGTCACAACTGACGGAACGAAAATCGGATCAACGAGGAGAGAGAACGGGTTAACTGAACAGGGCTCCGTGGAACGAGAATTTCTCGTGTCCGTGGGTCGACGCGACACGGGGGACACTGTAGCCTGTGTCCGGGTTATGTCCGATCTAGGGTTTAGACTTCTGTTGGCCGGAGGCGGCGCTGCGGCTAGGGCTCCGGGGTCGTCGGCTCGTCGGCGTAGCGGGGGCTCAGGGCGGAGGAGCTGGGTTGGTGGAGCACGGGGCTGAGACGAGGGGAGGGTGGTGGTGAGACGGCTCGGGGCTCGGGGCTTAGGGTTCAGGTGAAGGCGAGTCGGGGAGATGGCGGAGGCGAGCGGGTCGAGGGGAGGAGACGGTGGAGAGGGGTTGGTGTTGGTGCTGGTCGGCCGGGGATGTTGGTGGTGGAGCGGGGGAGGATCGAGGATGGCTGAGGCGGAGGAAGATGGTGCGGGGAGAGGGTCGAGGTCAAGGCTCGTCGACGGAGCGGGGAGGAGGTAGGCGGAGAGGTGGGGGCCGGTCTCGATGCAACGGCGGGGTGTCGACGGGAAAACTGGAGGCGAGGCTCGAGCGGGGTTGTAGGCTTGGCCGCGGGGAGAGATGGAGGGCTGTGGGGGTGGTGGTGCTCGGCTGGGCTAGGGCAGAGCTGGTGAGGGGAGATGGAGGGATCGACGAGGGTAGTCGACGTTAGGGTTCAGGCGAGGGAGTGGTCGCTGTGGGCGGAGGAAAGAGATGACTAGGGTTGCGGCGACGGCAGGGCACAGAAGTCGAGGCATTTAAATAGGCCAGAATAGTTATTCCGGTAGGAATTAGGATTAGGGTTTCGGCGGGTTAACGGGTTTGGGTCCGCGGGTCGGGTTCAACATGAATCCGGTCCGACCCGCTAGTATTTAAGTATGGGTTCGGGTAGGCGGGTTTCGGGTCGGGTTTAGATCCGACCCGACCCGCTAAGGGCTGGCTTTGGTTCAATTGAACCGGGTCTGGGTTGGTTTGGTTTATTTTGGAAATAAACCGGATTTATTTTAGGGTTTATTTAGGTTTAAATCTACATGGGTTTTTAGGGCTTTAAAAATGTTTTCGGAGTCCAATAAATTCACAGAAAATTACCCTATGTCCAGTTTTTTATTTTACACCATAAAATATTATTTTCATAATATTTTAATATTATTTAATAGCAATTAAAAATTATTTAATTTCTAAATACCTTAGTTTTAATTACAGAAAAATCCCAGAAAATTACAGAAAATTATGAAAAATCCAAATAAAAATTTCTGAAAAAACAGGGGGGTTACACGTATACCTCGGGATAGATCTCCTCTGCTATACCTGGGGACATAATCTGGATCCAGGTCCTCAGGGGACATAGCAAGGTACAAGAATAACTCAAGCCAAATAAATGCAGTGTATAAAAATGTAACAATAGGGCAAACTATGTAACCAGCTATGTGATATGCAAGTGAGAGCATCACTAGTACTCAGGCTGATACCACTACAAGCTCTGTGTCGGGGAGCCGGTAGCAGTAATATCACGTAATGTGCCTAGCTCTGATGTAGAGTCTACGGCCTCACAATAATAAACACATATATAAAATCAGCCTGTGTATCTCTCCTTACCCAATGTAATCACACGTCTCATGTCCACGATGTCTCATATCCATGTCACGCAAGATCATATCTAATGCAGCAAGTCATAATGATAGTTATGCATATGTATAAAGTCTATGTCACGAATCCTGTAACCTATACAGAATCACCATGAATAACTCAGGAAGATTCTGTCTCATGAATAGTGTCAGGTGTCCTATGGTATGATGTACTTGATAATGCAAGCACGAAAATGTATAGGGTCGCGATATCAATCTCTAGGTGACGTTACACAACTCTGCGTATGGCGTTGACACTCGAATCTTATTCGGACGCTAAGCAATGTCACACGGTCCTAGGTTGAACAGATACATCATATAAGTAAATCAAGGAAATAATATAAAGCAAGTACTGCAAGATTGGCAAGGTACACTTGCCTGGGGTTTGGACTCCAACAGTTACTCCGGTAATAGCAAAATATTCAGGAACGCCTCCGGATGCTAAAACAAACATTACCATCATTCCCAGAAGATATGAAATAGCTAGAATTGCATGTCCATAAGTTCAATTTGGACACAGGGACAAGATTGACAATTTTTGGTCAAAACGGGATCCACATGTGGCCCACTTCGCACCGAAAAATGTGCCAGAGACAAAGTTCTCCAAATTCGTCAAACTTAGTGTCAACAAGTCCAGAACGACGATACGAACCCAACGGAATATCCAGAACTGAATTTCGATGAGCCGATCACAAAATCGCCCGTCAAGTGGAGCCGTGGGGCCCACGATACGGAATTTTGTTAACGTTCTCAGAATCGAACCAACTTGGGTCACAGGACCAGCGTATCGCTACGAGTCCAATAGCGTACATTTCGTTGTAAAACGAGGAGCACACACGAAGTTACAACGAGTTTCAGAACAGGGCCGATACGGGGCATTATCGACGGATACACGTTGATTCCAATGTGCACGCACATCCAAATCAACTTTCGTAAAATCTCATATGTTCATATTAATGGTGCGCACCTTTCGGTGAAGTTCGCACACGACCAAGTCACCTCGTTTAGCGGAGCGCACCCAGTTCCGAAAAATATTAGGTTTTTAAAGACCAAGTTTTTGGTCGATTTTATCCACGAATAAAACACAACATACAACACCATAAAATAAACTAATTACAGAGTCTAAATCTCGGTTATGTTGTATAATTTACTGTTCAAACAGAATCTAAAATTATTAAACAGGTTGGGAGAAAAATGACCGTGAACATGGGGCTCCGGGACAGTTTCTGAAGTACTAGTTTTTTTCTGTTTTGCGTCGCGTTTTGCGACTGACACAGGACACGATACCCCAAACCATTTATACAGGGTTCGAGAGGGTCACGTGGTCTTCGCATATGATTCGACAGAACTAAATTTGGATCAATACACAAGGAGATACGAGAGCTAGAAGAAGGGTACCTTGATGTTGTTCAAGACTGGACAATTTTGCGGCGAGGTTGGCGGTCGTTTTTCGGTGGCGTGCGGCGGCCGGAGTTGCTCGCGGGTGATTGGAGAGTGAGGGGGTGTGGTTGGTTGTGTGAGAGATTGAGCAAGTGGGTGTTTATGTGAAGGAGAAGAGGGGGGTGACCGCGGAATTGGGGGTCGTGGGTTACTGTGTGTGGGGGTTAGCGGGTAGGCGGGTAGCGGGCTAACGGGTCGGCGGGTCAGGTCCGGATCCGACCCGCTAGGGCGGTTGGGTCCGGTTTGGGTTAGTTTAGGTCCGGTTCGATTCAGTCTGGTTCGGTTCAGTCCGGTTTAAATAAAATAATGATTTTTTACTATTTAAAAATAGTTTTTAAGCCCAATAAATTCTAGAAAAATTACACAACATCCAATAATTAATTATACACCCAAAAATATAATTTTTTATAATATTTTACTACTTAATTTAATACATAAAAATATTAATCCCTAAAGGACATTTATAATAATTAGTTAAAAATTACCGAAAAATCCAGAAATTCATTTTTAAAATTTTAGAAAAATTTGGGTGTTTACAATCTACCCACCTTAAACGGATTGCGTCCTCGCAATCAAGAATTAACTACTAAGGATAAATAATTATGGTACCTATATGTAGTTCTTAGGTCATACCTGAATCTTCGAATATGTGAGGATAACGCTGGCGTATGATATCCTCTCGTTCCCAAGTAGACTATCCGGGGGAGTAATGTTTCCAAGCTACCGGGACCAATCTAATCGTCTGACCCCGTAATATCTTCTCACTAACGTCAAGTATCCCAACTGGTTGTTCTTCATACCTCAAGCTAGGTCCTACTAAAATCTCAGAATGATCGACTACGTGACTTGGGTCAGTCACGTACCTCCTCAGCTGTGAGACATGGAATACATCATGCACTCCCTCTAAAGATGAGGGTAATGCAAGACGATACGCCACCTCACCAATACGCTCCAGAATATCGAATGGCCCAATGTACCACGGGCTCAGCTTACCTCTGCTCCTAAATCGAATAGTATCTCGTGTAGGTGAGATCCTCAAGAATACATGTTCTCCTTCCTTGAACTCCAAAGGTCGGCAGTGTGCGTCAGCCAAATGCCTTTGTCTGTCCTGAGCTGCACGAAGACGACTCTGAATTTGCTTCACCTTCTTAAATGTCTGCATCACTAACTCCAGACGAAGTATCTGACGCTCACCAACGTCATTCCAACATATCGGTGATAAGCACTTCCTGCCGTACAATGCCTCGAAAGGTGCCATCTGGATGCTTGTCTGGTAGCTGTTATTGTAAGAGAACTCCACCAAGTGCAAATGGTCTTCCCAAGACCCTCCAAAGTCTAACATATACGACCTCAGCATATCCTCTAGGATCTGAATCGTGCGCTCTGACTGACCGTTTGTCTGTGGATGGTAAGCAGTGATGAACTTGAGTCGGGTGCCAAGACTCTCCTGCATGCTTCGCCAAAAATAGGATGTAAATCTTGAGTCACGATCTGACACAATACTAACCGGCACTCCATGTAATCTTAAGATCTGTCATATATACATGTCAGCTAGCAACTCCGTGGACTGTCCAACTCTGAACGACAAAAAGTGTGCCGACTTAGTGAGTCGGTCCACAATAACCCAGACTGCATCCTTCCCACTGGGGCTCCGTGGAAATCCTGTAACAAAATCCATAGTGATATGTTCCCACTTCCATTCGGGTATGGGAAGCGGCTTTAACATACCAGCAGTTCTCTGATGCTCGACCTTAACTTGCTGTCAGACCAAACATTTTGCCAAAAATCGTGCAATCTCTCTCTTCATCCCATGCCACCAATAGTACTGCCTCAAATCTCGATACATCTTCGTACCTCCTGGATGAATAGAATACATAGAGCTATGTGCTTCAGACATCAAATCATGTCTCAACTCCTCATTCGGAACATATAGGCAATTTTCGCACCTCAACGTCCCGTCCTCATGGATTCAAAGTCCCGTCTGCATGCCGGCTTTCGTCTTCTCTTTAAGTCTCTGGAACCTAGCATCTGTGGGCAATGCCGCCTTAATCCTCTCCACTAGTGATGGCTTAACTTCAAGATTCGCCAACAATCCACTCTGCCTCGACAAAATAACCTCTATCTTGAGCTCCTGTAGATCCTCTAATAGCTGGGCCTGCATCGTCAAGAAATAAGCTGTGGGCTTCCTACTGAGTGCGTTTGCTACAATATTCGCCTTGCCCGGATGGTACTGTAAATCTATATCAAAATCGACCATCAACTCTAACTAACGTCTATGTCTCATATTGAGCTCTTTCTGAGTATAAACATACTTTAAACTCTTGTGATCAGTAAAGATTTCTACCCTCTCTCCATAAAGATAGTGCCTCCATATCTTTAATGTATTACTGTAGCTAGCTCAAGATCGTGCGTCGGGTAGTTCTTCTCATGAACCTTCAGTTATCTCGAGGCATAAGCTATAACTTTGCCATATTGCATCAAAACACATCATAGTCCACTGCCTGACGTATCACTATAAACAACGAAGCCTCCCGATCCTGAAGGAAGAGTCAAGATCGGTGTTGTCGTCAATCGCCTCTTCAACTCCTCAAAGGCCTTCTGACAATCTTCCGTCCATGCAAACTCCTGGTCCTTACGCGTCAACCGTGTCTTAGGCTCCGCAATCCTTGAGAAATTCTCCACAAACCTCCGATAGTATCCAGCAAGTCCGAGAAAACTTCTCATTTCCGCAACTGATGTAGGGGTAGGCCAAGTTTCTATTGTAGCAACCTTCTCCGGATCAACTGAAAGTCCTTCTCCCGAGATGATATGTCCCAGGAAAGGCATCCTATCCATACAAAACTCACATTTACTGAGTTTGGCATACAACTTCTCATGTCTCAGCGTCTCTAGCACGATTCTGAGATGCTCCTCATGCTCTTCGTGGCTCTTGGAATATATCAAGATGTCATCAATAAATACAACCATGAATTTATCCAAGTACCGATGAAAAACTTCGTTCATCAAACTCATGAACACAGCTGGCGCGTTGGTTAAACCAAACGGCATAACTAAAAACTCATAGTGCCCATTCTTGGTTCTGAAGGCTGTCTTCGGTATATCCTCCTTTCTCACTCTAATCTGGTGATAACCAGATCTAAGATCGATCTGTGAGAATACACTCACACCACTCAACTGATGGAATAGATCGTCAATGCGTGGCAAGGGATACCAGTTCTTGATGGTTATGGCATTCAGTGCTCTGTAGTCAATACACAGGCGTACTATCCCATCCTTCTTCGGCACAAATAGTATGGGTGCTTCCCATGGTGAAACACTGGGCCGAATGAAACCCTTCTCCATAAGATCATCAACTTGCTCCTTTAATTCCACCAACTCCTTATGTGCTAGCCGGTACACTGATAAAGTGATAGGCTCCGCTCCTGGAGTCAAGTCTATTGTGATTTCTATTTCCCGATCATGTGGTAAACCTGGAAGATTATCGGGGAATACATCCACAAATTCTGATATAACTCTTGGATAACCTGACCCCCTTCTACAGATAGTACCCTAAGAGTAGGCTGAACACCTTGCTCTATGGCTCCCTGAAGAAACTCAAACTCTGGATGTCCATGCGGTCTAAATATCACCCATCCAAGCCGACAATCTAGGGTCGCATGGTACTGACTCAACTAGTCCATACCAAGTACCACATCATAATCCAGCATGGAAAAGATCAGAAATTGAGCTCGCATCTCTCTCCCACAGACTACTACCGAACAAGATCTACAAATGTCACTAACCGAGATAATTCTACCTCCCATAAGAATTCTCTTAGTCTTCGAAAGGGGTGCAAAAGCTACTCTATGTATGGCTATGAAGCTAGCAGCTATGAATAAATGCGATGCTCCAGAATCAAATAAAGCTACAGCAGGTAATGAAGCTACTAATATAGTACCTGCTATAACCTCTCCTGCAGTAGCTGCCTCCTCAATAGCCAATGCAAATGCCTGACCTCGTCCCTGAGCTGGACCTCTCTGCTAACGAGCCTGCTGGAATAGTGCTGCCTGTGGTGCCAAAGTAGTCTCTGCTGATACCCTCCTGGAGCTGGTAGTCTGACTCCTCCAACTCCCGTCTGTGGTGCTCCCAATGTTGGATAAGCTGGCCTCGGTGCTGGTAAAGCTGGTCGATCTACCATTGGTGCTCCTCCTCGACGCTCAGGGCAATCCTTGGCTGGTGTTGGTTGGATCCGCAAATCAAGCATAGTCCCAACTTGCATTTGCACTCCTTCTCAATATGGCCTACCTTGCCACAATAGTGACAAGTAGGAAAGGATGTGGCTCTTGGTGCTGCACTCTGTGGATTTCTCTGGTGCCGCTTTGCAGACTCTCCTTGTGGTGATCTGGCTAATGCTGATATGAATGGCCGTTTCAGGCTGGACTCTCTCCTGGTGACGTGCTCCATACGTCGTGCTGCAGCAAGGACGTCCGTGTATGAAGTAGGTACAACAGATCCGATCAATCTCTGTAGCTCAAAGCTAAGTCCGTCGAAGAACTTCTTCGCCTTCTCCTCTTCTGTCGGAATCAGAGTAGGGGCAAAGCGACCCAAACGGATAAACTCTGTATTGTACTCTTCTACCGTTATGTTGCCTTGAATGAGGTGGTTGAACTTATCTCTAAGCTCCGCTCTGGCATTAGCTGGAATATACATCTTCTGGAAGAGTCTAGAGAACTCCTCCCAAGTGACTCGGTCCGGTCCGAGCCGTCTCTCCTCAGATAGCCACCAATGATGTGCATTGCCCGTCAGCTGCATCCTGACGGCAGTCATCCATCGCTCCCACGGAAGCTCAGCTGCTTCCAACTGGTGTTTAGTGTTTGTGAGCCACTCATGAACTTCAGTGGGCTCCTCCTTGCCAGAAAAGGTATATGGCTTTAGCTGGCGAAAATCAGTGATAGATCCCGTCGATGGTCGCCTAGCTGGTGGGTTCGCCTGCTCTAGTGCGGTTACTAGGCTGTTCCTCAAGTTCTCTGCCTCGTGACGCTGAGCCTCTTGTTGAACCTGCTGTTGGGCTTGCATCATTGCATAGAATATTTGAAACATATGCTGTCCGTCCATAGCCTGTCCTGGCGGGAAAATGAGCATTGGTGGAGTAAACTGCGGCGGTGGTGGAATGTCGTCTCGCCAGAATCTTGAGGTATGTTGGCCTGCTTGACTGCTTTGTTGAGCTGATTGACCTCCGCCTACTGGTGTCACCCCATCGTCATAGGTGACCACATCACCTTGTGGTGTACCTACTGGAGTCTTATCGCCGGCTTGTGGGTCCATTACTCTGCATTAAAAGTAAAGTATGAGAAATGCACAGAGGAATCAAGACATGATGTAAATCAAGAATTTAATTTGAATCCGATGTGGAGGTCAAGAACGTGTCAATATGTGGATGAGATCCTGTAACTTATCCTATCATAGTCGCAGGCTTGCTCAGTTATATAGTTGAAACCAAAGCAATATAGTCGTAAGACCTGCATGGGTCACCACAAAAACTATGTCATGCCCTAGTCCCAAAATACCGAGAGACTAGATACGTGACAATGGCCAGCAGCACACACCAATAGGCAAACCCAATTTAATCGACCCATTAGAGTGTACTTAAGTTGTAAAACAACAATACAGTGGTCTACGATATATGTCAAATGAATAAAACTAATCTCATCCACAACAGATAAATCAATATCAAAATAACAACATATAAACCAACATCAAGTCTCAAATAAAATATATCGGGGAACAACCCGATAATGAGTTTGATACAGCAGTTCAATAGACAAGAAATAAAAGAGTCTAACAACAGCAAATACTGAGTATAGATAAAGCAGATACTCAGAAGAAATCCTCGGCCATCACTGTAAACTCCCTCGACCAGATTTCAGTAATTTAGGATTAGTTTAGACTAATTAGAATTATTGCAACTTTTTAAAATTTTATTTATTATTCTATTGATTGTGCACCTGTTCATTACACAATTAATTAGGACATCACACTAGCTGTTAAATCCTAAACAAAATCCACAACCCTGCCCTAGACTTGTTAGACTATTTTTCCTGTATTTTGTGCAACTCCTAGAAACCTTGTTTGGTGTTTCGTTTTAGTCGCACAAATATCGTTATAGACGTACGTATTTATTCCCTATTTAAAATTCTGCTCTTTATCCATCTCTGTACCCCTAGAGATTTGAGGACCTGTAGGCACCTGTTTTGCCCAAACAAAAATACGATAATATTCTACTCTAATTGTATTACAATTATCGTATTGACACCGTAGAGAAATTATGACCCTAACTACCTCAAAATAATTAGTAAACACCGTGCGCAGTATTTATTAATTAATAAATATGAGGACCCGTATCACCTACAGAATCAGTCCCTGCATCTGCCCAGGTTCATCCCCACCCTTCCCAAAACATTTCCCCAGCTGTTTCCCTCATTTTTGTACAATTCAGTATTTCGGGGAAACAATATTTAAAATCAGGTAAATTGCGAAGTTACGCAAAATACCAAATTTATGCTTTTATGCAATCTATGAAAAGTTAGGATTTTTTATGCAAAAATGCATGCAAGGTGGCATAATCCTATTGGTTAGTGAATAGGTGTATGGGACCCACCCAAAACACCCAGAAAAATCCAGGAGAAATATCCCAAAAACCTGAATTACCAAAATAACCCTGAGTTTCCCAATATTTACGAAAATGCCATTCACCCAAACCCTATATAAACCCACACACCCCTCCCTTTCAAACTCCACAGCTCTCCCCTCCGACCACCACCGGCCGCCCAACTCCGGCCAACCCTCCGCCCTGACCCCCTCTCCCCTCTGACCAAGCCCCACCGCCTGCACCACCCTGCTCCGCCGGCCAGAGCCTCCGCAACCTCCCCATTCCCTCACTGCCCACAGCAGCCACCACCACCCGAACCACCCCCTGCGCCACCCTCCGCCACCGTGCACCGCCACCAACCCCCCCACTCGACTCGCCACCTTCTCCTCCACCGGACCACCACCCCTCACCGCCCCACGACGCCGCCTCCGCCGGCTAGAGCCCCCGCAGCTCCTCCCCACTCCCCTAACCCTAACCGACACCTCCACCTCCGACGGCCTCTAGCAGCCACCACCGCCGTCGTGGACCTCCGCCACCGCCACCAACCTGACCGCCCCTCCTTCCTCCGTCGATCCCGCATCCTGCAGGGCCACCTCCGCCACTCCTCCGCCGCCGGCAGCCCCCGCACTCAACTGCTGCTGCTGCTGCTGCTAGCAACTACTGCTGCTGTTCCAGCTCCTCCGGCCGCCTCCGGCCATCTCCGCCGCCGTCCTCCCATCGTCGACGACGTGTGGACCCCACCTGTCAGAGGGTATAACCCTAAACCCTAGTATATACGTATTTATATATATATACTTATATGTTTACTTATATATATATATATATATATGTATATATATATATATGTATATAAATATGTATTTATATGTATATTTATATATATATATATATGTATTATATTATATATATATATATTATATACTGTTAATATTATTATTATACATATGCATATATTTATATATATCTATATATATTTATTAATATATATAACATATTTATATGTTATATGTATTATATAGTTACTATTATAATTATAGTATATATGTATGTATATATACTATGCATTTTCTTTTATTTATTTATATGCATTTAATTATATATATATGATTACTATCATAGTACTGGATATACAGTACATATGTAATTATAAATATATATTTATTTCTTGTACTTATTATATATGTATACATATCTATATATATATATAAATAATATCTATATATATTATATATATATTATTGTGCTGGATATTACAGCCTATATATATTATGTACAATTACATTTCAAGCACTGTCAATTCATTTTATCTATATATATATATACATCAGTGGATACACCCTGATAATATTATATTATTATATATATATGGCAGTGGATATACCCTGCTACTATTATAATTGCTATAAATATACCTGCATTTTTCCTGTTCTGTATATGTTATATATACTGCTATATAAATTATATATATATATATACATACTATAAATATATCTATATTATATATGTGTATATAAGTATATATACATATACTTTATATTACAACCATGATATTCACGAACCCTGTCTGTTTTAACAGAAACCAACTTCAGCACAGCCAGTGACCCCCTGTCACCAGCAACCTCAAACCTGACTGTGAGATCAGGTTATCAACACTATCAGGGAGTAGGCAAGTATACCTTACCAAGTTAATATTTAAATTCAATTATTGATATCTGCTTTGTTTCTGAATTTCATATACCATGATTACCTGAGACTGCCTTGGGTACAGTCAGCTGATATGATTGACAATTAACATAATATTATAGACTCACCAACAACTGTGAGAATATTATGATATTCTCCTAGACCCTATCACGGGAACACGTAACATGGTTGCATTACATATTGGGATGTGAGCTGCGTATTTGATTAGCTACCAATACGTGTGACCCGCATCACGGATTAGAATAAATCAGGAAAAGTACGACATTTAGTTTCATTGGGATGGGAAAGATAACTAGTGGACGTATGGGATACCCCTCCATGAGTCTTTTATCCTTCGTACCATGCTCCTCAGAGATGGTCGATTGCAGAGCTACCCGTGTGTCCGGGGGCATATGACACATATACTAGCCAGTCAACACGATTGGTGAATTAAGTCAGCATATGTCAAGCCTACACTTTCCCATGCGTACTACAAGGTCTTTACTTGCATATCACTTAGATGGTTAGCACCCTGTATTTATTTTCTTTATTCAGTATTTACATACATGGCATGTCAATTTCTGTATCTTGTTATGTCCCACTGAGGACCTGGTTTCCTGCCAGATCTAGACGAGGCCTTCTACCCCACTGTGTACGGTCCTGATCAGGAGGCTAGATGTGCTACCGAGGAGGAGCTTGAGGAGACACCCTCAGAGTATGCTTGACCCTAGAGGCTTGCCACCTGGAGATGGAGATGTTTTCCTCAGATAGACACTACTTAGTCTATCTGATTTTTCTGTGCTATTATTAGTTTTTGTAGTGGGCTTATACCCACCAGTGTGTACCTTATCAGACTCAGTTTTTATATATATCCAGCACTTATTTCCCTGTCATTTTATTGTGGATGAGATAGATTTACCTGTTTATTACTTGTAGTATTTTAGGACAGCGTAGCACGCTCCTTTGGGTCCATTCAAAATAGGTTAAGCCCTTAGTGACGTGTCAGCTGGCCAGTGACACGTGGCTTAGTTCCTGACATTTTGGGACTGGGGTGTGACATGGTTTTAGTGGTGGCCCATGCAGGTCATATTTATTGCTAGTGGTATGATGACATACCCAGCAAGCCTGCAATAGAATAGGAATACTAGGTCTCATCCACACTGACACTATCCTTAAAATATTATTTTTTATCACATCCTGCTTGATTATTTTTTTTCCTTCATGCTTTCTAATTGTTCTATTTTCTTCAGAAATATGGACATACCCGGGAAATATGCGATTGATGGGGCTGACCAAGCAACAGACCCTCGGCATTCTTTATGATCACCCAACCAGGCCTGCTGAAAGATCTAGTAAAGTTGGGAATAAAGATCATTATGCCAGGAATTGACGGCCAATTATCAAACTACCAGCTACAATCAACATTAGTCGAAAGAATCAAAGCTGCTCTACCAACAGATGCAAGATTTCAGAGGCTTCGCCAAAGAACAGAGGCTGGAATCCAGACAGGATATCGCATACACGAAGATGGGACTCTAAGATGTGGTGATCGTCTTTATGTTCCAAATGGAGAACTTCGTGAAGAGCTGATGTCAGAAGCTCATAGCTCAACATACTCTATACATCCAGGAGGCACAAAGATGTACAAAGATCTGCGACAATATTACTGGTGGCATGGAATGAAGCGAGAAATAGCACGCTTTGTGGCTAAATGCCTGGTGTGTCAGCAAGTCAAAGCTGAACATCAGAGATCTGCCGGTCTACTTCAACCCCTCCCAATACCCGAGTGGAAATGGGAGTACATTACGATGGACTTTGTTACGGGCTTCCCAAGAAGTCCCAGTGGTCGTAATGCTGTATGGGTAATCGTAGATAGACTCACAAAGGCTGCACATTTCTTACCTTTTAGAGTCGGACAATCTACATAAATCTTGGCGGACATGTACATGAAGGAGATAGTGCGACTACATGGAGTACCAGTCAGCATAGTATCTGACAGGGATATGAGGTTTACATCTTACTTCTGACGAAGTATGCAAGAAAGTCTTGGTACCCGCCTCAATTTCAGCACCTCGTATCACCCGCAGACAGATGGCCAATCAGAACGCACTATCCAGACACTTGAAGATATGCTGAGAGCCTGCATGCTTGATTTCAGCGGATCATGGGAAGATCATCTACACCTGGTGGAATTTTCCTACAACAATAGCTATCAAGCGAGCATTCAAATGGCTCCCTTTGAAGCTTTGTATGGCAGGAAATATTGTTCCCCAGTATGCTGGAGCGATGTAGGCGAGAGACAGATCTTGGGACCAGAGTTGATTATTCGTACGGTGGAGAAAGTAAAGAAGATCCAGGGACACCTACGAGCTGCACAAGACAGAAAGAAGCACTGAGCCAACATACATCGACGACCTCTAGAGTTCCAAGTGGGAGAGCATGTATTCTTGAAGATCTCACCTACCAGAGGTACTATCAGATTTGGAGGAAGAGGAAAACTGAGTCCAAGGTACATTGGACCCTTCGATGTGTTGGAACGCGTCGGAGAAGTTGCTTACAGACTAGCTCTACCTCAGACCTTGGAAGGAGTGCATGACGTCTTCCACGTATCTCAGCTGAGGAGATACATTTCAGACCCAAGTCATGTACTGGACCATTCAGAGATCACCGTCGGCCCAAGCCTATCATACCAGGAGGAACCTGTAGAGATCTTAGACCGTAGCGAGAAGGTGTTGCGAGGCCAGACTATTCCTCTCGTTCGTGTTGCATGGAGACATCATGCACCAGGTGAATCCACCTGGGAACGAGAAGAGGATATTCGACAGCGTTACTCCCAACTATTTCCAAACCAGGGTATGTCCAATATTTCAAACTAAATTTTTATTAAGCCTCATATGTCTTAATTAATCTTTCATACTAATTACATGGTTATTTTTATTTCGAGGACAAAATATTCTAAGGAGGGTAGATTGTAAACTCCCTCGACCAGATTTCAGTAATTTAGGATTAGTTTAGACTAATTAGAATTATTGCAACTTTTTAAAAATTTATTTATTATTCTATTGATTGTGCACCTGTTCATTACACAATTAATTAGGACATCACACTAGCTGTTAAATCCTAAACAAAGTCCACAACCCTGCCCTAGACTTGTTAGACTATTTTTCTGTATTTTGTGCAACTCCTAGAAACCTTGTTTGGTGCTTCGTTTTAGTCGCACAAATATCGTTACAGACGTACGTATTTATTCCCTATTTAAAATTTTGCTCTTTATCCATCTCTGTACCCCTAGAGATTTGAGGACCTGTAGGCACCTGTTTTGCCCAAACAAAAATACGATAATATTCTACTCTAATTGTATTACAATTATCGTATTGACACCGTAGAGAAATTATGACCCTAACTGCCTCAAAATAATTAGTGAACACCGTGCGCAGTATTTATTAATTAATAAATACGAGGACCCGTATCACCTACAGAATCAGTCCCTGCATCTGCCTAGGTTCATCCCCACCCTTCCCAAAATATTTCCCCAGCTGTTTTCCTCATTTTTGTACAATTCAGTATTTTGGGGAAACAGTATTTAAAATCAGGTAAATTGGGAAGTTACGCAAAATACCAAATTTATGCTTTTATGCAATCTATGAAAAGTTAGGGTTTTTTATGTAAAAATGCATGCAAGGTGGCATAATCCTATTGGTTAGTGAATAGGTGAATGGGACCCACCCAAAACACCCAGAAAAATCCAGGAGAAATATCCCAAAAACCTGAATTACCAAAATAACCCTGAGTTTCCCAATATTTACGAAAATGCCATTCAGCCAAACCCTATATAAACCCACACACCCCTCCCTTTCAAACTCCACAGCTCTCCCCTCCGACCACCACCGGCCGCCCAACTCCGGCCAACCCTCCGCCCTGACCCCCTCTCCCCTCCGACCAAGCCCCACCGCCTGCACCACCCTGCTCCGCCGGCCAGAGCCTCCGCAACCTCCCCATTCCCTCACTGCCCACAGCAGCCACCACCACCCGAACTACCCCCTGCGCCACCCTCCGCCACCGTGCACCTCCACCAACCCCACCACTCGACTCGCCACCTTCTCCTCCACCGGACCACCACCCCTCACCGCCCCACGACGCCGCCTCCGCCGGCTAGAGCCCCCGCAGCTCCTCCCCACTCCCCTAACCCTAACCGACACCTCCACCTCCGACGGCCTCTAGCAGCCACCACCGCCGTCGTGGACCTCCGCCACCACCACCAACCTGACCGCCCCTCCACTCCTCCGCCGTCGGCAGCCCCCGCACTCAACTGCTGCTGCTGCTGCTGCTAGCAACTACTGCTGCTGTTCCAGCTCCTCCGGCCGCCTCCGGCCATATCCGCCGCCGTCCTCCCGCCGTCGACGACGTGTGGACCCCACCTGTCAGAGGGTATAACCCTATACCCTAGTATATACGTATTTATATATATATACTTATATGTTTACTTATATATATATATATATGTATATAAATATGTATTTATATGTATATTTATATATATATATGTATTATATTATATATATATATATATTATATACTGTTAATATTATTATTATACATATGCATATATTTATATATATATATCTATGAATACTATATATATATTTATTAATATATATAACATATTTATATGTTATATGTATTATATAGTTACTATTATAATTATAGTATATATGTATGTATATATACTATGCATTTTCTTTTATTTATTTATATGCATTTAATTATATATATATGATTACTATCATAGTACTGGATATACAGTACATATGTAATTATAAATATATATTTATTTCCTGTACTTATTATATATGTATACATATCTATATATATATAAATATTATCTATATATATTATATATATATTATTGTGCTGGATATTACAGCCTATATATATTATGTACATTTACATTTCAAGCACTGTCAATTCATTTTATCTATATATATATATACATCAGTGGATACACCCTGATAATATTATATTATTATATATATATGGCAGTGGATATACCCTGCTACTATTATAATTTCTATATATATACCTGCATTTTTCCTATTCTGTATATGCTATATATACTGCTATATAAATTATATCTATATATATATACATACTATATATATATCTATATTATATATGTGTATATAAGTATATATACATATACTTTATATTACAACCATGATATTCACGAACCCTGTCTGTTTTAACAGAAACCAACTTCAGCACAGCCAGTGACCCCCTGTCACCAGCAACCTCAAACCTGACTGTGAGATCAGGTTATCAACACTATCAGGGAGTAGGCAAGTATACCTTGCCAAGTTAATGTTTAAATTCAATTATTGATATCTGCTTTGTTTCTGAATTTCATATACCATGATCACCTGAGACTGCCTTGGGTACAGTCAGCTGATATGATTGACAATTAACATAATATTATAGACTCACCAACAACTGTGAGAATATTATGATATTCTCCTAGACCCTATCACGGGAACACGCAACATGGTTGCATTATATATTGGGATGTGAGCTGCGTATTTGATTAGCTACCAATACGTGTGACCCGCATCACGGATTAGAATAAATCAGGAAAAGTACGACATTTAGTTTCATTGGGATGGAAAAGATAACTAGTGGACGTATGGGACACCCCTCCATGAGTCTTTTATCCTTCGTACCATGCTCCTCAGAGATGGTCGATTGCAGAGCTACCCGTGTGTCCGGGGGCATATGACACATATACTAGCCAGTCAACACGATTGGTGAATTAAGTCAGCATATGTCAAGCCTACACTTTCCCATGCGTACTACAAGGTCTTTACTTGCATATCACTTAGATGGTTAGCACCCTGTATTTATTTTCTTTATTCAGTATTTACATACATGGCATATCATTTTCTGTATCTTGTTATGTCCCACTGAGGACCTGGTTCCCTGCCAGATCTAGACGAGGCCTTCTACCCCACTGTGTACGTCCCTGATCAGGAGGCTAGATGTGCTACCGAGGAGGAGCTTGAGGAGACACCCTCAGAGTATGCTTGACCCTAGAGGCTTGCCACCTGGAGATGGAGATGTTTTCCTCAGATAGACACTACTTAGTCTATCTGATTTTTCTGTGCTATTATTAGTTTTTGTAGTGGGCTTGTACCCACCAGTGTGTACCTTATCAGACTCAGTTTTTATATATATCCAGCACTTATTTCCCTGTCATTTTATTGTGGATGAGATAGATTTACCTGTTTATTACTTGTAGTATTTTAGGACAGCGTAGCACGTTCCTTTGGGTCCATTCAAAATGGGTTAAGCCCTTAGTGACGTGTCAGCTGGCCAGTGACACGTGGCCTAGTTCCTGACATTTTGGGACTGGGACGTGACAATCACCTTGTCCTCGGGTATCGGTATTGCTCCTGCTTCTTCTTCTGCTTCTGCTCCTGTCCCGTATACCTCGGGATAGATCTTCTCTGCTATACCTAAGGACATAATTCGAATCCAGGTCCTCAGGGGACATAGCAAGGTACAAGAATAACTCAAGCCAAATAAATGCAGTGTATAAAAATGTAACAATAGGGCAAACTATGTAACCAGTTATGTGATATTCAAGTGAGAGCATCACTAGTACTCAGGCTGAGACCACTACAAGCTCTGTGTCGGGGAGCCGGTAGCAGTAATATCACGTAATGTGCCTAGCTCTGATATAGAGTCTACGGCCTCACAATAATAAATACATATATAAAATCAGCCTGTAGCCTGTGTCTCTCCCCACCCAATGTAACCATACGTCTCATGTCCACGACGTCTCATGTCCATGTCACGCAAGATCATATCTAATGCAGCAAGTCATAATGATAGCTATGCATATGTATAAAGTCTATGTCATGAATCCTGTAACCTATACAGAATCACCATGAATAACTCAGGAACATTCTGTCTCATGAATAGTATCAGGTGTCCTATGGTATGACGTACTTGATAATGCAAGCACGAAAATGTATAGGGTCGTGATATCAATCTCTAGGCGACGTTACACAACTCCACGTACGGCGTTGACACCCGAATCTTATTCGAACGCTAAGGAATGTCACACGGTCCTAGGTTGAACAAATATATCATATAAGTAAATCCAGGGAATAATATAAAGCAAGTACTGCAAGATTGGTAAGGTACACTTGTTTGGGGTTTGGACTCCAACAGTTACTCCGGTAACAGCAAAATCTTCAGGAACGCCTCCGAATGCTGAAATAAACATTAACATCATTCCCAGAAGATATGAAATAGCTAGAATTGTCTGTCCATAAGTCCAATTTGGACACAGGGACAAGATTGACAGTTTTTTGTCAAAGTAGGGTCCACATGTGACCCACTTCGCACCGAAAAATGTGCCAAAAACAAAGTTCTCTAAATTCGTCAAACTTAGTGTCTACAAGTCCAGAAAGGCGTTACGAACCCAACGGAATATCCAGAACTGAATTTTGATGAACCGATCACAAAATCGCCCGTTAAGTGGAGCCGTAGGGCCCACAATACGGGATTTTGTCAACGTTCTCAGAATTGAACCAACTTGGGTCACAGGACCAGCGTATCGCTACGAGTCTGATGGCGCAAGTTTCGTTGCGAAACTACGAGCACACACGAAGTTACAACGAGTTTCAGAACAGGGCCGATACGGGGCATTATCGACGGATACGCGTTGATTCCGGTGTGCACGCACATCCAAATCAACTTTTGCGAAATTCTACACGTTCGTATTAACGGTGTGCACCTTTTGGTGAAGTTCGCACATGACCAAGTCGCCTCGTTTAGCGGGGCGCACCCAGTTCCTAGAAATATTAGATTTTTAAAGACCAAGTTTTTGGTCAATTTTACCCACGAATAAAATACAACATACAGCAACATAAAATAAACTAATTACAGAGTCTAAATCTCGGTTATGTTGTATAATTTACTGTTCAAACAGAATCTAAAATTATTAAACAGGTTGGGAGAAAAATGGCCGTGAACATGGGGCTCCGGGACAGTTTCTGAAGTACAAAATTTTATGGTTTTTTCCTGTTTTGCGTCACGTTTTGTGACTGACACAGGACATGATACCCCAAACCATTTATACAGGGTTCGAGAGGGTCACGTGGTCTTCACATAGGATTCGACAGAACTAAATTCGGATTAATACACAAGGAGATACGAGAGCTAGAAGAAGCGTACCTTGATGTTGTTCGAGACTGGACAATTTTGCGGCGAGGTTGGCAGTCATTTTCCGGTGGCGTGCGGCGGCGTGCGGCGGCCAGAGTTGCTCGCGGGTGATTGGAGAGTGAGGGGGTGTGGTTGGTTGTGTGAGAGATTAAGGGAGTGGGTGTTTATGTGAAGGAGAAGAGGGAGGGGGTGACCGCAGAATTGGGGATCGTGGGTTACTGTGTGTGGGGGTTAGCGGGTAGGCGGGTAGCGGGCTAGCGGATCGGCGGGTCGGGTTCGAATCCGACCCGCTAGGGCGGTTGGGTCCGGTTTGGGTCAATTTAGGTCCGGTTCGGTTCAGTCCAGTTTAAATAAAATAATGGATTTTTACTATTTAAAAATAGTTTTTGAGCCCAATAAATTTCAGAAAAATTACACAACATCCAATAATTAATTATACACCCAAAAATATAATTTTTGTAATATTTTATTACTTAATTTAATACATAAAAATATTAATCCCTGAAGGACATTTATAATGATTAGTTAAAAATCACCGAAAAATTCAGAAATTTATTTTTAAAATTTTAGAAAAATCTGGGTGTTTACAGCCCACATATCCCAAACATCCTCCAAACTCTTTCAAAATCAAATCATTCTAACTTTTACTCTCTCTCTCTCTTCAAAATCATATTCTTCACAAGCTCATCCATCTCCTCCAAAATCATAATCTTCTTCTCAATCTTTCACAAATCATCTTCCAAATTTTGTTCCTCATATTATCCATCTATAATTTTAGGATTTGTATTTTTGATTTCATTTTGATAAATCTTCTAACCAAATTTTTTTTGTCCAAAAGATCATTGTATATTAACAAAAAATATGTTTTAGATTAACTTTGGACGATTTTTTGAATTTTGGAAACCATTAAAATAGATCATTGTATGCCCAAAAGATCATTCGAAGTTGGCACAATCGCTGGTTTCCCATATAGAAATTTAGGACTGTAGAAAAATTTACAATCATGTATAATTTAAGGACTGTCAAATTTTTGACAGTCCTAATGAAACACATATTGGTGTTGAATAACAATAATATGTACTGTCAAAAATTTGACATTTATATATTTCCAACAAGTTATTATTAGGAATGTCAAAATTTTGACGGTCCTGACTGAAGCTAGGACTGCAAAAAATTTGACAGTCCTATGTTTCTAGCGGGTTATTAGTAGGACTGTTAAAATTTTGACAGTCATTTATGTTCATTGAGTAAACACCAGGTGGAAGATTTGAGTTGTTTCCTACATGGTCATTGAGTAGAAGGGGGAGATTAGAGCAGTTCACAGAACTAAACAACAACTAACCGATGTAGCACCCATGTTTCTCTCGCTAGTGAACTCATAAAGAGCATCGAACATGTCTTAGAATTTTACTCACAAATCTAATTACTATTTTATGATGGGTATGAAGTTTTGAACATTTAAGGTTTGATATCTCATCTTATATAATGCACTCTTTTCTTCCGGTTCAAATTTATCACTGCATCTCTAAAGTTTAAAACTAAAACTTTATGACGTGAGAAACTTGTACTGCTCTATGGCTGGGTTATTAGTAGGACTGTTAAAATTTTGACAGTTCTATATTTCTAGCAGATTATTAGTAGGACTGTCAAAATTTTGATAGTCCCGACTGAAGCCAGGACTGTTGACAGCCCTATGTTTCCAGTAGGGCTCGATTCTCTCTATGTGTGGTCCTCCTCCTTTTGGGAACCGATGGTCTTTCTATTATCCTCTATGAGAAAGCCCTGAGATAATCCTGACCATAGTGATTGTGTCCCCTTGAATATATGTCATATTCACCCTTTCTATTGAATTGGTCTCTCTCTGAACCAGTAACATACTCGTAATTGGATCGATTGTAGTCAAAATTATTTAGAGGATGGCTAGGGTTCCTTCCACGACGAATAGATGCTATATTGCAGTCCTCATCGTTGTAATGGTCAGAATATCCAATACCACCATAGACAAGAACATCAACACCAAGAGAAGAATCCCGCAACAATTCTGCTATTTTGCGGTCCTCATATTTTTCTAGGATTTTGGATTTGGGAAGACCAAAAGAGGAAGACGATGACAAAGAAAAAAGACAAAGCAAAAAACATAAAACTTTATCTTTTTGTTAGAATAAACGTAAAATAAGAAAGAAAAAAATAGGAGAGAATATATCTTATTAGTGTAATCACATAGTGGGAGGCAAAGACCTTATTTATACAACCCAATGAAGGTGTAATACTAATATCTAACCAATGTGGGACTAAAATACAAAGTAAAAATCTAACCCTTTAGTAACCCACGTTATAACACTCCCCCTTTGGATGACCACCATCTCTAAGCCTATTGTCTCGCTAAAACTTTGCCAAAAAAACTCATTAGGACAAAACTTGTACGAAAGAAAATAGTACAATCTTTAGGATGACTTAGATAGGTATTTGACACGCTTAATATTGCCTCATTAAAACTTTGTCAGAAAAAATCCAATGAAAAAAAATCCATGACTAAGAAAAAAGAGTACAACGCATTATAGTCCATATAAAATGTATCTCCCCCTGAAAATAATCACTCCCCCTGAAGATGTATATCCTAAATAGTCAGCTGATAAAGACGTCGAATTCTAATTCCATGAACTAGTTTCTGAAAAAGTTGACTTTGGCAACGATTTGGTGAACAAGTCTGCAAGATTATCACTTGAGCGAACTTGTTGGACGTCAATATCAAAGTTCTTCAAAAGCTCATGAGTATAGAAAAACTTCGGTAAGATGTGCTTGGTCATGTCTCCTTTAATGAATCCACCTTGAATTTGTGCAATACATGCTGCATTATCCTCATGAATAACAGTTAGGGTATCTGTGGTAGGAAAAATATGACAAGAGCTACGAATATGTTGAATCAACGATCTCAGCCAAATACATTCTCTACTCGCTTCATGGAGAAGCAATATTTCTGAGTGATTTGAGGAGCTAGCAACCATTGTCTATTTTGTTGAACGCCAAAAAATAGCTGCATTGTTATTAAGAAACACATATCCAATTTGTGAACACCTTTATGGGGATCAGATAAATAACCTGAATCTGCAAAGCCAACTAGATTCACGATGTCAGATAAACCACAAGTTTAAAATAATCCCATGTCGGTAGTTCCACGAAGATATCTCATCACATGTTTAAAGCCATTCCAATGTCTGCGAGTTGGCGCCGAGCTATATCTATCTAGCCAAAAGATTGACAGAGAATGATATGTCTGGCCTTGAACATTGTGATAGATATATTAATGCCCCAATGGCACTAAGGTATGGTACTTTGGGTCCTTGCATTATTTCATTGTCGTCTTTAGGACGATATGGATCTTTATTAATATCTAAAGATCGAACAACCATTGGAGTGCTAAGGGGATGAGCTTTATCCACATTGAACTGTTTCAATATATTTTTTGTGTATTTGGATTGATGCACTAAAATTCCATTAGTGCAATGCTCAATTTATAATTTGAGACAATATTTTGTGTCTCCGAGATCTTTCATCTCGAACTCATTTTTCAGATAGTTTGCAGTCTCATTGATTTCATATCTTGTCCCAATCAAGTTTATGTCATCGACATATACTGCAACTATAGCGAAACACTCCTTAGATTTCTTTATGAAGACACCTGGGCATATATGATTATTCTCATATCCCTCCATTTTTATATATTCACTAAGACGGTTGTACCACATCCTTCCGAATTATTTTAAACCGTACAATGAACGTCTTAGCTTTATGGAATGCATGTTCTTAGTTTTTAAGCTGGGTAGGTTAAATCCATCTGAGATTTTTATATAGATATCGTTATCTAAATCACCATATAAATAAGCTGTTACAACGTCCATAAGTCTCATATCCAGCTTTTTCTCAACTGCCAGACTTATCAAATAACGGAACGTTGTTGCATCCATTACGGGAGAATATGTCTCTTCGTAATCAATCCTGGGTCTCTGAGAAAACCCTTGTGCCACTAATCGTGCCTTAAATTGAGCTATTTCATTCTTTTCATTTTGCTTTCTTACAAACACTCACTTGTAACCTACCGGTCTGACGTCTTTTGGTTTTTGTACTATAGGTCCGAACACTCCACGTTTATTAAGGGAATCCAATTATGCTTGAATAGCATCCTTCCATTTTGGCCAGTTTTTCTTTGTCGACATTCATCGATGCTACGTGGTTCAGTGTCAACAATGCCCTTAGATATTTCAGTAGCTACTGAGAATGAGAGTATCTCATCTATTGTTATGTCTTTGTGATCCCATACCTCTCTTGTATATGTATAAATCATAGAGATCTCTTTGCTTTCATGTACCTGAGCCTCCTCTTAGGCTTGTGTCTTTTCTAAGACAATAACCTCTTCTGGGTTTTCAGAGAGTATGGATATGTCATTTATAACCTCTTCTTGAGCGTTATGTGTAACCTCCTTAAGAGCGTTACTTGGGCATTTTCTCTTTCTAGGGACTAAGTCATTCGAACCTATAGGTCTACCACGCTTCTGGCGTGCAGTAGATTCATTATCCACTCAACTATTTTTCTCTACGGGGATATCAGTTTGAGCTGACGCATTTGCAGCGGGCACATGTAATTTAATCACTTTAGCTGCATCAGTAAATGCATCTGGCATTTGACTTGCAATCTTCTGTAGATGCAATATCCTTCGTAACTCAGTTTCACATTGATTAATATGATGATTTAGATAAGATAGAGTAGGATTATTCCACGATAATTTATGTCATTTATTTATGGTGAATGGTTCTGTAAGAATATTCTTTTCTTTCTTATCTCCCCCTAACGGTGAGAATTTAGTCTCATCAAAATGGCAGTCTGCGAATGTAGCAGTAAAAATATCACCAGTTAAATGTTCCAAATATCTAATGATTAAGGAAAAATTAAAACCAATATAAATTCTTAAACGACACTGAGGTCCCATTTTAGAGCGCTGATGAGGGAGAATAGGAACATAAACAGCACAACTAAATTTACGCAAATAAGAGATATTAGGTTGATGGCATGTCACACGTTGTGATGATGAAAATTTATGATATGCAGTTGGCCTATCAATTTAGTAGCATGTAATATGGCATGTCCCCAAGCTGAAAGGATAAGTTTGATTGCAAGAGTAAAGGCCTTGTTATGTGCTGAAAATGCTTAATCAAGGACTCTACTAAACCATTTTGGGTATGAACATGAGGGACAGAATGTTCAACTTCTATTCCTACGGAAGCACAATAATCATCAAAAGTACGGGAAGTGAACTCAGCTGCATTATCAAGTTGAATCGTTCTAACTTGTTGGTCAAAAAAATGAGTCTTAAGCTTAATTAATTGAGAAAGTAGCTTGGAGAAGGCAAAATTTCTAGATGAGAGTAAGAAAATATTTGATCATCGACTAGAAGCATATATTAGAACCATAAAATACCTGAAAGGTCCGCTAACAGGATCAATTGGTCCACAAATATCACCTTGTATTCTCTGAAGGAATGGTAGTGATTCAGAAGCTATTTTGAGAAGTGAAGGTCTTGTAATGAGTTTACCTTGTGAACAAGCTACACACAAATGTTTAGTAGGAAAGGAAAGACTTTGGTATGATAAATTATGCCCATTGGTATTGTTGATGACCTTTCTCAACATAGTTGATCCTGGATGACCAAATCTATCATGCCAAAGGATTAGATTCCTTGGATCCTTTAGCCTTTTGCTAGTGATGGGGTAAGATTCTACTACCTTCAGAGTAGTTTGATATAGCCCCGAGGAGATTAACTTGCACTTTTCTAATATGAGCTTATTGCTTCCAACATTAGAGGTGATACAAAGATACTCTTTGCTATCATCGTTCATGTTTTCAACATAAAATCCGTTCATTCGAATATCTCTAAAGTTGAGTAGATTTCTATTAGATCTACTAGAGGATAATGCATTTCGAATGACTAATTGTGTTCCATTTGGCAATACAACATCGGCCTTACCATAACCTTCTATAATCTGCACGGGTCAAACAATGGTGGTCACCTTGGCAGTGTTTGTCAGGCATATGTTGTGAAAAACTTCCTAATATAGTGTGAGTTGTTGCACTATCTATCAAGCATATGCCATCATCATTGTTCATATCTTTCAAAAACAAAAATTAATAATATATTAATATGCTACTAAATAGTTAAACTTGACATATTGCCAATTATTACAACTTGATCTAAATCTAAATAAAACTGCTTCAAAAAAAGTAAACTACCTAGACTATTGATCATATAATGACCAATTTATTCTAAGTGAAAAGTAAATAAACTTAGATAAGCATACAATAACTATTCATTGACTTCACATATCATGTCGTTGAACTGGTCTTCCGAAATTGCGTTTTTATCCTTATCTTAGAAGAAATCATTAAAATCTATGTGTATTGTACCCTCCATGAGATTACTCTCCACACCCTTTGAGGCTTCATACTTATCCACTTTCTTTTGTGAGGTACGACAGTTTCGCATCTAATGACCAGCTCTTCCACAATGTTTGCAAATATCAGTTGGAGCAGCTGGATTAGAAATTTGGGCATTGTTTCTTCGATAATTAAATCCCTTATTTTTGAACTGTGTATCGTTCCTTGGACCCGGATTATAGCCATTTCTTTGGCTTCCACGGCATCCATGCCCTCTACCTTTGTGATTTCCTCGACCCCTAGTCGCATTCACTTCAGCTGGAATTGGTGTAGAACCAGTTGGTCTACTAGTGTGATTTTTCATTAATAACTCATTATTTTTCTCGGCCACGAGTAAGGCAGCAATGAGTTCAGAATACTTCTTAAAATTTCTCTCTCTATACGTCTGTTGTAGAGTCATATTAGTCGCATGAAATGTGCTGAATATTTTCTCTAGCATGGAATGCTCTGTCACTTCTTCACCACATAACTTCAATTGTGAAGTAATCCTGAACATAGCTGAATTATATGCTACAACTGTCTTATAATCTTGGAAACGTAGATTGAGCCATTCATGGAGTGCACTTGGTAGTATGACCATTTTCTGGTGATCATATCTCTCAGCTAGATAATTCCATAGCACAAAGGGGTCCTTGACTGTTAAGTACTCAACCTTGAGATCATCATGAATATGATGTCTTAGGAAAATTAAAGACTTTGCTTTATCTTGTGCATATATTGGCTTATCAGCCACAATTGCGTCACCTAAGCTTTTGGCTTGAAGGTGCAATTCAACATCCAATCTCCAGATGAGAAAGTTATGGCCTTCTAAGTTTAGAGGCTTGAAATCATGCTTTGTTAGGCTTGACATAATGTTGTATAAGATCAATAATAATAAGTTAACATAAGAACTTGATAAATCACCAAATAATTCATGTTCATGGTGTATGCTTTAAACAATGATATTTTAGAAGTCTTTTTATACCAAACAAATCTTGTTCATGTTATGCTTCGAACAATGATGTTCCAGAAGTCATAGGTAAATACCAAACACTAGATGTTCATGGTATGCTTCGAACAATGATTATGTTCAAGAAGTCTTTCAAAAATACCGCATATGGTATGCTTCGAACAATGATGTTCCAGAAGTCTTATATATATAGACCAAACAATTCATGTTCATAGTCATCGGATCTCTGATAGTTTTGATCTGAATGTATTAACATATATAAAAGAAAGAAAGAGATAAAGAATAACTATAGCGTTCTCTCTGAGAGATCTATATGCGATTAACATCAGAGTGCTATCAGAGTTAACTAAAAGAAGTGAGATGAATGGATAAAAATTATTCTTTTTGCCCTAGCGGTATGCCAAGAGATGTATAAATATCAACATCAACATCAGACTGCGCCTAGGGTATGCATATGCAAAAATAAAAATAAACATAAATAACCATATCTATTACCGAAGTGGAGAATCCGCAAATGACGGCTTCACTGAGATGCTCTCGCTTATTTCCTCCCGTTAGAGCTTCGTGCTGATAGTGTGTTAGAATAAACCTAGAAGAAGGAAGAAGAAAATAGAAGAGAAGATATCTTATTAGTGTAATAACATAGTGAGAGACAAATGCCTTATTTATACAACCCAATGAAGGTGTAATACTAATCTCTAACCAATATGGGACTAAAATACAAAGTGGGAATCCAACCCTTTAGTAACCCATGTTATAACACTTTTATACTTATTAGTGGACTAGTTTCAAGTAATTTTTTCTTGTGGTAAACTTATAATTAAATTAAATATTTTTTGGCTAGTTCATAGTAAAAAGTGTTGTGTCTCGATAAAAATTCTAAAATTCAAAGCAAAAAAACGGCTCTACACATCCACTTTTCAAATAAACTCAACTTTTCACTCCCAATGCATCTTACCAAACAAGCTTCTATTAAATTTGACCATGACTAATTAGTTGGTACTAACACAAGCATCAAGTAAAATGAAAATAATTTTCCAATAAAATATCCAATAACTAGTATTTCCAAAAAAATTGTAAATGGTTTATTTAATAAGAATTGTTTCATTGTTAAAGAATTATCATAATATTCTGTTCATAAGCACGAAAGGCGTTGAAATATTAATTTTCTCTTCTTGTTTTGCAGTAATATAATTGTAAGGTATGGGATTAAAGTATATAAGAGGGGAATGCTAGTGCATCCAAAAGCTACTTGTGACTGTATATTTTTTGTAATTTTAGATTGAAATTGGGAAATGTCCATTTAGCATATTCATAAACGATTACCACTCTCTTCTTCACATGCATTAATTTGTTGGAAATCGTGACAATTTCTTCAAGAAAAAAAAAAAAAAATCTAAGGTTAATGTTGAGGTTCAACCTTTTTTATGTTGAGACCACACCAATATTCAAACTTACTGAGGTTAATATTCATGTTCCTACACCTTGTTTAAGGTTTTTTTTTTTTACATAATATTCGGAATCCGACGTAACGTTCAAAATTTTGTGTACACTATATTGCATGCATTTGGGCCCACTGCCTCCAACTCCCACTACTTATAAATGGAAGGAATAATACGTCCCCGTGACTCGATCCACTGATATTCTGCCATCCAACCAGGATCTTATACCTCTCATCGGTAACCACAAGAGCCACTCGAATTCGATTGTTTAAGGATCAATTTGGTACCGTGAAAGCGGAAGAAATATATATATATATATATATATATATATATATATATATATATATATATTTACATTGGTTGATGTGTGAGGGAGTTCGTCTGTTTGGTATGTGAGAAAACTGTCGACATGAAAGTGACCACTTTTTTATTGCAGTTCCTGTAAGCTAAATAACGAATTAAAATTCGACATTTTTTATCAGCGTTTTTTACATGGATGTGAGTTGAAACTTATTTTTTTTATTATACAGTTGACGTTTTTCTTTTGCTGTACATTAATATGCATAAATAATTAATTCATTTTTTTATTAAACTTATAATTAAAAAAATTTTTTGTTTAAAGTTATAAGTAAAATTTTTAATGTATATTAATATACATATATAATTTTTTGACCACTTGGAAACTGTTAGTTAATTATTTAATTTTGTTACTCTTATAATATATATTTTTATTTTATCCACATTCATATTCTCCAAAACTCTGTAAGTATGTGAGCAATTTTAAGTTACAAAATATTACCTATCCATACATTGAAAATTACTTTTACCAGACAAAAACTAACATGAAACTAAAAAACATGTACATTTTACTATCATCAGACAAAAAAGTTACTTTCTTGCTTCCTTCCACTTTCAATCAAACCAAACAGCCCCAAGTAAGTATAAGGAAATAACAGTGAGAAGAAGCATACAAGTTCACTGATTCTGTAATAAGTCTTTATGGACTTCCAAACTCCAATATTTTATGCCTATATACATTGTCTTTTCGCTTTGATGGTTAAGAAAAACATCACATATTTCTCTTGGTAAGGGCAAGAATGGTGGATACCATCAACTCGCAATCAATAGGTTTGGTGAGATACGCATCCATCCCCACTTTTAAGCATTTTGCCTCGTCGGATGACATTGCATGGGCTGTCACTGCAACAATTGGAATATGTGAACTAGTTCCTGCTTCGAGTTTTCTGATCGCTTTTGTTGCTTCATAACCATCCAACATTGGCATCTGTTTACAAAGTAGAAGAATTATACATTTAAATCAGATATACTTCTTAATATAATGTAAAAGATTACATAATCTTATATTTATCAATGGCCCATAACTCATGACTTTTCTCTGTTAACATAGTAGAACATACTTATTGAGCATCCTTATAAGTTGTTTCGATATAGTTTTATATTGAACCATGTGCAAATTAAAGACATTGTTTTCAATATAGCTTTATATTACAAATAGTGGTGTTATGCTTTTAAATTTGTACTTTGATATGTATGTCTGCTATAGTTAGAGTAAACTTAGTGGATTAAAGTAGTTTTAGCTATTTGAAATAGCCACATGTTATGAATCTTATGATAATATACATTCCTCCAATGGTTAAAGACATGGATGTTCTGATGGCCTACCTACAACACCATCAAGTTTAATCGGTTGATGGAGGGGTGGTATAATGCTACAACGCTTCAGGGGTGCCCAAGAGGTGTTCGACAAAATGTGCCACCGGCACCTTGTCGTCAACAAAATGTTCTATACCTACATCGGGTGTCGGCAATCAGGAGGTCTCGGCCGTGGTCTCCCCTCACAATCCTCGCCGGAGTCCACCTCCTTCCCACTCCGAAAACAGACCTGATCCCTGTCTCTGTGTCGTCCAATCCCAAAGACACCAAGGTAATGCTCGTCCACTCTTTGAGGAAATCCTTCACATATTTTTTAGTAGGTGCATAATGACGCAGGTGTGCAAGCAACATGTCTACTATTACTAGTTTTTAGTATTGCATCACTCACTCAACCATAGCATTATTACAAGGAGCCTATCGATCTCGGTGTTACATTTCTCTTTTGGCCTTACTTGCTCACTCTATTGTTGTAGCTACACTACAAGGAACATATTTTGGTGTTGATTGTAGCATTGTTACTAGGAGCTTATCTCGGCCTTACATCATTCTCTCACCCTTACATAGCTATTCATGTTGTTGCTTCATTACAAGGAGCTTATCTCGGCCTTACACCATTCTCTCACCCTTACATAGCTATTCATGTTGTTGCTTCATTACAAGGAGCTTATCTCGGCCTTATATGCTTACTCAGTCATAGCTTCACTACAAGGAGTGTATCTTAATCTTGCATCACTCCCTCATACATGCATTATTTCTAATCTTCATTTTACTGTGACTTTAATGGATCTGAACGAAAAATACTAATTATACCAGTTTGGCGGTTTACTATACTCGACACATAATTAATCTAAGGTATTAATGTATATAAATAAACAAGTTATGCAGGTCGCAATGGTCCTGTGGATGTGTTTCTCTATTCGAGATAGTTGGGGAGTCATGACATATTGCTTGGTACCACTAATGACATTCAAATGACCTATATTTATTCATTAGGGGCACTGAATTAAGTATGTGAGCAAGTAACAAAATTGGTTCAATTTTCATGTATGCGGGTCAATTTGATGAGAACTCAATGAGTCATACATCAATGGAGTTTAGTGTTTCTTGAAATCGTTTAGGATTTTTTTTGTATATTTGAGAATTAAAAATAACCGGTGATTATGTATTAATTAGGATCGTTGTGAGCTAGTACTCATGATGGCCTTAATTAAACCTTTACCCTTGATTAAGTCTTCTATATTGATGAGATATCGTATAAGTAAGTTATGGCCCCTAGGTCTAAGACTCAAACCATTTATCTAGTTTTTCCTTGTGAGGAAAAAGATAGGGGGTTCCTTTTTTCTTAAGTGAGAAACCAAGGAGGAGACTAAGGAGATTCGAAGAAGGTGAAGCTCAGGTGTGGATGATTCGAAGACACCTTATCCTTGGTGTTCTTGGAGCGACATCCAGATCCATACAGTGATTGGAGGTGAAATCTTCTTTTTCCTCATGGGTGATCCAAGAGTTGGATCTAAAATCAAGGTTTTGCATTCAAGAAGAGACCGATAGTGGTGATGTTTCTTCTGTTGTGCTTGAAGATCACCATCAGATTCAAACTTTTATAGGTCTATCTTATTCTCTTCCAAGAGAATGTGAATCCTCTTCTATCTATTGTTTCTCTTGTATATGTATGAAGATCTCTCATCTGAGTATATATAGTAGAGGATAGAGAAATGACTCCACCAAATCCCATCTATCCATTCCTTCTATCTAATTCTGTTGTTTATGTGGAGATCTCTCATCTGAAGATATATGGTAGAGGAATAGAGATACGACTCCAACAAATCCTCATCTATCCATATAACCAATAGGAGAAACCATCCCTTATCCCCAAACACACAACTCAGTATATATGCTTATCCTCAACCAACCATATTGGAAAAGTCAACTCTAGACTGGGTAGGACCTACAAGGGCGGCCAACCGGTGGATCTACTTGGAGTAGCTAATGAACCCGATTGGGGCTGGGTCTAATTCCCACATGCATGACTGATGATTGTCATTTATTCTTAATTTCTTTGTTCACTATTTATGCCTACACATCTAACTTTAACAATTGGAATCTCCTTTTTTAATCGGTATCACCTTAGTTCCTCTCAGCTTGAAGTCATCTTTCATCTCGAACACTGATCAAGGCAAAGATACTTGCTATGCTTACTAGGCTTTTGTTATGTGGGTGTACATGCATTAGCTATTGTGTTGTGTCAAATATTCTCTCTGTGCACCGTGTCAAATATCCAACTACTTAAAAGTGATTGGGTTAATCTTTTAGTTCCATATGACATTGCTTATAATTTTTTGGGCTAATTAGAGTTTAGACCCTGGATTTTATCCTAGTTTAGTTTAAGTCCTGACTTATCCAAATAGAAAGTTTAGACCCTGGATTTTTATTATTTGTTTTATTTTTTCCATTATACCCTTCCTTCCATGCTTGACAATAAAACCTTCCTATATAGACTAGGAGGGTGTAATGGGAAAAATATAACAAAAAATAAAAAAACTAGGGTCTAAACTTTCCAATTGGACATTAGGGCTTAAACTCTAAGCTGGTATAAATTTCAGGGTCTAAACTCTAATTAACCCTAATTTTTTATGAAGGCATTGAATTATGGAGTTTCAATAGTTAGTTAATTTAGTTACTTTGTTACTGTTAGAGAAGCAGTGATCATGAGTTTACCTGATTTGATCCACATCCCCTGTCACTTTAGTAGTGTTTCTAGGCATTCTTGTTTAAAGTCACTAGAAGCATAGAACTCACTGATCTGTATGAATTATTGAAGAACCAACTTAACTATAAGCTAGCTATTATAAATTATGATGCAGAAAATGTAGTGCTGAGAGATTGTTTAAACTTATAAGGCTTGAATTTTCAGATTGGTGCTTACCTGACAATCCATTAGAACCAGATCAAATGGCAGATCTTCTTTTAGCTGTTCCGTTGCTGTGGTTTTGATATTTTTCTCAAAGGAAGACTGTCTTCTACCCTCCTCTGGACCAAAAGCACATTCCAAAGCGTTAACTGCCTGCATGCCGTCGCCTACAGCCATGACAGTAGCTCCCACTCTTTCCAGCATCATTGTTGCAACCCGTTGAAGTATCTGGTTATCTTCGGCAAGTAATATATACAAGCCTTCAAGAGTCTTTTGGTGAGGAGCCTTCTTACTTGAAAGGTAGCGATCCTCTTTAAAAGTGCTGTACTGCTCATATCGGTTGCTATTTCTATCAATAAGCTCTGTCACATTCTGTGTGCCGTGTCGTCCTTTCACTAGTTCTACTTGTTGGATGCCTGATGCTGATTCAGTGCTCTTTTCTGTCATCTTTCTTGACTCATCCATGTTAAACAAAGTGGAGTTAGAATGATATTGGTCATCTTGCTTTGTCCTGCACATCTGATTTTTCTGAACGACAACATTTTTAAATTTCTCTGTGAAACTAACAGCTGGACAAGGCTCCAATTCATGTAATTTCTCTGCTTTTGCAGTTATCATATTTTGTTTCTCGTCTTTCTCCTTCTCATTGCTTGTTGAATCCTCCATCCTATTGATTGCATGATTGTCAAAATTGGCAAACTTTTTCTGCTCATCTGGCAATGTTTCTTCTACCGGCAAACTATTGGGGTTTTGGAGGCTATTATCCAGGAGGACTTCATGGTAAGACTCTTTTACTGAATCAAATGTCTGGTAACAAGGATAGTGAGATATTGCAATGAATTTTTCTGTTTCTTCTCGGAGATGAGATGCATTATTTCTCAGATCCACATTTTCTTCAATATCTGAAGACTCGTAGGAGCTGACAGCTTCAAAATGAATGGGATCTATTTCATGGCACTCATGCAAGTTGTCAGGTATGTTTGAAGATCGTGCACTTTCACATCTTTGATTCTCCAAACTCTTCTCTTTTATGACAGAATCTAAAATATGTATCAATTTTGTCTTGTATAGCGGTTTGTTAATCGTTAAAAACTGGCTTCTTCGTCTTAGCTCCATCTTAATGTCATTGGAGGTGTCATGACTTAGAACCCATGCAAATTTTGCTTCTTTATGGTACTGATCTAGAAAAACCAGTTGTTCTTTCCATATGTTTGTACTCTGGTCCAATAAATTGGTGTCAACTACAATGACTATGTTGGAATTGTTCAGGTTTGGAACTTCAATTTGTTTGGGGACAACTCTCATCCTATTCAATGTCAACGGTTCACTTGTTGAACACTGGTCAAGGCCAACCTCAAGAATTCCATTCCCCTTAAAAACTTGCTGAAGGGTTTGTGTGAGTCCATTCCAGCCAGATGTTTCCCAAGTGAAAACTCCATTTCTTCTTAGCCATTGACATGCGATTAATCTGCCTTTGCTGCCTTTTACTGCAAGTAATACCTGCACGTGCATTTTCAGGAGTTACCACCTCAGTCTTCACTGTATGCGTAATTAAAAAAAAAAGTTAGTGGTCCAATAGCTGATTTCTAATAAAGTGGGGATTTTTTCTTCTTCTTATTTTTTTTTTAATCTTTTTGTTGCTTCATTGTCAGTACACTACCTGCAGAGAACTCAGAATATGCACTTCATGTTTGTTATCACATGTAGAGAAGTAGGTTGATATGCTAATGTGCATATCCATCTTATTTTATGTTTTATTAAAACATGAAGGTTACTCATGTGACCAATGCTGATAATGTTTTTTTGTGAAGCAATCATTCAGTTTACTAGGCAGCAATTATTATATAGGAATTCACCCATTCTGTTTGTCTTAATTCATAACCCTGTCTGAACCTTTGCATTTACACATCCTGTTCCATTTTAGTTTCATAATCCTATTCAAACCTATGAATATTGGTGATTTAATATCCCTTCGCTGCTTGTATCTGTTTGATAGTAATATGTTTTTCTGTTCTGTTTACTGTTGCAGATAGCTCCTAGCATTCATGAGAAATGCTGGTTAAAAACTAGGTAAGTTCTAAGCTCACATGTCAATTGATTTATTCAATTGCTAACTTAAAAACTGTTATTCGAGTTATTTGATGCTGCTATTCACAGTATAAACTGCTCCATGCCTTGTTACTATTCTACTAGATCTCTTGAGAAGCTATGGACAAAATTTCCGTGCTTACTTTTCTGAAATCTTCCATCCTTTGGGACATGTTGGAAATAAGGACCAGATTCTGTTCCCAGAAAACTGGTTTCTGTTCCCGCAAAACTGGAATTTCGGTTTAGGATTAGTATCCTAGGGTTTATAGGTTATTTGAGTCAAATGTTTAAGATTTAGTCAAAAATTCAGTGTCCAATCTTTATTTTATCATGTTTACTATTTGAGTCTATCGTTGTAGAGTGAGTCGAGACTCTATTTTACCACCTTAAGTCTTCCTTTGTATTTATTCTTGACTTGTTATAAATAAGAAGAAACTCTCCTATGGAGAGCATGGTGGTTTTCTCCAGAGGATTTCTCTCTATACAAATTTAATAGTACCTACCATTTCTTATTCTCCTCTATATATAGAAAACAACATGGAATCAGGTCTTGGTATCATAACAACAAGAAACACAACTGAATATCCCCATCTCCTCGAACACTATGGAAGTCAAACTTTGGTCTTGAAAATGTGGTGCCAAAAAGCCCACTGTCTCATCCCACTGTCCTTTTCCAACTCAAGGAGGAAGCAAGGAAAATGATGATCTCAACGTTGGTGTCTTTTTAGTTTTTACCCTACTCTGGTGAAAGATTCAAATATTCTTGGTGTTTATTCTTACATGATATGACACTTAATGTTTGCATTACTAAGCTTTTTTCGGAAGTACCTCATTAGTAAATTGACACATAACAAGCAACTTTGTATAAAGGAGAATTAACATACTCACCATCAAACGATGTTTGCCAAATTCTGCTTGGAAGTGCTTTCTAGTTCCATCCTCGGGCATTCCAAGGACCAACTTTAGTTGCATTAAGGTCCCTGGACCATCCTTCTTAACAACTTTTATCTCTCCATCCATCTTGTTAACCTAGGCACATTTACAATTTGCAAACTGTTACTATCTAAATTGTGAAGCTGTACTAATGATACAGATTGAAGCTAACAACAAAATATCTGATTGTTTACTAACTTGCATGGTAGAAAAGTTTCAAAGCATGTATAAACATAGAAATTCGTTAATCTCTGCAAGAAATTATCTATACTATTAAAGTTTTGTAATATCCTCTAGGATTCTGAATGTCAAGTTTGCCCACAGTTGAAAGCCGGTTAATTGTTTCTTGCAACTTTATAAATGAAACAAGTGAATTTGACATTTTGTGCAAAATGTATTAGTTTAGACATTATGTTTTCCCCTACATTCAACTCCTATCTCTACACTCACCTCATTTCTTTCTCAACCGTCACTCTCTCTATTCCTCTCTCATCTGTCTCTCATTGTCTCCCTCTCTTTCTTTCGCTTCTCTTTGTATCTTTTAGAACATTCCTCCATTTCTCTTCTTTGCTTTTAGAATTCATTTCTTCTCATCTCTCTTTTATCTTTTCTAAGATAGTCATTTTTTTTGTAACACTTAATTTGATTACTTTACTATTAGAACTAATTTTGGGCAGTTTTAAACATTTATATTGTTCTTGTTCTAATAGAAGTTTTCTAATATTTTATTAGGGAACTAATATGCAAACACAACTTAAACTGAGAGTAAACTAGAATAACTAAATTATGAAGTGTACTACAATTGACACCACCTCCAGTTTTCCACTAAGGCACTCATTTTTTTAATCTTGTACTTCAATACTTTACTACTTATCGTTATAAGCATGTTCATTTCTACTATGGACATTTTTTTGACAAGTTCGTTAGTTATTCTTACATGTAGCAATAGTTTATCTAATAGTTGTAAAAGAATAATCCTCTATCTCCAAAGCCTACATCCTTTCGAACCTCAACCATATCTGTCACCAAAGATTTATTCTTTCAACTTTAAGGTTATCTTTGATCTCGTACTTTCCGCTTCAACCATCCTACTTCTTCATTATTAAAATATATCCTTTTAACTTCTTCAATATGATGAACGATTGATCCTAATTTCCAAAGACTATCACTTTCATCTCTCTCTTGGCCATCCTTCTCAACTTCTTCTATTGTACTAAAGAGATCATTTTCAACTTCTTCACTATGGTGAATGAATGATCCTAAATAGCAATGACTATCAATTTGATCTCTCTCTCTCTCTTGGTCATCAATATGATTTATCCCTTCCCTTTTTTCTCTTGAGCTTCTCTTTTGGCTTTACTAATTCTGAATCCTTTAGATTCCATAGCTTCTCTTCATGTTTCTATTTTGGAAGCTAACCTTTTCGTACTTTCGTCAACTAGCATAGTATTATCAGCAAAAAACATAAACCGTGGAAAATCTTGCTTAATGTGCATATTAAGTTCATTCATAACTAGGGCAATTTATAGGGGTTTAGTGCTGATCTTTGTTGTAATCCTATGGTGATGGAAAATGGAGATGTATCTCCTCTAGGTGTCCTCATTGTAGCCATAACTTTGTCATAAGTGTCCTCGACAATCCCAATTTAGCTTGCAAGACTTGTTTCTTGTACAAACCTCTGTCTCCATAATAAACCCATTTTACGCCTTTATTATTCCATGAAAGACATCGATATGTCTCAATAGAAATTTGGTTTAATACTTGGCTTAATTTTATTGCTGGGTGGGGCTACATATATATAGGAGAGGCTAACCCTTCTCTCTACTATTCTACTAGATGTGGGACTAAACACCCACTAATACTCTCAACACTCCCCCTCAAGATGGGCGATAGATATCAATTATCCCCATCTTGTCATATAGTTTAGAAAGACTCGATGAATTAAGGCCCTTAGTCAGACAATCTACAACTTATTCTTCTGAGCGAACATGATCGAGCTTTAATATCCCTTTTTCTAGCTTCTCTTTGATGAAGAACCAATCGATCTCAATGTGCTTAGTTCTGTCATGCTGTACTGGATTGTTAGCTATACTTATTGCAGCTTGACTGTCACTCAGAAGACGCAACGGTGTTCCTTGGTCCAGCTTCAACTCCGTCAGCAGTGCTCTTACCCGCAACAACTCTGACACTCCCAGAGCCATAGTTCTATACTCTGCTTCAGCAGTCGATCGTGTTACCACAGATTATTTCTTGCTTCTCCATAAGATTAGATTACCCCCCACAAAGACACAGTACCCTGAGATATACCTTCTGTCATCCATGCAGCTTACCCAATCTGCATCGTAGTACCCTCAACACCCAGGTGCCCATTTTCTTGAACCATAGTCCTCTTCCAGGAGTCCCCTTCAGATATCTCAGGATACCGAAAACTGCATCCATGTGACCCTTCCTTGGGTCATGCATGTAGCGACTCACTACACTCACAGCAAATGATATATCAGGGCGAGTGTAGCCTAGATAAATCAATCTGCATACAAGTCCCTGATATCTCTCACGATCAACAGGTTCTCCTGCCTCTGCACCCAACTTATCTTTCTGATCGATTGGAGTGACTGCCGATCGACATCCCAACATACCAGTCTCTGTGAGCAGGTCTAGTACATACTTCCTCTGAGAGAGGATGATCCCATCTCTTCCTCGAGCCACCTCGATCCCGAGAAAATACCTCATCATTCCCAAGTCCTTCACTTTAAACTCCTTGGCGAGTTTTGACTTCAGCTGGGTGATCTCCTTCTCATTATCATCTGTGATCACTATATCATCCACATACACTGCAAGTATGGTGATGTGGCCTCTTGCATGCCGGAAGAAAACTGTATGATCTGCATTGGTCTGGCGGTACCCCATGCCTGTGACAACCTTCCTGAATATATCAAACCATGCTCGAGGAGATTCCTTGAGCCCATACCATGATTTTTTTAGCTTGCACACCTTTTCCGTCGAATGCTTCTTGCAAAACCCCGGGAGGGTCTCCATGTATACTTCCTCTTGTAGGTTCCCATGAAGAAAAACGTTCTTCACATCCAATTGATACAGCTGCCTCCCATGATTTGCTGCAAGGGAGACCAGGGTTCTCACAGTGCTCATCTTTGCCACTGGAGTAAATGTCTCATCTTAGTCGATGCCATAGGATTGAGTGAATCCCTTTGCAACTAACCTTGCTTTGTACCGCTCCACTTTTTCTTTTGGCATCTCCTTTACTATAAAGACTCATTTGCATCCAACTGTTCTTTTTCCTTTAAGCAACGAAATAAGTTCCCATGTCCCAGTTCTTTCGAGTGCCCCAAGTTCCTCCAACATTGCAGCTCTTTACCTTGGATCTTCTTTCGCTTCCTGCCAACACTTACGCAAAGAGGTGGTGTCTAACGATGCAATGAATGCTCGATAGGTTGGGGACATATTAGAGTATGATAAGAAATTGGCAATGTCATGTTCATAACCATAACGATTAGGGGCTTTTTTCGTATTACTGCGAGAAGATCTCCTTAAGGGAATATGAGGAAGTGGTGAAGAGATCATACCATCCGAATAAGAGGGATCCGCATCCGAATCAGAGGGATCCGGTGTGGGAGGTGCATCTTCAAGAGTTGGGGCAGGATTAGGCGAGGGACATGGCACAATAAGGGCAATAGGCACAGTAATAAGCACAGTAGTGGATTGCTACTTTCTCAAGCAAGACTTCAGAAATAGTTGGACAAGAGTGTTTGCCATTAAATTGGGATTGCTTTAATAACAGACTAAAGAAAGTACAAAGAGGTATTAGACAGACAATCTAAGTACATTTTTTTGATTATGGGGGGTGACGATGGAGATTGAGTGCTGCAGTGACTCTTTTACTCCGTTGATGGTCCGATGCGGGAGCGAGAAAGCTCTTCTCTGTTGTCTCTCTTGTGCCTATTGCTCGCTTGGGGGTGGTCTGGTCTCTCTGAAGTAGAAAAAGCCAGCCTTTAGAATGTTCAAGTTGCTCCTATTTTTAGCCATCGTGCTGATGGACCATAGGTGCCGCATATGCCTCTGTTTAATGGCCGCATAAGGCTCCTTCAACAGAATGCGGTTGCAACTGTAGCCGCATGCCATGGGCATATTGCCACGTGGTCTTGGTTGAGATATGCTGTTAAAGAGATCTCGGGGTTGTTTTCAACCCGTTGTGTGCGTGACTTGGTCAGCTGGACAGTAGTTAGCACTGATCGTGCGGGAAATCTTCTTCAGTTATAACAAAAAAGATCCTGTAAACCGAGAGCCGCATAACGTCATGGCCTCATAGCGTCGTGGCCGCATACAGGCCCTTAGTTTGGCCTTGGTAGGATGGACACTCTTGCCGCACGACATTGTGGCCGCATACGTGCTCTCGTCTGGCCTTGATCGGATGGACACTCTGGCCGCATGATGGCGAGACCGCATGGGTCTTGTAGCCGCATACGTGCTCTCGTTTGGCCTTGGTCGGATGGAAACTCTGGCCGCATGTTGACGAGGCCGCATGGGTCTTGTAGCCTCATACATACTCTCGTTTAGCCTTGGTCGGATGCACACTCTGGCTGCATGTTGACGAGGCCGCATAGGTGAGGACAAGTGGCCTGGCACGTCTGTCGAGGCTATTAATGCATGATGTGACTTTCTGTCTTTTTGTATGTCGTCCCTTTCACGAATCTCGAGGCGCTCAGAACTTTATGTCAGTCATCGGAGACTGTGACGATGGCTTTGTATGCGGCCTCTTACTCTGAGGCTGTCCAGGCCGCATGAAGGTTGTTTATGCTCTTATGCGGCTCTAAGGGGCATGAGCTTTATGCGACTCCAAGGGGCATGAGCTCTATGCGGCTCCAAGGGGCATGAGCTGTATGCGGCCTGCAGAATTTTCATGCTTCTATAAGACCCCCTTCAAAGTTTTCAAAATGACAAGTTTGGAATACTTTGAATAAGAAGCATGGTCGAGCACTTTTGGCCTCATAGGAAGGGAAGGGCATGCCGCATAGTATCGTTGCCGCATAGAGGGCTCTGACAGGCTGTCTGATCATTTAATGAGGATATTTGACCGAATTTTCTCGGGATTCGGGGTCTATCTCTTGACGCAAGACTCGAGGAATCAATTTTCGAGGAGCTTAAAGGGGATCACGCGGATCGTTTGCCCTGCTACATAATGTCGAGTTTTCTGGATAGCAAAGACTAGAGCAAGGCACTCCTTCTCGACGGGATTATATCTGTGCTCCATACCGACCATCATCCTGCTGAGGTAGTAGATGGCCTACTCGTGACCTGCGTCACTCTTCTGGGCTAGTAGAGCACCAAGAGAGTGATTCATTGCCCGTACAAAGAGTAGAAAGGGCTTTCCCATAACTGGGGCTACCAATACTGGAGGGCTCATGAGGTATTCCTTGATGTCGTCGGAAGAGCGCTGGGATTCTTCGTTCCAGACAAAGGAGACTCACTTCTTCATGAGCTGAGTGAATGGATGACAACGTCCAGAGAGGTTCGATATGAACCTCCTGATATAGGCCAGTCTTCCTTGGAGGCCACGAAGTTCTCTGAGGTTATTCGGTAGGCGCATTTCAATGATTGCTTTAGTCTTGTCAGGGTCCACGTGGATACCCTTCGAAGTTATGACGAAATCTAGGAATTTGCCGCTGGAGACTCCTAGGAAAGATTTGGTGGGATTCATCTTGAGCTGGTGCACCCGTATGAGGTCGAACACAGTCTTTAAGTCCCGGAGGTGATCATCTTTGGAGTGACTCTTGACGGCGATGTCATCAACGTAACACTCGACCGTCTTGCGTAGATGCTCACGGAAGATGGCGCTTATCGCTCTCTGGTATGTAGCACCGCGTTCTTCAGACTGAAGGACATGACCGTGTAGCAGTAAACCCTTATCGACGTTCAAAATGATGTATGTTTCTCGTCTTCAGGAGACATCTTGATTTGATTGTAGCCTGAGAATCCATCCATGAAGGACATACGCTCGAAGCCACATGTGTTGTCGATTATTATGTCTGTGATCGAAAGGGAGAACTCGTCCTTAGGGCAGGAAGTGTTTAGATCACGGAAGTCAATGCAGATCCGGATCTTCCCATTCTTCTTGACGACGGGCATGATGTTGGCTACCCAATCTGGATGTTGTTCTTCGCGGACGAAGCCACTAGTTATCAGTTTGTTGACTTCAGCTTCGATGGCTTTCATGATGTCCGACAGGAACCGTCGTTGTTATTGCTTGACCGGCTTAGCGTTCGACAAGATGTTGAGTTTGTGGACCACAATTTTGGGGTCCAGTTTTGGCATGTCTTTGTAGCTCCAGGCAAAGACATCGATGTATTCCTTGACGAGTTGTTGCACGGATTTTCGGTCATCATCAGTTAGAATCTTGCTCATGAAGATAGGTTTAGGGGATGATTCATCGTCCAGATTGACTTCTATGACTTCGTTCTCAGTAGGAGGTTCTCGTTGTTCGAACCGCATCTCCCATTGTGCATCTAGGCGTTGGGCCCACGGTTCTACTTCAAAGAGTTCAGGTGGATCCTCGTCGTTTTCCTCAGGGTCAACTGACACCATGTTGGCAGACAATGTTTGCTTTCCCCGATACTGATATTGGAGTCCCAGGAGGAAGATTCTGAAGAGTGAGAGTGTAACTTATCTTCTTTATCCAAGCCTTCGGGGGTTGTGGGAGGCATGACGTACCCTAAGCCATGTCTGGTCTTATGGTAGTAGTCCTCAGACTTGCCTGCAGGAGCCTGTAGTCGTAGGGGCAGCCATCGGCCTTTGCCGTAATTCAAGCCCTTAGCGGCTTTCAGATCGTATCCCATCTTCTGGATGAGGTACTTTGTTCAAGAACTGTACGATAAAATGGTATCTTTCTGATATCAAGCTCTGGCTCCGGTTCCTCTGGGATGAAGGATTAGGGACTTTTCATTCTGCCGAAGATGATGAGTTTGTCTTCCCTCTTCCTTGCTGAAACTATGAAATAGGAGTTCTGACTGGCGAGAATCCGGTTGACTGCATAGGTGGTAGTCACCTGTGTATGCAGGTGCAGGTCCAGACCGTGCTACATGGAATATAGTGTGTTGAGATGTGCAACATCCAAGTAGTTCAAAAATAGCCCTTTATTGATGAAATAAGGTATCTCCTTTTCCGGAATTACATCGTCGAGAGAAGGGATGTTAGCATGGGCGGCCACGTGCTCCTCCAGCTCATCTTTCCCGAGCTCTACCCCTAGTGCGAGTGATGACTTCAGAGGTTTCCTACGCAGCTTTACCACAAGAGGTTCGGAAGTCGTAGTAGGTGCCGGACCTTCCTTCAGTGATCGATTCGGTCTACGAAGGCGAACGACGAGAGGTTTAGGTGCTTTCTTGTGCAGTTTCACCCTGAGGGGAGGAGCTGTGTCGGGAGCGCGTGTATTGAGATGGACTCTCAAGGGCTCGTCCGATGTTGTCCCAGTATCTGTCTCATCGTCGGCATCATTGCCACCTTCATCCTGGTGAACTTGTTTGTAGAGGATCGAGTCAAAGTAATAGACCTCGACCCCTTTGAATGGATCAATGTCGGCAAATTCAGTCTTGACGACGCCGTGATCGTCCACGTACTTCAAGCACTGGTACAAGGTTGATGGTACGATCATGTATTGATGTATCCATGGACGTCCCAATAAGACGTTGTAGGATACGTCTACGTCTATGACGTAGCAGGTGACCTCTGTTTTCAAGTCGCCGATATGATATTTCAGGCGAATCTTGCCCATAGGGTAGCTCCTCCCTGCGTTGAAGCCACTGATGGCAGTATTGGTTGCTGCCAGGCGATGCATCGGGATACCCAAGGTTAGAAGCAGACTCCGCGGGATGATGCTGATTGACGAGTGGGGGTCGATGTGCATCTGGTCCACTTTGATGGCGCCAATATATCCTGCGTAATACAGAGGACGATCATGCCGATTGTTCTTCAGCAACATGTCTTGTTGTGAGAACGTGATGTACGGTATCACCTCCATCACATTATTGCAGTGGGGGCATGCGGCAGGATCCTCAGCTGGCGGCTTGACCTGCGCCAGGTAGGTGTCAACATTCTGCAATGCCTCACACAGAGCAACCCGAGTGTCTTTGGAGAGCCGGAGAAGCTCGAAGAGTGAACTTCGCTGGAGTGTTGGCGAGCTGGGCCAAGTTGTCAAAGTTGTAGGGCTTCTCTAGCCCTTGAGCTGAATCTTTGCACAACGGTTTATTGAAGCGAGTTTCTTTCTGCTCGGACTTGTCTGCTACTGGAGGCTGGGATGGACCCGGATCAGATGCTATGGGTGCGACTGTTGGAAGTGCACCATCGTCAGGGATGTCGTACTCTCGCTGGTACGCTAGACCTGACCTTGTTGTTCCTGCTATTGCTTCTTCGGACGGGATAGAAACCGTGTAGTACGATTTGGACTTCTTGCCCTTAGGGGATCCAAAGGCTGACTGCTGGAAGTAGGTTTCTGCAGCACATGTCCATCAGTGTGGACTCAGGATTGCCAGGAGACAACTTCAGTGCTGCTTGCCTGTATCGTTCGATGTAGGCATGTACCGGCTCCTTCTCTTTCTGCATAATGTCCACTAGGGAGGACATTGTCATGTCGCTTCCCCTGTCATAGAATCGGGCAAGAAAAAGACCCTTTAGGTCGTCGAACGACGAAATGCAATTGTCTTGTAGACTGCAGAACCTGTCAAAGGCTACTCCGGATAATGCCCCTACAAAGAGCTTAGTGAGGAGGGCGTCACTGCGAGGTAGGTGCCCCGTTGCAGTTTCAAAGTAACTCATGTATTGATGGAGAGATGTCTTTCCGTCAAATGGGTTCAGATTGAAAGGCTTGTACTTTGGCGGATACGACACATCTCTCAACTCGGGGGGATATGGTTGTCGTATCCCGATCTCGCGGAGTGTGTTCCGATTGCCTAGCGAGTTCAGACGAGCTCTCAGTTCTCGCACCTCCCGAATTACTTCTCGGACTTCATCTGATGCAGAAGGAGAAGACGACCCTGGTAGAGCATGACGGCCGCCAGCGGGAGACGGTTGCATTCGAATCTCCATTGGTCCCAGGGTCCTGCTTTGCTTGTCCTGAGGCCTTTGGTGGTTGAGAGGCTACACTTGCCTTGGTGTCTAGAACTGCTTGGGTCAAGGCTTGCATTGACTCGTTCATGGTTTGTATCATGGTCTCGACGATTTTGAGGCGCTGCCGATTAATGGGGCCTTCGTGCTCGTCCCCTGCCTTGTATGATGTTCTTACATGAGGTGAGATGGATGGGACAGTAGACGTAGCACTTTCCGCCTCGGACTCTTGCAGCAAATAGTCGTAGGGGAAAATTGGTAGTGCTGTGTCCCGTTCGGACTCTGATGGAACACTACCCCCAGTGTAGGAAGCTGCGTCTTCTTTATGAGTGTGGCTACCCCCCGGGATCTCAACACCCGTTCTTTGGGAATAGTCGTCGTCTCGGAACGCGGGATTGTGAGTTCCATGGGATTGCGACTCCCAGCTTCTGCAGACATCTGGGGTCCTGAGAAAGAGCTACCCCTAGTGGCTGGCAGCTTCTTCTTTGAGCGGGTGCCCAGGAAAACACCCTCTGCTTGTCCTCCTTGGACCCACCTTCTTGACACGCTGGTCGAGAGTGACGGACTGGAGGTGCCGGACTTCCTACCTTCCTTCGCGAAGGGGGCCTTCAAAGCCGAATAACACGAGGCGAAGTTCGGCTCCTCCTCCTTTGGTGCTTGCACCTGCTCTCCGGGCTGCTGCCGACTGTGTGCCCTTGGTTGCAGTCTCTGGAATACCGACTGCCTGTTTGCAGGTAACGCTACCTGATTACAGCAGCAATTGATGATAATGCTAGCACAGTGATGCCCCGAAGGGGCCATTTCACATGCCATGGTTGCTTCCCTCGCTTTGCGCTTGTGATTGATCACGTTGCGCAAGTCATGTGGGGGGCTGATTTACCTTTACACCCTTGTTATGAGCACATGGGTACGTAGGTGTTGTTTTTGCTTCCTGCCTGGGTTTCGTGGAAGAACTTTTTCCAAGTTGTCAGCGGAAGACTTTTGAGGTCGACCCAGTTCACTTCCCGCTGCTGGCTGGACACATGGGTCGGTCTTGTATAGCTTTTCGTCCGAGGCACGCATAACAGTCTGCGATGCCTGTTGACGGTCAGCCGGATGAGCAGTTGCTTGAGCTTGGCGAGCTTGCACTGCCCTAGACTTCTTCGTCCTTGCACGCGCTGGTGCATAATACGAAGAGTCCAAGTTTGGGTTTTCACCATTCTTAGCATGGCGCATAGGATCAGTGCTGCGTGAGATTCGGTCAAAAACAGAGGTTCTGCTACTGTGCTTGCTGTATGTGGACTTTTGTCTGCGGCCGACGATCGGTGCTGCATGTGGACTTTTGCCTGCGTTGTAGACTTATGCGGCTTCTGATGTTGCCGTATGGAACATGTCTCAGCACCCGAATTCTGGCATCGTAGTGTTTTTCTTTGCCAGAGTTTGGGCGCAGAGCGCCTTTTCCGACTGCCACATGAACAGGGTCAGCCTGGGTGGACGCATGATGTGCGTCTGCGACAACAAGGAGTGAAACGGGGAGCGCATGCTCCGCAGTTGGGTGAGGCGCATCGGCCTTCGCTACCCATGTCTTGCGGGTCTTCTTAGGCTTTGCTTGCCTTGGAGAAGGACTCGCACTTTCCCCGGAGAGCATGTTCTCGAATGCTTGCTGGTCGAAGCGTACCACCATCATCCTTTGGGTTGAACCCAGCTTGGCCGTATTAGACTGCGTCTACCCCTTCTCATCAGAGGAGAAGACAATTTCCAGCAGAGTCGCCACCTTGTTTGCCATTAAAATTAGGATTGCTTTAATAACAAATTAAAGAAAGTACAATGAGGTTATCGACAGATAATCTAAGTACAATTTTTGATTCTGAGGGGTGACAGTGGAGATTGTGTGCTGCAGTGACTCTTTTACTTCGTTGACGGTCCGATGTGGGAGCGAGGAAGCTCTTCTCTGTTCTCTCTCTTGTGCCTGTTGCTCGCCTAGGGGTGGTCTGGTCTCTATGAAGCAGAAAAAGCCAGCCTTTAGAATGTTCAAGTTGTCCTATTTATAGCCATCGTGCTGATGGGCCATAGGTGCCACATATGCCTCTTTTTGGTGGCCGCTTAAGGCTCTTTCAACAGAATGCTGTTGCAACTGTAGCCGCATGCCATGAGCAGATTGCCACTTGGTCTTGGTTGAGATATGCTGTTGAAGAGATCTCGAGGTTATTTTTAACCCGTTGTGTACGTGACTTGGTCAGCTGGACACGTAATCAGCACTGATCGTGCGAGAAATCTTCTTCAGTTGTAACAGAAAAGATCCTGTGAACTGAGAGCCGCATAGCGTAGTGGCCACATAGCGTCGTGACCACATACGGGCTCTTAGTTTGGTCTTGGTTGGATGGACACTCTGGCCGCATGATGGCGAGGCCGCATGGGTCTTGTAGCCTGGCCGCATGTTGACGAGGCCGCATGAGTGAGGACACGTGGCCTGGCGCGTCTGTCGAGGCTATTAATGCATGATGTGACTTTCTGTCATTTTATATGTCGTCCCTTTCACGAATATCGAGGCGTTCAGAACTTTATGTCAGTCATTGGAGACTGTGTCGAGGGCTTTGTATGCGGCCTCTTACTCTGAGACTGTCCTGGCCGCATGAAGGTTGTTTATGCTCTTTTGCGGCTCCAAGGGGCATGAGCTGTATGTGGCCTGCAAAATTTTTATGCTTCTATAAAGAGGTGGCTAACAGTTGAACGGAGTGCGTTGCGAAAAACTTATTGCGATCAGATGCGCAAAGGGTTTGATGCAATGCATACGTGGGATTTATCGATGCGAAAGGTTTTGAAGAACGAGAAGGTGTTGCAAAGGCTTAGTGCGTTCGGATTATGTAACGACTCGATGCAATACGCAAGTCGGATTTGTCAGCACAAAACATATAAAGATGGTAGGCAGTTATGAATCAAGTTGGGCACAAAGAATTGCAGCTAAAAATCAGATATTCAGAAATAGCGCACATGCGAATTGTAACGGGAATGGACGCTAAGGTCGGTTTGGTCGGAGGCAATGAAACAGTTAATATTTTTGAAACGAAGTCGTGCCTGCAACTTGTCCTACTTCTCTTTCACTAAACTTGGCTAAAATGCATATATTTTGGGGACGCCTAAAATATGTGTACGAATCCAAACTAAGCGATATGCTAAACTCGAATGGAGCTGTAGGAAAGCGATATGGAATTAAGGAAATTGTACGAGCGTTGCACACGAAACTGAGAGAAATTTTTTAAGGCAGTGTTTGAAACAAAGGTTATGTATTATCGAAAAGGAACGAGCATGGGTTTTGGTTCGAGGACGAACCTTATTTTGAGTGGTATATTATATAATGTCCCGCTCCGTACGGTGCATTACGCTGAGTCGGATTGAAACAAGACATCTGGGTTGATTGCATAACATAAGTCGGAATGGGAACGGGGCAATGAGTTGCTTGCATTACGATAAGACGGATTCGGAAGCGAGTATTGATTCGGATTTTGGTTTCATTTACAGGCTTTTACTTGGGACTTTCTGAGGTTCGATTTATCGCCTTGATGCAGACAGATGCATGGAGTCAAGTATCGTACAACGAAATCAGTGGGCTATTTCAGAACGGTGCAGAGATAGCGAGACTTAGCGATGGAGCAGTCTTCCTTGAATCTGCTCGGATCGGATGATTGAGAAGCACGGCCTGCTCGCATGGTTATACTAGTTAAGTAAATCGTGCATCGCATCAGACCACAAAAATTGGGGATATGGTTTATCGATTCAGGTTGAGCGATAGGCTATGACGACTCGGTAGAACGACTAAGCAGATGAGTATAAGGTGGGCGGACCTTGACCCTTCTCTCTACTCCTTCATGCTTAATAACATACAATACATCATTTCGGGCTAGTGATATCATAGATTCAACGAGCGTGGTTCGGAGAATACAAGTTACATAAGTTGAACACTAAGATAGAACATTGAAACAAAGTGTATCGAGGCGTGCATCAAGCGCATGAGTATCGAACGAGAATCATAAGAAAGCTTCATAAGTGAAGCAGGCAATTGTGGTTCAAACCACGGAACTGCCAAGACGGGATATAAGATATCTCAAGTAATCGGAAGGGGAATAGTGCCACAGAACTATCGATCAGGAATAGGGCACCATGGAACACTGTGTCAAGAAGCGGCACGGTGACTTTGTTGTTGGAACCTACGGGTCATCCAACCGGAGCATCGATCGGAAGAGTAATGATGCCACGAGGATGGTTTGGTGGGGCGAGTTGACACGTACCTCGCCATACTTATATTTCGAAACGTACGGCGAGAGGACACGTACCTCGACCGTACTTATAAAGGAAGAAATGCTAGAGTATTGAGTGGGGCGAGAAGACTCGTACCTCGTCGTACTTACATTATCAAAATGTTGCATGGATATTGTTGATATGGTATGTTGGGTGTCATATTTAAGTATAGTATAAGCACATGGGAATATCCTGAGGACATATTTGGGATGCCAGAATATGTCACAGGATATTCCATTATGAGATTATTGTCATAATGATTGAGATCATTGTATTAATGACTGTAAGGCTATATAATGCCAATGAGACAATCAATAAAATCATCAACTAATTTCAACATGGTATCAGAGCCAAGTTTCCACAAACCCTAGCCGTCACCAAGCTTCCACAAACCCACAGGAGGATTTTCTAGATCTCCTCCACCGAACTCTTCCACGCCCCCCTCCCTTCCCGCCTCGTCTACCCCCCTCCCTTCAAAAAAAAAAAAAAAAAAAAAATCTTCACTGCTGCTGCGACGGCGGCTGTGACATGCGTGCTGCCGCCTCCTCCACACCAGCACTAGACATCGCCTAATAGGGATGCCTAGATCTGGAAAAAGGGGGGACATGTTCGGATCTAGGAGCGGACGACGAGGACGAGCGTGAGTCGTGGAGCGGACGTGACGTGATTGGATAGACGAAGCATCGATGGAGGAGATCATCAAGAAGCTAGATTCTGCAGAGGTGGCGACGTTGATGAAGTTGTTGACGATGTCGGCTGGTGAGAACACGACACGAACGTCGCCGGAGTTGAAGCTTCCCTCCATCGATCTGAAATTAGATGGACCAGCCACCTATCTGAGTTGGTCACGGCGGGTGAGAAGAACCCTCGCAGGAAAAAACATGGAGGGGTTCCTGACGGGCGAGACGACAGAGCCGGACGAGGGCTCGACAGGACGCGATGAGTGGAAGTCCACTCATATGGTGATCTACATCTGGCTTCTCAACTCCTTAGTCCAGTCTATTGCCGCCACAGTAGACGGTATTGAGATGGTAAAAGATGTGTGGGAGAAGTTGAGAAGGACCTATGATGGTGTGGGGAACAACTTACGGGTCTTCCAGATAAAGGGGGAGATTGATGACACCGTACAGGGAGAGAAGACGGTGCAGGAGTATGCCACGGAGTTGGAGCGTCTGTGGTTGGATTATGATCACTCCTCAGATCGGGCGAGCTGCGGGGACCCTAAGTGTAAGGAGAGACAGGTGTGTCTGCAGGAGAGGACGATGAAGTTTCTCAAAGGGCTGACTGCAGCTTTCGCACAGAGGACGGCCCTACTTCTAGCCCAACCAAAGATCCCTAGCCTTGAGGAGGCTATCTCAGCCATGATCCAGGAGGAGACACGCATCAGGCTGCAAGCAGGGACATGTGGTCCCCCCGAAGCAAAGTCAGCACTAGCGATCACCAGCTCAGGTAACACACGATCTAAGGGAGAACCCTGGCAGGATAACCGGCAGTGCTACAACTGTGGGGAGATGGGTCATCATCGATATGCTTGTACCAAACCACCTAGGGAGGGAGACTCAGGTGGTGCACGAGGACCGTTCGGCGGACGAGGATATAATGGAGGACGTGGTCGTGGTCGAGGGGGTAGACGAGGCGGCCGAGGAGGTTATCGAGCAAACCTCCTGATATCAGAAGGGAACGGAGAAGCTGATGGCACCATTACTGTGGAGGACCAGGCACTGGGAGACATGATGAGTAGAACAGAGGAGGCGTCCACCTCATTCTTTGTTAGGGGCAACGCTGCCATATATGCCCATCCATCAGAAGGTACTGACGAATCACTTGCCCTTGCGTCTATCTCTTCCCTTAAATCATCAGACTGGATTATCGACTCGGGAGCATCTCGACATGTGACTGGGAATGCTAGTGAGTTTTCTTCCTACACTCACCTAGCATCAGCAGACAGCATTCAGACAGCTGATGGCACTTTCCAGCCAGTGGTCGGTAAGGGTACTGTTAATTGTACAGGTTCAGTAAGATTATCCAATGTTTTACATGCTCCATCCTTTCCAGTCAGTCTCTTGTCCATTAGTTCTATAATCCTCCAACTTAAATGCATTGTTTCTTTTGATATTCCTAAGGTGACCTTCCAGGAGAAAGGGACAGGACGAAGACTTGGGACTGGCACTTGGCATGAGGGACTGTGGTACCTAGATCGAGAAGGACTGGACTCAGCATTGGTATCTATGGCAGAGAAGGCTGGCATGGAAGGACTGCAGCAGAGGACTGAGGATACCTTGATGCTCCATCATCGGAGGATGGGACATTCTTCCTTTGATACTCTAAGTAAGTTATATCCAGAGATTTATGCAAAAACAAAAAAAGAGAAATTAGTATGTGATGCGTGCGAGTTAGGAAAACTTACTAGGAGCTCATATGTTGGCACGGATCATAGGAGCACTTTTGCTTTTGAGGTAGTACATTCTGATGTCTGGGGTCCATGTGCTACTAACACTATGAATGGTTATAAGTACTTTGTTTCTTTCATTGAGTGTGCCTCTCGTGTTACCTGGTTATATTTGATGAAAAATAAGAATGATGTACCTGCTTGTTTTCGGGATTTCCATAAGCATGTCCAGACTCAGTACAAAGCAGTTGTGAAGGTACTGAGGTCTGACAATGGAACGGAGTATACCAACAGGACGCTTGCAGAATACTTGTCAGCACACGGAATACAGCATCAGACCACCTGTGCATACACACCAGCACAAAATGGAGTTGCAGAAAGGAAAAACAGACACCTTCTGGAGGTCGCAAGAAGTATGATGATCGACATGAATGTCCCACAGAGTCTGTGGGGGCATGCAGTGTTGACAGCAGCTCAACTCATCAACAGGATGCCCTCGAAGGTCCTCGGATGGAAGTCCCCATGTGAGGTATTGCAAGGCAATAATAGTGGGATACTCCCACTGAAGGTGTTTGGGTGTGTGTGTTTTGTGAAGGACAACAGGCCATCAGTTGGGAAACTTGACCCTAGAGCGGTCAAATGCATCTTCGTAGGCTACTCGGCGACCCAGAAGGGGTATGTGTGCTGGAGTCCAGTAGAGAAGAAGAAGTTTGTCAGTATGGATGTCCACTTTCGGGAGCATGAGCCATACTACCACCAGGACGGAACTTCACACAACACGCCTAATACTGCCAGTATTAGGCGAGAGGGGGAGATGGAGAACTTTGTGGTAACCGATTTAGAAGTTTGGCATGGAGGCACGGAGAAGGGACAAGAAGGTGAAGGTGTTAGGCCTACGGCTCAGGGAGAGTTACTTACCTACAGCAGGAGAGAGAAGCAAACTGCAGGACCAGTACCGACAGTGCCAGTGCCAAGTCCTTTGCCTGCGTTCGTCCCAACTCCTGAGGCACCGACACCAACCCCCCTTCAGGTGATACCCCCTCCTTCACAAAATATCATTCCTCCTACTTCTACTCCTCCCACACCACTATCTGTACGGAGGACCACTCGCAGCAATGCAGGAAATCCTCCAAACAGATATGGTTGGGATATTGCTCAGTTTGTTTCTTATGACCATATCTCTTCTTCTCATGGAGCATTTATAGCATCTTTGGATAGTATTACTGTACCTAACAATTGGCAGGTTGCCAAGAACGATCCAAAGTGGAAAGCGGCAATGCACGAGGAGTTGGGAGCTCTGGAGAAGAACCACACTTGGGAGCTTGTGAGATTGCCAGATGGGAAGAGAGCAGTTGGATGCAAGTGGGTCTTTACCGTGAAGCAGAACCCAGATGGACAGGTTGAGCGCTACAAAGCTCGACTAGTAGCCAAAGGATACAGTCAGACGTACGGCATCGACTATGACGAGACCTTTGCACCAGTTGCAAAGATGAGCACTGTCAGGACTCTGATTTCTCTGGCAGCGAATGGTGGATGGAAGCTACACCAACTGGATGTGAAGAATGCGTTTCTTCACGGAGATCTAGTGGAGGAGGTGTACATGGAGATACCACCAGGATTTGGCACCAATCAGACAGTAGGCAAGGCCTGCAGGTTGAAGAAGTCCATCTATGGACTGAAGCAGTCTCCTCGAGCGTGGTTTGACAGATTCAGAAGAGCGATGATAGGGATGGGATATCAGCAGATCAATGCGGATCATACTGTGTTCTTCCGTCGGAGTGGAGGCCACATCACCATGCTTGCGGTGTATGTGGACGATATGATTATCACAGGAGATGATGAGCAGGAGATCGCCCAACTCAAAGGAAAGCTTGGCAAGGAATTCGAGGTGAAGGATCTCGGCCTTCTTCGGTACTTCCTTGGGATTGAGATTGCTCGAGAAGCAGAGGGGATTGTTCTCTCTCAAAGGAAGTATGCACTGGACCTTCTCACAGAAACTGGGATGTTGGGGTGCAAACCTGCAGCGACACCAATAGATCAGAGGTTCAAGATTGATGCTGAGGCTGGAGAACCAGTTGATCGGGACAGATACCAGAGACTGGTTGGCAAATTGATCTATTTGAGCCACACACGTCCTGATATCTGCTTTGCAGTAAGTGTGGTGAGCCGCTACATGCATGACCCACGGAAGGGTCATATGGATGCAGTGTACCAGATTCTGAGGTACCTGAAAGGTGCTCCCGGGAAGGGACTAATATTCAGGAAGAACAATCACGTGAGCATCGAGGGCTACTGTGATTCTGACTGGGCTAGTTGTGCTGATGACAGGAGGTCTACCTCAGGATATTGCATATTTGTAGGAGGTAACTTGGTCTCCTGGAGGAGTAAAAAGCAGTCTGTGGTGGCCAGATCGACAGCTGAAGCAGAGTACAGAGCTATGGCCTTGGGAGTTGCAGAGCTGCTATGGTTGAAGAATATGCTGGTGGAGCTGAAGCTGGATCAAGGAGCCAAGATGAAGCTGTGGTGTGACAATCAGTCAGCTATTAGTATCGCCAACAATCCAGTACAGCATGACAGGACCAAACACATCGAGATTGATAGATTCTTCATCAAAGAGAAGTTGGATAGTGGATTACTGGAGCTTGGCCATGTTCCAACCAGGGATCAAGTAGCAGATGGACTAACCAAGGGACTCGCCTCAGTGAGCATGATTAGAGGATGTGACAAGATGGGCTTAGTGAATATCTTTCACCCATCTTGAGGGGGAGTGTTGATATGGTATGTTGGGTGTCATATTTAAGTATAGTATAAGCACATGGGAATATCCTGAGGACATATTTGGGATGCCAGAATATGTCACAGGATATTCCATTATGAGATTATTGTCATAATGATTGAGATCATTGTATTAATGACTGTAAGGCTATATAATGCCAATGAGACAATCAATAAAATCATCAACTAATTTCAACAGATATTAATGGTCATGGGCTGCCCGTGCACGGGTTTGGTTTTCCTCGAACCAGATGTACCAGAGCCATCTGGAAAATACATCGATTGGCGCAGCCGAAATTGTATCGGCATAGTAGAAAATTTGAGAGTGCTCTCCTAGCATGGTATAGCGGAGCTTTCAGGCGGGCTGCTCCCAGGCGCAGAAATAACTGTGTCGCATATCAAGATAACGTGCTTCGGTGTGGGGTATACTGAGACTTCCTGCGGGATTGCTACATAGAGTTGGAATGATCTCACATACTCAAGAAACGTGCTTCGGTACGGGACATATGGGGACCTCAGGTTGACTCGGACTGAGAGGATGCGCCCCAATGTCATGGCATTGCGGGACCTTCAGCAGGACTCGCACTCCGAGCTGATAGAGCGCACCGTTTAATGCTTAAGAATAGACCAAGTATGACGCTCGTGTTGTCAGTGACCTGTATATAGATAAGAGACGGTATGCTATCGAACGTTTGAGCCAGGAGGATGAATGTTGCCTAGCGTGCACATCGACTATAGATTCAGAGTCACTATTGAGCGAGACAATTCAACGTGTTTCATGCGTTTAATAAGCGATACAAGTATTGCTTGCTTAGTTAACAATGCGATCGATATAACATGCTTAGAGATTGAGGCGACCGTATACAACAAGTTTACTTATCGATGCGACTGATAAATAACATGTTTAGTTACCGCACGAGATTCGAGAATAACATGCTTGTCCGCTTAAGTGAATTCAATGCCTATATGCGAATATGTTTTCATAACTGAAATGTTTACATGCGAAACATGCTTTACTGCTTTCGAGGCGTGCCTCAATGTGAACTAAAACTCATCTAGTTCAAATAGAAAGATCGCCAAATAATCTGCATGCTTGCCATGATAACTTAGTGTCGGTTTAGGCGAGTAGGTTATCCTGCTCACCAGTACAAGTTGCGAACTGAGCCACGTTTGTGGGCACCCTTTTTCAGGTTCTCAAGTGCGAGGCCTTAGCTTGGATATGCGAAGACATGATATATGGAACAGTGGAAATCCTTTGTAACCAAGAGAGATCAACGAGTTGTAAGCCAACTTGGCATATTCAATGGGGCTATTCAAGCCTTTGTAACCGCTGCAATTATAAATAAAAGAGCTTCTCTTCGCATACTCTAAGTATTTTATATGACTATATAAATCTTCCGCTGTGACTCCGTGTTTTCTATGAAAACCATATTGTTTTATCTTCTTGCCTTGTGCATTATGCAACCTAGGCACGCACGGCATCACGCCCGGGGACGATTATCGACTCTACGGAGTTGGAGCGTGACAAACGAAACCTAAACGGCTTGAATCGGACTCTTAAGTAGTTTTATAGCCGTGCCTTACAACCTAAAACCTGACTGAATATAGATAACCTTTTCAATTTCTTAGGCCTAAACAAACCTTTTCCAAGCGAACTACTTGGATGAGTTCCTCTTTCTGGAAGCCTTTTATTGACTTCCAATATCTCTACCATCAAAATGCGACATCTTAAGCGATGGTAGCTTGCATCTCAAAGGCTTCAACAACTCATACAAATCACAAATAATATTTTAAACTAACATTCTTTCAATTTCCTGAACACTCTTTTTGTTTTGTTTTGGGTCAATTTCCACCTTTGTTTTCTAGGGTTTTACAAGTTATATATCTTATAGAATTTACAATATAGAACACAGTTTTTTAATGTAGACTAAATTATTATCATTCATTCACTCTTTGGCATAGTGTGTCATAGAGATAAATACAATTTCCATAACAAATCACATCATCTTACCTTTTCGTCTAGACTCTTTATATTCTAGGAGAAATTGGAGGGAACTCCTTTGTTGCATGAGCTTAAAGTGCATTTTCAAAAGGTAGATCTACCTACATGCCATCTGTCCGTCTCGGTTCTATGGCATGATCCTCTCATGTTCATAGTTAACTTGGCTAGGAATTTGGCACCAATGATGGTTGATGTCAGGTTGACATTCAGTCATAAAATGGCCAAATCTTTCATGGAGCTTTGTTATGCTCAGTAGTTAACCCCATTCTGATGGGTGAAGACTTGGGTGATAATGATGAAACTCATTGATTGTTAATATTTAAGCTCTTATTAATTGAATGATGTTATATTATTGAAAATACAATAATTTAATTAGTGTATTGACTTTCTAATGAACTTGTGACTTAATTCTTGGTACTTGATGATGCTCCTTATTGATGGTCAATGTGTTCAGTTTCTCTATATATGTATGATAATATTAGTTTTATAAAAAATCCTATGGAATACTGTATCTTACAATACAAAATACGATAATCAAGCGTATGTGTAGGACCAATCATTAATCACGATGAAGAGATTGAGAATGGTGTCATTCATATAATTAAAATAGGATGGTTGATTTGGAGGAGTGCTTTTGGAGTACTTTGTGAACGCATGATACCCCTGAAGTTGAAAGAAAAATTCTATAAGATTGCTATAAGATAAATCATACTTTATGGGTCAGAGTGTTAGGACAATTAAGAAACAACTTGTCCAGAAAGTTGTTATAGCTGAAATGAGAATGCTAAGATGAATGAGTGACAATACATTAAATGATATGATAAGAATTGATTGTATCCGTGAAAAGTTAGAGGTGACGCCAATTGAGGACAAGATGAGGGAATATCGACTTAGATGGTTTGGAGATGTTGACTGCAAACCAAATGCTCCCGTAAGGAGGAGCAAGCAACAATGTAGTAGTTAATTGAGTCCTGGGACTAGAGTTACGCACGAACATGGTTTGAAGTGTTAAAGAAGAACATGGATCTTGTTAATGTTACAAAAGACATTGCCCTTCAAAGAGCCGAATGTATGAAGAGGATTCGAATATTCGACCCCAGAAATATGGGATAAAGGTTTTGTTGTTATATGTAGGTTTGTACAAGGAATGGTGATTATTATAGCAGTCTAGCATAGGATAGCACATTGGAAGACAACCTTCATTAGAGGAGAATTGCTGCTCAAATATACAATGATGATGACTCTTTAGTCTGGAATCCACTAGTAAACTTGCTATCCTAAAATTCTAATGTATATCCTTATAATCATTTTCATATTTGGTTGTCATAATTCATAAGATAAAAATTCATCTTTGGAGTTGTTTTGGACAGCTAGCGATGTTTCTACATGAGAAGGGATTACGTCACCATCCTTGTCATCTGCATGAAACTTTGACGAAATTTCATTAAATATTTGCATACTTGGTAAGTTAGACTAGTCAAATAAGTTCAAACAATGGGAAAGTATAACTGACCAAATTTCGCACAATGCATAGTCCAAGACCAGTTCCTCCGTGCCTGCAAATAGTCATACTAACTTTTAGTATGCCCATGGAGTTCTTGTATTCAAATTGTCATAAATTGATACTTGTTATTAGTATGAATAGTAAACACGTGTAAACTCAGTCATCATGGAATATCTCTGGTATATAAAGCGTCCCAGTGCTTCAAAGCTCCCCAGTAATGAAGTGTCTGGGGAGGGTTGAAACATACTAAGCCTTATATGGAGAGGTTAATCCCGTGTCTTGAATCCGCGTAGTATAGGCTGCAAACCATGCCTTACAATCATCGCTCCAAGCGATGCCTGATTTGGCTAAGAAATGCAAGTTGTAACCTAATATATATTAGATAAACAAGTTGAGGAAACGTAAGTTGGTTACTCTTCTTACTTTCTTGTTGTTGATGGATCAGCTTGCTCAAAGCTTTCAAAAACCGATTCCCATTTGCTTGGATCAATTCCTGTGAGTGTTAAAACCTTAATAACTTTAGTGAAGCAATTATCGATCATACAAAACTTAAAAGACACAGAATACAGCTTACCATATCCTGTATCTTCTACTTCAAAGCAAAGAGTGATCCTGTCATTTTTCTTGCAATCTGTCTCCATACTGCTCTCGTCTTGCTTGAATTTTCTTTTCGGTGTACTCTGTGATATCTTTCGTATATTGGCCAACTCGGGCATGCTCGAACCTTTGAAACTTTCACACCATGCACGCAAGATAATGTGGCCCTCTGAAAGACATAATTAGTACGAGAGAATTAAAATTTTATGGAACTGGAAGGAAATTGCCTAGCCTATTCTGGAAGTAAAAATTTCAGGAAAGATTCCATCCTTTTGTGACATAAATTGAGTTTTTCTATTTTTTTCGTGTCGTACCATCCTGCACTCATTCTGAGGGATGTTTGATACACATCTTTCAGGTAAATGAAGGAACTAGTGATAGTTGGACCTAACTGTTTGTTTGAAAACCTTGTCTAATCTTGAGCAGATGTGAATGGTTTTTTTTTTCTTTTCCAGATTGATAAATCATGGATAGTTTTTAGATTACCATACTGTCCTGTGAATATGTGGGAACTATTAACTTGAATGGTTCCTAAAATGCATGTAAACCTTGTGTAGAATTGTTAGTTCCAGTTCGTGACAGTAGTTGAGTTATTTCACACTGTAGCTGTTTGTGACGCTAGCCTAGTCTTCATGGAGGTAGTGTTTGGTAGGAAAGTCTCTTTCTTCATGACACTATATATATGAGATTGGTCGCTTAACTGAGTTTTTCGTCTTCCTGAGGGACAAATGTCTACCAATTTCACACTTACAAGTCTCTATCTATTTACTGTCTAACCTCAATATTTCATATAAAAGAACATGGTACATGGAAGTTTATTATTTTTATTCTCATGATTCTCCCGAACAATCACAATAAAATTCCTGCAAGTTATCTAGGATTATGTCTAAAGCTTACTCGAAATTGTTTATTTCTTTGTTCTGGAATTTGCTTCTTTACATAAAAATAGTGTTGTCATAGATTGACTCTACCATGGAAGAACTTTAACCTTATGCTCTTGTTCACCCAATGGTGAGTTGTTGCATGATCTCACCCAAAAAAATGTTAGCTTCTGTTGAGAGTATTAATGGGCTTTTAGTTCCACTTTGAGTAGAATAGTAGAGAGAGGGGTTAGCCTCTCCTATATATATGTAGCTACCTCAATAATAAATAAGCCAAATATTCTACTAAATTTCTATTTGGTATCAGAGCCACCAAATCCTAACCCTAACCCTAGCTGCCACTGTAACGACCCGTTCCGTTCAAGCGGACAACCAATTCAAACGGCGCAAGTGCAACGACCCGACCCGCTTTGCTCAGCGAGAAGACTCGTTTGAGGCAAAGGATTTTCAGACTTGGCCCTTCAGGAGTTCAGACTTAGACTTTCAAAGGCTCGCTCGGAGTATCGCTTGACTGAGGCAAATCATTGCTAAGGTGGGTGGCTACGATGAACTTGTCTTTGCTTAGCCAGCACACTTAAAATATGGACGATACATGCTAGTCGCTAGGTTAATCACCCCTTGCATGCTAATAAAGAATACAACGCACCTAGCTAAGGGAATAATCTCATCTTGTATTGCTTGTGTTAGAACATGAAAATGAAACTTTGCTTATAAATGGACCCTCGCATGCTACCTTTGCTTCGTGCAAGTAGACCCCGCTATGCCTCGAGTAGATCATCATATACTCTCCGTAGTGCACTTCTTCACTTGTTTACACTGCACGCCCATAGATTATGTCGCTCGATATGTCCCTTTACGGTTTCACTCTTTGCACTACACCTTAGACCCGTGCCAACGTAAAGGTTTATGTTTTATATAAATGCATGCTTGCCTGCTTACGTTGTACTTTGTATTCATTGCCTCGTTCAATGCTTGCCATATGAATTTATGCCATAATCAAGTAACACTATCCGTATCGTGCATGCATCTAGTTAGCCAGAAGACTATCCAATAGTCCTTCTATGCAATATGAACCTGCAAGTATCCGGGACCGTTAGGTCGCCAAGGCAGTCACCGAACCAGGAGAATGCATCAAGTCAAGTTGAACACTGTACGAGAATCATGTCGAGTAAAGCAAGAATTACAGCTCGTGGAGCAATGCTCGTTCAGAACAAGAATCAAGGATTATCATGTCAAGTTGGAAATTTGGAAGACCCAAAACTTGCATGTCGCGGACAACTTGAAAACAAGGGAGATTCTCGAATCTCGTTCCACGGACAGTCTCCCGGGCACTGGGGCCGATCCGATTAGAATGGAACTCACGTAACAGCCTTTCATGTGCGAGCAGGATGGCGTCCCCACTAATGTCGTGCCATTCTTGCTCAAAGACTGATAGTCTCATGTGCTGGACGGGATGGTTTGTAGCACCTCACGTGCTTTTCATTGCATTCCATCCTCGTTAATGACTATAACTCATTATTTATGGTTATGCCAGCGACTCATGTTCATATAGATAAGTCATCCCCGCTTAGCGACAATCCGCGTGCTAGTCATTGCATCGTATCCAGTAATCTGAAACACCTGAACGGATATGAGTATAACACACTTGTACATAATTGAACACTTGAACATCTTCTGCAACACTTCTGAATAATCCTTGTAACTCGTGCACCTGAAACAGAACCTTGCTCATGATACTTGTGTTTGCTTATGCTATTGCCCTGAATTTCATTATATATGCTCGTGCTTGGTTTAACTTGGTTTGCCTTGGACATGGAAGGACGAACGGTAAGTTGGTAAGTCTCGCCGTGTTCCTTTATATCGCATGGCGCACTGCCACACGAGTTAGGCTATACATTATACCATGAAACTGATCCTAAGGCAAGACTAGAAAGATAACTTAATAGATGGTGCACAGAACCTATATAACGTGTTTGGATTTGTCGAGCGGGCGAGAACCCTCCCCACCAGTGCATTCATGTACTGATAACCCACCAGATTGCTTGCAGGGTGCGGGAGAATCTCTTTCGGTGCGGATACCCCCTGCGTGCGTGCTAAGGTGTGGAGTTCGCTCTGAGCCTTGGAGCATTGCGTCCAGAACTGAAGCACATATACAAGACATAATGTTGGAACATCGCCTATGTATCATTTCACAAATGTAGCCACTTGGTACGCTTTTACTGTTTCAAAAAGAGAGACTTGAGTGACTTGTAATCTCGGCCTAGCTCCGCCTGTAACACTTGTTCAATATCAATAAAGATCTTGTTTTACTTCTATACTTTTGTTATTCAATGCTTCCGCTATTGATGGCTCTGTGAACTTGTTACCAATCGCCTGTTCGTTCTTATTCTGCTGCACTCGGACTAATTGTGCGACTATGTGGCTTAGTCATTTTATCGCCTGTTCGGATTATGGCCTTGCACGGGCGTAGCTTGTGCTCGTGCATCATCACTTCCAGATGGAAAAAGATCGTCCCGCGGGAGCGTTGGTGAGGTGATTCGCGCCTAGCGGGGACGGCCGATTACCTGCGGGAGATCGGGGCGTGACAGCCACCCTTGTCCACCAAACCCTAACCCTACTCCACAACCCCCCACTCCAAACCCCGCCTTCGCTACCCCCCCTTCTCCCAACCCTCCCCCCACCCTACCGCTGCCAGCACAACTGCCACCTCATCGGCAGCAACCCCCCGCCCCCAGCACAGCCGCCCCTTCCTCCCCACCGGCCAGCAACCCCCCATTCTCCACGCGAATATGTGCTCGTTATATCATATACCTTGACCTTGTGCGATGCACAACCTAGGCACGCACGATGTCACGCCTGGGGGACGACTATCGATTCTACGGAATCGGGGCGTGACATATTGGTATCAGAGCACAGCTTCACGTTCCTTTGACCTTCGTGTCGGAAAAGTTCCTCTAATGATCTATTTCCAATACGAACTCTTGAACACGTTTGGCCAAAATGAGATACATTCCATACAATGAGTCCATAATACATTATGAGCCTGATGTTGTTACCTTCTTTTGAAGGAATGACTCAAGTGCAAGTATTAGCGCTGGCACCTGGAGAGGTACAAGCCCAGGAAAGTAGTTCCGGCACATCAAAAAGTTCCAGAAGCCAGCGAACCATGCCCCATGTTGACCCGATTGAGCAAATGATGCGGATGCTTGAAGCAAGCCAACAGAGGGATGAGGCTCGTTATGAGCGAGTCGAGAAGTGGGCGGAAGAACGACAGAGCAAGTTCGAAGGCAATCTAGAAGCCCGATTTACAGTCCAACAGAAGCAGGTAGATGCTCTGCAACAGATTGTTCATACCTTAGTCTCCAACCATTCCGCGGCGACAACAGCGACGCCAGTGGAGAGACCCACGCCTAAAGTCGAAACGCCTCAAACTCCAAAGAAGAAAGAAGTGACTACCTTCGACTTTGCCGACTTCAAGAAGGTCTGTAACACGCCATTTAAAGGGACTGAAGATCTGGTCGTGGCTCTAGATTGGCTGGCAGAACTTGAGGATCACTTCAAACTGCTAGAGGTACCTGAGGAGAAGCGTGCTGTGTGTGCCCAACTGCAGCTCCATTTGAACGCGCACGATTGGTGGGACGTGCATCGAAGATCTCTCTCAGTAGGGGATGAAGAAGAGACGATCGCGTGGGCTACCTTCCGTGGCACATTTGAAAAGGAATTCATACCCCCTCCCATTCGTCGGCAAAAGGAGAATGAGTTCGTGCAGCTCTGCCAAAGCAATATGACAGTGAAGCAGTACTCTGCCGAATTTAACCGACTCGCCAAATTTGCAAGCTCATATTTACCTGATGCGGCGAGTCTTGCTAGACGATTCAAAGCGGCCTGCGACCTGTCATCCATGCACACGTGATCGTTCCCCAATACCTGACTATACGGGAAGTTCACAATTATTCCATTTTCTTTGAACCGCAGTATCCTCTAGTTGCTGCCGGCACTGTGCATTCTTTCAATCACAAGAGCCATAGCAACACGGGAGAAAATACCGCTCAAAAGCGTCCAAACAACGGCGGTTACCAGGGTCCCAATTTCGGGCAACGATGTGATCATTGTAGAAGGATCGGGCACACTGCAAAGGACTGTCGTCAAAAGCACGGATTATGCCTCATATGTAGAGATCCAAACTACGCGTATCGTGAATGCCCGTGCCACTCTGATCGTTGCTCTCAACATCCAAATCCTGCCACAACACCTCAAGCCAACCGAGTCGCACCGCAGCAAGAGCGTCGTCAAGCTCAAGGCCGGGTGTACACGTTGACACTGGAAGAGGCCCTAGCATCGGACACCGTTGTGTCAGGTATATTGCTTTTCAATAACGTACATGCTCGTGTGCTATTTGATTCTGGTGCAACGTATAACTTTATATCCACAAATTTTGCCGTAGAAAATATGATAAAAATGACACAATTATATCTAGACCTTAGTGTTAGCACCCTATCGGGCACGAAGATACCTGTTCGTCAGTATGTCAGGGTGGTCACGTCTGTATTGGGGGAAGGAAACTCTCGCTCGATGTGTTAGTCCTAGATGTTTGGGATTATGACATCATTTTGGGGATGGATTGGCTCGGTACTTGCTCGACAACTATCGAATATGCAGAGAAACGAGTCTTCTTTCGTCTACTTGGAGAGGCCGAATTCTGCTACACAAGTAGTCTTGCAACAGAAGCGTCAAGGACCTGCATGGTGATTTCTGCGATGTCAGCTCGGCTGATGCTACACTCTGGGTGCGAGAGATACTTAGCGTCGGTTCGGGACACGCAGCTGGATTGCGCAAACGTTGAGTCTTCTTCCGTTATGGCGGAGTTCCTTGATGTGTTTCCGAACGAGCTACCTGGCATGCCATCCGACCGAGAAATCGAGTTCACCATCGATACATTCCCAAATATTCAACCGATTTCCAAAGCCCCGTACCCCTGCTGAACTAAAGGAGTTAAAGTGCCAACTATAAGAACTGCTTGACCGTGGATATATTCATCCGAGCGTGTCTCCTTGGGGTGCGCCTGTACCCTTTGTAAAGAAGAAGGATGGAATATTGTGACTCTGCATAGACTATCGGGAACTAAATAAGGTCACTATCCGAAACTAATATCCCCTGCCCAGGATCGATGACCTCTTTGATCAGCTGCAAGGAGCGTCAGTGTTTTCGAAGATAGACCTTCGTTCTGGTTACCACCAATTAAAGATTAAGCCAGAGGACATGCCGAAGTCAGCATTTCGAACCCGCTATGGCCATTATGAGTTTTCTGTCATGCTGTTCGGACTGATGAATGCTCCTGCCGCATTCATGAATTTGATGAACCGTGTGTTCCGACCATTCCTCGTTAAGTTTGTGGTAGTATTCATAGACGATATCTTAGTGTACTCAAAGAATACGGATGAACACACAGGACACCTGCAAATGGTGCTTCAAACTCTTCGAGATAATAAGCTGTTCGCGAAGCTGAACAAGTGCGAGTTTTGGTTGTACATCATATCTTTCCTCGGGCACATCATTTTCGCGGAGGGCATCCCAGTCGACCTGAAGAAAGTTGAAGCCATCGTGAAATGGAAGAGATCAGAGACGGCCAGCGACATTCGAAGCTTCCTTGGTCTAGCAGACTACTACATGAGATTTATAAAATATTTTTCTTGGATCGCCTCGCCTCTGACCCATCTTACTCGGAAAGGAGTAACGTTCGTGTGGACGAACGACTATGAAGCTTCATTTGTGGAGTTAAAGCAACGACTTGTCTCAGCACCGATTCTTACCCTTCCGGACGGACCCGATGATTTTAAGAACTATAGGGACGCTTCAGGAAAGAGTTTGTGATGTATCCTTACGTAGAGGGACAAAGTGATAGCCTTTGCGTCGAGGCAATTAAAGTCTCATGAAAGGAACTATCCAACGCACGACCTGGAACTTGCAGTGGTGGTGTTCGCGCTGAAGTTATAGCGACATTACCTCTATGGCATGCCGTGTGAAATATTCACGGATCACAAAAGCCTCAAATACCTCTATACTCAAAAGGATTTGAATCTACGACAACGACGTTGGCTTGAACTCCTTAGCGACTTTGACTTGATGATCAGATATACACCAGGCAAGGGCAACGTTGTAGCTGATGCACTGAGTCAAGTATTTGTTGGGAGCTTAGCTATCGATGACAGGCTGCGAAAGGATCTCGAAAGTTTGGATATTACACTCCGAATCAGATACAAAAAGGGGGCGCAAGTGGCTCTGCTGCGCCCCAAACCAGACTTGTTGGAGAAAGTTAAGTCCGCTCAGAAGGACGACCTGTTCCTAGAGAAGATGCGTAATCTTATCTCAGCAGGAAAGGCGACCGACTTTGCGGTGAGCACGGATGCAATTATGCGGGTGAAGGGAAGATTGTGTGTTCATAACGATGCAAACCTCAGAAAGGAGATACTTATTGAAGCCTACTATGCGAGTTACACTTCACATCCAGGAAGCACGAAGATGTATCGAGACCTCCGCACGACATTTTGGTGGCACGACATGAAAAGGGATATGGCGCTGTTTATGTCGCAATGCATGGCTTGTCAGAGAGTAAAGACTGAGCACCAGAAGCCGGGCGGAGAGATGCAGAACCTTGCTATACCGAAGTGAAAATGGGAACACATAACGATGGATTTCATTGTTGGTTTGCCAAAGACGCAACGAGAAAATGATGCCGTCTGGGTCATCGTCGATAGACTCACCAAGTCAGCTCACTTTTTGCCTATCAAAGTTACTTGGAGTGCCGGTCGTCTGGCGTAGATCTACCTCAACGAGATCGTTCGACTCCACAGTGTGCCTGTATCCATCGTCTCCGATCGAGATGGACGTTTCTTATCACGCTTCTGGGAGAGCCTTCAGTCAGCAATGGGCACGAAGTTGAAGTTCAGCTCCGCCTACCATCCTCAGACAGACGGCCAAACAGAGCGAGTAAACCAAATCCTCGAAGATATGCTACGGCCATGCGCCTTAGACTTGAAGACAAGTTGGGACATGCATCTACCGTTAGCCGAATTTGCATACAATAATAGCTATCAATCCAGCATTCCGATGGCGCCGTATGAGACATTGTATAGGCGAAAGTGTAGATCTCCTATCTGTTGGGATGAAGTTGGTGAACGACAAATTCTTGGCCCGGAGCTCGTAGAGCAAACCGTCCAGAAAATCCGTTTTATCCGTGAACGGTTGAAGGTAGCACAGTGTCGTCAGAAAAGCTACTCAGACACGCACCGTCGATCTCTTGAGTTCTTAGAAGGCGATCGAGTATTTCTCAAAGTCTCGTCCATACGAGGAGTCACCATATTTGGAGCATAAGGGAAGCTAAGTTCAAGATTCGTTGGCCCGTTCGAGATACTTAAGCGAGTTGCCCCAGTCGGATATCAGATTGCCCTGCCACCGTCACTATCTGAAGTGCACGATATCTTCCATGTTTCACAGCTTAGGAAGTACGTGTACGACCCAAGTCATGTGGTGGAACTTGATCAACTAGACTTAAAGGCAGACTTGACGTATGTTGAACATCCTGTGCGGATCTTGGATCACAAAGAGAAGCTGCTTTGAAGTCGTTCGGTTCCTCTCATGGGTGTACTTTGGAGAAAACATTCGGTCGAAGAATCGACCTGGGAGCTTGAGTCTGAGATGAAGAAAAAAATTTCTTCATTGTTTCATAGTGGTAGGTTCTATTCCTGAGGTTCGTGGACGAAACTTTCTATTAGTTGGTTAGGATGTGGTGCCCCGTTCCCCCTTTTCGGGGAGCGCGGCTAAGAAATACTAATCAGTATTATTCGATCGGGATAGATTGAATCAAGATCTTATCCTCGTTATGGATTTGCTTCTTCGGAATCGATTCCCATATTCAGTGGACCGGCCCCAAAGATGGACTTAGCGGCAGAGTTAAGAGGGACCTCTCCGCTGTAAGTTTTCTTGCCTAGTTTTTCGATGTCGCCTTATTGCTTTCGTGCTTTTGAGTTGGTTTTTGGATTTGCGTTTTCTTGAACGATTTTGATGGATTTTATTGCTTTCGTTCGTTAAACTGCATTTCATTCCGAACTTGGAAAGAGTAGAAGAGGTATTGATCATCTGTTCGTGGCAATGCAGGTGATCGTGCAGTAGACTTCGTGCGAGCGGAGTCTTGAAGCACCTCTTTCCTTTCCTCTCTCCAACCAACTTGTGAGTGGCTATAATTCGATTCAGTTGGCCCTTCTTCCAAGTCTTCACATCTAAATCTTGCCTTCTGGATTGTTTCGATCAAACGATACCATAATAACTAAAAGATGTTAAGATAAAAGAAATAGACTTGGATTACTTATGCTTGTCAACCAACTTGGAAACGGTTACCTTGTTGCATGCTAGTTCACTTAAAAATATTCTTTCATAGTGTTTCGATTCAAGTTAGAATGTATACTTCTTCTATAATTGTGCTATGTATGAAACACACCTTGCTATGCAATGAATGTATACTTCTTCTATAATGATGCTATGTATAGAATACACCTTGCTATACAATAAACTGATCAGGGAGACTATGCAAAATGAATTATGCCATGCCACTTGTCTCGTGCTCATGTTGCCTTAAACTGCATCAATTGATAACTTAGTATAGACGTCGTTTGATCACGGACAACTTGTGCACAAGGTCTATGGTTCCTGCGGACGGTCGCTGGGGCACCGGCACCGATCCGATCAGGACAAAACTTCACGATAGTCTCACGTGCTGGGCGGGATAGCGTGTAGCGATACATGTACCTCCGCCATCTTCGTCCCGAGACTATAACTCGTCCATTATGACATCACGCCAGTGATCCCCTCGTATATTTAAACTGTGCAAGCTAACTATGTCTTCGTGGCAGGGAAGGTCATGGTAAGTATTGTGCAGGTGGTTCAGACGGGTATGTAAAAGTCACCGAACGGTGGCATGTTTATTTTAGTCTATTTCCATATCAAATGTTTGCTTGTAAAATGAACTAAGGCAAGATAGAAAGACCACATGATAACTTGCATGCTTCATATAAACAACGTGTTGATTGGTATAGTTGGGTTAACTCGTCTTCACCAGTGCATTTCGATGTACTAACCCTCGTTGCAACAGGTTTTCCGCACCAAGAAGATCCTGCGAGGAGCTAAAGCGACTTCCCAATCCAGTCCACCTGCCGGCACGCCCTGATCGTGCCTTAGAAGAAGCGTTTTGAAGATCCAGGAGCTCGTGCACATAACTTATGCAGCTCCGTGGAAAGGCGATAGCTTCGCCTGAAGATGTCTCTTCTTTTGAAGTTTTAGTAAAATGATATAATGTACCAGACGACTATTTTATTTTGCGTCCACTTTTGTAAGCCTGTGCGGCAACTATCTAACTTGTTCAAGAGTATGTAAAAGATGTTCATTATCAATAAAGAGAACTTTTCCATGTTTCAACAGATTGTTCAATTATCCGCGTACTCTGAATATGTGCTCGTTATATCAAATATTTTGGCCTTGTGTGATGCGCAACCTAGGCACGCATGACGTCACGCCCGGGGGATGACTATCGATTCTACGGAATCGGGACATGACATATTGGTATCAAGGAGGAGGCCGCATAAGACTCACTATGCAGCTGGAAAACACCAAAACTCTGGCAGAGAAAAATACTACGACGCCAGACGTTCGGGGACTGATGCAAGCTCTATGCGACCAAGGAGGAGGCCGCATAAGACTCACCATGCGGCATTGGTTGACGGTCGCAGGAAGATGGCCGCATGCAACTCTGGCAGCAGCCAAACCTCTGTTTTTGACCGAATCTCATACAGCTCTGACCCTATGCGCCATGCTGAGAATGGTGAAAACCTAAACTTGGACTCTTCGTACTATGCGCCTACGGGTGCCAATTCGAAGAAGTCTGGGGCAGTGCAAGCTCGTCATGCTCAAGCAACTGTCAATTCGGCTGACCACCTGAGGGCACCGCTAACTGTTATGCGGGCCCCTGATGGAAAGCTGTATAAGACCGACTCGTGCGTCCAGCCCTCAACGGCAAATGGACATGGTCAGTCTCAAAAGTCTTCCACTGACGATTTAGAAAAAATTTTTGTACGAACCCTAGATCAGGGAGCAAAAACAACACCCACGCACCCGTGCGCTCGGTCTACCCGTGCTCACGAAAAGGGTGCAAAGATGAGTCAGCCCTCGCCCGACTTGCGCAATGTGATCAATCACAAGGGCTAGGCGAGGGAGGCAGCTACAGAATGTGAAGTGTCCTCCCCAGGACATCACTGTGCCAAAATCATCATCAATTGCTGCTGCAACAAAGTGATGGTACCTACAAGCTGGCAATCGGCATTCCAACGACTATACCTGAAGGCACCTATCCAGCAGCAATCTAAAGATCAGGTGCAAACAACAGAGGAGGAGGAGCTTCCCTTCGCCTCATGTTACTCAGCTCGAAAGGTCCCTTTCATCACAGGAGGAAGGAAGTCCAGCACCTCCAGTCCGTCACTCTCAACCAGCGCATTGAGAAGGCGATTACCAGGAGGACCAGCAGCGGGACCTGCGAAAGGAGTTTTCCAGGGCACCCACTTGAAGAAGAAGCTATCAACTGCTGGGGTAGTTCTTCCTCAGAACCTCTGGGGGTTACACAAGCTCGGGGTATTAATCCCCTGGACCTATACGGCAATCCGACGTTCCGAGGAGATGATGATTTCCAAGGAACGGATGCTGAAATCCCTGGGGTAGCTACCCTTGGAAAGAAGACGCCGTCTCCTACACTGGGGGTAGTACTCCCTCTGAGTCCGAACAGGGCGCGACACTGCCAACCTTCCCTGACGACTATTTGTTGTAAGAGTCCGAAGCAAAAAGTCCTGCGTCCACTGTCCCGTCCATCTCTCCTCATGTAAGAACGACATACATGGCGGAGGACGAGCATGAAGGCCCTAGTGATCGGTAGCGCCTCGAGGTCCTCGAGGCCATGATGCAGACCATGAGCGAATCAATGCAAGCCCTGACCCAGGCAATGCTGGAGATTAAAGTGAACATGACTTCCTAACCAGCAAGGGCTTCTGGACAAGCAAGGTTGGACCCTGGGGCCAACGCGGACTTCGACGCAACCGCTCCACCCATAGTCGAAAATCATCCTCTGCCTGGTTCATCTGCCCCTTCCGCGGGAGACGAAGCCAAAGAAGCAATGAGAGAAATCCGAAAACTTCGGGCTCGCCTAGATTCTATGGGCAGCCAGGATTCACTGCGCAAGCTCGGGATACGACAACCCTACCCCCGCGAGTGGAGGGATGATCCGTACCCGCCAAAGTACAATTCCTTCAACCTGAACCCATTCGACGGGAAGACTTCTTTCCGTCAATACATGAGCTATTTCGAGACTGCAACGGGACACCTGCCTCATAGTGACGCACTCCTCACCAAGCTCTTTGTGGGGGCATTGTCCGGGGTCGTATTTGACTGATTTTGAAGCCTACAAGACAACTGCATCTCGTCGTTTGACGACTTCAAGAGTCTTTTCCTCAAAAGATTATATGACGGAGGAAGCGACATGACGATGTCTTCCCTGATGGATGTCACCCAAGGGGAAAGGGAACTCGCCCGAAATTATATCGAGCGTTTCCGCCAAGCAGCACTGAGGTTGCCTCCAGGCAATCCTGAGTCCATACTTATAGACGTGTGCCGCAGGAACCTACTTCCGACAGTCAGCCTCTGGATGGGCGACAATCAATTCAAAGACTGGACATTATTCATCATCAACACTGTCGGCACTGAAAAGCAGGTCAAGGATGCCCGACTCCTGGGAATACAGATCCCCGTCTCCGATGACAGGGGAAAACGTCCCAACAATAACAACAATGGCAACAACAGCCGCGAGGGAAAAGGGAAGCTGGCCCTAGTGGCCAACTTAACCAAGAAGTCCGAGCAAAAGCCGATTGAGGTCCCAAAGCCCCAGGAGACTTACTCCTTCAAAGATGACGATGTCATGCCCATCTTCGACGTATTGATGAAGGGTGGCAAGCTTCGGCTCTCCGACGTCAAGCGTCCTGTAAAGGCAGCCGAGATGAACAATCCAAAATACTTCCACTACCATTACTACGTCCACCATGCGATAAAGGACTGCTACACCCTCAAGCGGTACATCCAGCGCCTACTTGATACCAAGGCTCTTACCTTGGACTTCGACGATAAGACAGTTGCCGCCAACATGGTGTCCCTCTATTTCGGTAACTTTCCCGCGACGAAAGTCCAGGACGGAGTCATTCCGATCCCAAGGGCAACAATGGAGGTAGTCAATACTCCACCAGCTCGCGACGAAGCAGCCGGGCTGATACCTCTTACTACACCTCGGGGCGAGATCATGTGGGTCCACCCGGATCTTGTCCCAGACTTGATGCAGCAAGCAGCGCCTTACGCCGTCAAGTCTAAAGCACCAAAAATTAAGTCCTGCCACATGGTTTCTCACACCGCTGAGGAGGCCTGGGCAGGGATAACCAGGTCAGGCCTTACCTATCAGCGAGATTACGAGGCTCCCGACGTTAATGCACCTCCAACTACTGCACCTGTCGTGTCTAATCCGGATCTATCTCAACCCCCACCAACGGACAAGTCCAAACTGAAAGAGGGTCGCTTCGACAAGCTGTTGCGTAAAGAAACGGCTCAGGGACTTGAAAAGCCCTACAACTTTGACGTCTTGGCTTAACTCGTCAATACCCGGCAAAGTTGTCACTATTTGAGCTTCTCCGACTCTCCAGAGATACCCGGAACGCTCTGAGTGAGGTATTGCAAAATGCTGACGCCTACCTGGCCCAAGTCAAGCCGTCAGTAGAGGATCCTGTCGCATGCCCCAACTGCAACAATATGATGGAATCGGTGCCCAACATCACGTTTTCGCCATATGACATGTTGCTAAAAAACAACCGGCATGATCGTCCCCTGTACTGTAGAAGCATGGAAAATACGCGTCCATGCATTCAACAGTCATGCGTCCCAAAATAAAAACTCAGAAGAGATCAGGCCTACAAGCCAATAGCCATGCTCCCCCAAAAGGAGGCTCAAATCAGGCCGCAGAGTCATCCTGCGACCCAAACAAGGGCGACATCCATGCGTCCCCAATTAGCCAAAGCAGCTTGGCCGCAGAAGGACCTAACGTGGTGTCCCGTCAGCAGAATCGTCTCTGACACAGAATCCTGACGAAAAAGATTTTCTGATTTCCTCAAAAGACGTGAACACACTAAACGATAAAAGTCTCACGTCAGCATAAAACTTCACTCTCGAAGGATGTACAGCACCGCGTGGACAGCACAACCGGCTCCATGCATCCCAGACTCCATACGGTCCATGCGTCTCTGGCTCCACACGTCCCAAACTCCATGCGGCCCATGTGTATCTGGTCCCATGCGTCCCAGACTCCATGCGGCCCATGCATCTCTGGCCCCACGCGTTCCAGACTTCATGGGTCCCATGCGTCTCTGGCCACATGGATTTCAGACTTCATGAAGACCAAATCTTGCTGTTACGACAAGAGTGATTCTCTCCACCCAAGTATGGACTGTGTCAAGCTGACCAAGTCACGCCCACAAAGGACGAGAACCACCCATATCTTTAGCAACGAAAAATCCTAACAAGTGCCCACGTGGCAGCTCGGCCTGCTCACTGTTACAGCTGCACCCTGTCAAGAAGGGGTATGTGACACCTTCCAGTATTCATGCAGCCCAATATATGCGCGCCCAGGATAACTATAAATAGTAGGGTACCACACCCGAACAAAGGACTGGCTGGCTATCTGCGAATCTACACTCGAGCAAGAGAGAAGAGCCCCAACATCGGATCGTCCACGGAGTAAAGAGAGTTGCTACACTCCTAACCCTCCATCGTTACCCCCCAGAATACAAAATTTGTACTTAGACTGTGTGTTTAGGACTCCTCTCTGTACTATCTTTAGTTTGTTCAATTGAATCAAGTTTTTTTTTCTAAACTTTCGCATTTAACGGCAAACAAGATGACGACTCTGCTGGGGACTACCTTCTCCTCTGATGAGAAGTTGGTGATGTAGTCCGATGCGACAAAGCTCGGCTCAACGCAAAAGATGTTGGTAGTTCGCTTCGACTAGCAATAGTTCGAGGAAATGCTCTTGAAAGGAAGTGCTCGTCCTTCGCCAAGGCTAGCCAAGCCCAAGAAGACCCGCAGGACGTGGGTAGCAAAGGCCGATGCGTCTCGCCCAACTGCGGAGCAGACGCTTCCCGCCTTTCACTCTGTTGTTGATGATGGTCGTCAGGCGAACACCCAGGACGTGCACGTCCATGCGGAAACCCCGTCTGACGCAGAAACTGCTCGACACCCAGACTTTGGCAGAGAAAAATACTACGTTTCCAGACATTCTGGGGCTGCGGTAACTTTTATGCGGCCAAGAAGGAGGCCGCATAAGACTGACCATGCGACACTAGCTCACAACCGTAGGCATACGACCCTGACAACAACAGAACATCAATTTTTGACCGTATCTCCTGTGGCGCAGATTCTATGCTGCTCGCTGAGAATGGCGAAAAACAAAACCTGGACTCTTTGTACTATGCGCATGCAAGTGTTAAGTCAAAGAAGCCTAGGGCAGTATGAGCTCATCAAGCTCAAGCAATTGTCCAGTTAGCTGACCGTCAGCAGGCTCCGTTAACCTTTACACGGGCCCCTGATGGGAAGTTATATAAGCGCTTCGTGCGTCTAGCCCGCAGCGATAAACGGACAACGTCGGTCTCAAAAGTCTCCTGCTGACGATCCGAGGGAAGTTCTTATACGAACCCCGGATCAGGGAGCAAATACAACACCCACGCACCTGTGCGCTCGGTCCTTTTGAGCCCACAAAAAGGGTACAAAGGTGGAACAACCCTTTCTTGACTTGTGTAATATGATCAATCACAAGCGCAAGGCGAGAAAAACAACTGTGGCCGGTAAAATATCCTCTCCAGGGCAACACTGTGCCAAGATCATTATCAATTACCGCTGCAACAAAGTGGCAACACCCACAAGCAGGCAGTCGGCCTTCCAGTGACTGCACCAGACAACACCCATCCGGCAATAACCCGGAGATCAGGTGCAAAACTAGAGGAGGCAGAGTTCCCCTCCGTCTCATGCTACTCGACTCGGAAGCTTCCCGCCACCAAGGGAGAAAAGAAGTCAAGTACCTCCAGTCCGTCGCTCTCTGCGAGTGCGTTGCGAAGGCGACTACCAGGAGGGCTAACAACTGGACCTGCGGAAGACGTTTTCCAGGGTACCCGCTCAAGGAAGAAGCAGTCATCTACTGTGGGTAGTTCTTCCTCAGAATCCCTAGGGGTGGCCCAAGCTGAGGGTGGTACTCCCTTCGACTTACGCAATAATCCTGCGTTCCGAAATGACAGCGATTCCCAAGGAAGGACTCCGAGATCCCTGGGGGTAGCTCCCCTCGCCAAGTTGATGCAGCCTCCTACGCTGGGGGTAGTATTCTTTCCGTGTCTGAGGAGGAGACGGCATTGCCAGCTTTCCCTGATGACTATTCTCGCCAGGGGTCTGAGACGGAAAGTGCAGCATCTACTGCCCCGTCCATATCTCCCCACATGAGGACGGTATACATGGCCGGGAATAACCATGAAGGCCCCAGCGACCGTCTGCACCTCGAGACCTTCGAGGCCATAATGCAGACGATGGGTGCATTAATGCAAGTCTTAACCCAGACAATGCTGAAAATCAAAGCAAATATGGCTTTCCAACCAGTAAGAACCCCTGGACAAGCAAACTTGGACCCATGGACCAACGAAGATTCAAACACAAATGCCCCACTTGCAGGTAGTAATCCTCACCTGCCTGGCCCGTTTGTACCCTCCGCAGGAGACAAGTCCAAGAAAGCAATAAAGCAGGTCCAGGAACTCCGGGCTCACCTAGACTCTATGGACAATCGGAACTCACTTCATGATCTCGGGGTGCGGCAACCATACCCGATAGAATGGACGAATGTACCGTATCCGCTCAAATACAAGCCCTTCAACATAAACACATTTGACGGCAAGTCCTCCCTTCGCCGGTTCATGAGTTACTTCGAGATTATAACGGAACACCTACCCCGCAGCGATGCTATCCTGACCAGACTCTTCCTCGGAGCATTAGCGGGGGTAGTTTTTGACTGGTTCTACAGTCTCGAAGATAATTGTATCTCATCATTCGATGACCTCAAGCGTCTGTTCCTCAACAGATTCTATGAGGCGGAAAATGAAATGATGATGTCCTCTCTGATGGATGTCGTCCAGGGAGAAAGGGAACTGACGCAAAATTATATTGAACGGTTCTGACAAACAGCGCTAAAGTTGTCCCCTGGCAATTCCGAGGCTACACTAATGGAGATGTGCCGAAAAAATATTCTACCGACGGTCATCCTTTGGATGCACAATAGCCAGTTCAAAGACTGGACGATGTTCATTATAAGCGCTGTCAACGCTGAAAAGAAGCTCAAAGACGTCCAACACGTGGGTATCCATATCCCTACTACTAAGGAAAAGAGCAAGCGCCCCAACAATAGCGGTAATAGCAACCACGATGCGAAAGGGAAGCAAGCCATGGTCGCTAATGTGACCAAGAAACCTGAGCAGAAGAAGACAGAGGCTCCAAAATCAAAGGAGACCTATTCTTTCGAAGATGGTAATGTCGAGACCATCTTCGACATGCTGATGCAGGGAGGTAAAATTTGCCTCTCCGACGTCAAATGTCAGCCTCAAGCGGAGGAGATGAACAACCCAAAGTACTGTCACTTCCACTGGTACGTTCACCACCCGACGCAGGAGTGCTACATCTTGAAGCGGTACATCCAACGGCTGATCGATACCAAGGCTCTCTCTCTGGATTTCGACGATGTAACGGTTGCCGCTAACATGGTGTCCCTCCAGTTCAGCAACTTTTCACCGACGGAAGCCTAGGACGGAGTCACACCGATCCCAAAGGCAACAATGGAGGTAGTCAATCTTTCCCCATCTCGCGACCAAGAAGCCATGCTGACACCTCTTAGTACCCCTCGGGGCGAGATCATGTGGGTCCACCCGGATCTGGTCCCAGACTTGACGCAGCAAGCAGCGCCTTCCGCCGTCAGGCCTAAAATACGAAAAATCAAGTCCTGTCGTATGGTTTCTCCCACCGCTGAGGAGGCATGGACAAGGACAACCAGGTCGGGCCTTACTTACCAGCGAGATTACGAAGCTCCCGACGTCAATGCACCTCCAACTAATACACATGTCACGTCTGATCCGGGTCCATCTCAACCCCTACCAGCGGACAAGTCCAAACAAAAGGAGGGACACTTCGACAAGTTGTTGTGTAAGGAAACGACTCAGGGATTGGAAAAGCCCTACAACTTTGACGTTTTGGCTCAACTCGTCAATACTCCGGCAAAGTTGTTATTTGAGCTTCCGCGGCTTTCCAGAGACAGTCGAGCCACCCTGAGCGAGGCACTACAAAATGTCGATACCTATCTGGCACAGGTTAAGCTGCCAGCTAAGGATCCGACGACATGCTCCCACTGTAATAATGTTACGGATGCAGTACCCAATATTATGTTCTCGCTACAAGATATGTTGCTAAAGAACAACAAGCATGATCGTCCCATGTACTACACAGGGTATATTGGTGCTATAAAGGTGGACCGGATGCACATTGACTCCGGTTCATTAATCAGCATCATCCCGAGGAGTCTGCTGCAAACCTTGGGCATCCTGATGCATCGCTTGACAGCTACCAATACTGCCATTAGTGGCTTCAACGCATGAAGAAGCTATCCTCTAGGCAAGATTCGCTTGAAGTGCCAGATCGGCGACCTGAAAACAGAGGCCACTTGCTACGTCATTGACGTAGATGTATCCTACAACGTCTTGCTCGGACGCCCCTGGATACGCCAATATATGATCGTGTCGTCAACCCTGCACCAATCCTTAAAGTACGTCGACTATCATGGCATTATCAGAACGAAGTTCGCAGATATCGACCAATTTAAGGGAGTCGAGACGTACTACTCCGACACCATCCTTTACAAACAAACCCACCGAGATAAAGATGGCAATGAGGCCGATGATGAGGCCGAGGTTACGACAACACTGGAGGAGCCCATGAGAACCCGTCTCAAGGCTTGCACCACCGACACAGCCACTCCCCTCGTCGTCAAGTTGCATAGGAAGGCACCAGATTCTCTGACACCTTCCACAGCATCCGAACCTCTGATAGTTCGCCTTCATAGGCCAAATCGGCCACAGAGGAAGGATCCTGCACCATCTGCTCCTTCTGAGCCTCTGGTCGTTCGCCTTCATAGGCCAAATCGACCGCAGAAGAAGCATCCCGCACCATCTGCTCCTTCAGAACCTATGGTCGTTCATCTTCGTAGACCGCCAAAAGAAGACCCGGCCACGGTTGCAGCCTGCGAGCCTCTGGTGGTAAAACTGCACAGGAGGCCACCAATGCCTTTTACCACGCTGGAGGTAGCCCACGAGGATGCAGAACTGAAAGAATATATGGCCGCTCAGGCCTACTCCCTTCCTTCGATAATATGATTCCTCCGGAAAAGATACCTTATTTTATCAATAAATGGTCATCTTTGAATTATTCTGAGCGTACACATATCAACACACTGTACTTTATGGAGCAAGATCTGGGCTTACACCTGCAAACACAGGTGACTACCACCTACGTAGTAAACCAGATCCTCCCTAGTCAAGGTTCCTACTTCACGGTTCCAGTAAGGAGGAAGGGAGACAAACCTATCATCTTCGAAAGGGTTGGATGCCCCCGGTCCTTCACCCCGGAGGAATAAGAGCCATAATTCAACACCGGCAAAATACAGCTCTACCGGTTCAGCGGTCAAGCCAAACATATCATCCAGAATATGGGTTATGACCTTAAAAATAATCGAGGTTTAAACTATGGTAAGGGCCGACGGCTGCCCCTGCGTCTACCTACTCCCGCAGGCAAGTTCGAGATTACTACCATAAAACCAAGCATGGCTTAGGGTACGTAACACCTCTCATAACCCCCGAAGGTTCAGATGAAGAATATGAGGTTCACTCTCACTCTTCGCAATCTTCCGCTTGGGACTCCGACGTCAGTATCGGGAAGATGCTCAAGCAAACATTGTCTGCCAATATTGTGTCAGCTGACCCTGAGAAAGATGACGAAGATCCACAGAAATTCCTTGAAGTAGAACTGTGGCCCTAACTCCTAGACGTACAATGGGAGATGCGGTTCGAACAACGAGAACCTCCTACCGAGGACGAAGTCGTACAAGTCAACCTAGGCGACGAATCCTCCCCCAAACATCCCTGCTACAGCTTGTCAGGGAATACATTGATGTTTTTGCTTGGAGCTACGAAGACATGCCAGGACTGGACCCCCAAATCGGGGTCCACAAGCTCAACATCTTGCCGAATGCTAAGCCTGTCAAACGACAGAAACAATGGTTCCGGCTGGACATAATGAATTCCATCGAAGCTGAAGTCAACAAGCTGTAGCTAGTGGCTTCATCAGCGAGGAACAACATCCTGGCTGGGTAGCCAAAATAGTGCCTGTCGTCAAGAAGAATGGGAAGATTCGAATCTGCATCGACTTCTGTGATCTGAATGCGCATGTCCTAGGGATGAATTCTCCCTCCCGATCACCGATATAATGATCGACAATACCTGTGGCTTCGAGCGCATTCCTTTATGGACGACTTCTCAGGCTACAACCAGATCAAGATGCTTCCCGACGACGAGAAGCATACATCATTTCGGACCCCAATAGGCTTATACTGCTACACGTTTATGCCTTTTGGTCTAAAGAATGCAGGTGCTACATACCAGCGAGCCATGAGCACCATTTTCCGTGAACATCTACACAAGACGGTGGAATGCTATGTCGACGATATTGCCGTCAAGAGTCGCTCTAAAAATGATCACCTCCAAGACTTGAGGACTGTGTTTGACTTAATGCGTGCACACCTCCTCACGATGAACCCTACTATGTCCTTCCTGGGAGTTTCCAGCGGCAAGTTCCTGGGTTTCGTCATCACCTCCTGGGGTATTCACATAGACCCTGACAAGACCAAGGCCATCCTAGGAATGAGCCCGCCAAAGAACCTCCGGGAACTCCGCGACCTTCAAGGATGGCTGGCATACATCAGAAGGTTCATATCAAACCTCTCTGGACATTGTTGGCCGTTCACCCAGCTCATGAAGAAAGGTGTCTCCTTTGTCTGGGATAAAAAATGCCAATGCGCATTTGACGACATCAAGAAATACCTATCAAACCCTCCTGTGCTGGTGACCCCGGTCATGGAAAAGCCCTTCCTGCTCTACATACGCGCGATGGAGCACTCTCTCGGTGCCCTGTTAGCGCAGAATAATGATGCAGGCCACGAGCATGCCATATACTACCTTAGCCGGATGATGATCGGCGCGGAGCATAGGTACACCGCCGTTGAAAATGAATGCCTTGCTCTAGTATTCGCTATTCAGAAAACTCGACATTACGTGGCTGGACAGACCATTCATGTAATCTCGTGAGTCAACCCTGTCAGGGTTCTCATGACCAAACCAGGGGCACTCAATTCCCGCTTGGCTACCTGGACAATACTATTATCTCCATATGATATGGTGTTTATCCCATAGAAGGCCGTCAAGAGTCAAGCACTGGCCAATTTTCTGGCAGCCCGTCCGGGGTCAAAAATCTCAAAGCTCTATGAAGAGATTCCAGACAAGGAGGCAAACTCCAACGTCACTTCACACGAAGCTGTTTGGCGAATGTTCTTTGATGGCGCTTCAAGAGCAGGACCCAAAGGCGGCGTCATTCCTGGGGTCGGGATAGTGTTGATCTCCCCATACGGCCTCGTCATTGTCACGCCCCGATCTCCCGCAGGCAAATCGGCCGTTCCCGCTAGGCGGGAATCACCCTCGCCAGCGCTCCCGCGGAACGATCGCTTAACCCATCCGGGCGTGATGCCGCACGAGCGTGATCCACGCCCGTGCAAGGCCATGGTTCATTGGCTGGCGGCAAGAGTTCTAAGCCACAGAGTCGCACAGATTATCCGAGTACAGCAGAGTCATGAACGTATAGGCGATCGGTAACAGGTTTACTGAGTCGACAAATATAGCGGAAGCATAGAAACACAAGTTGAAGTAAAGCAAGCTCTTTTATTGATATAAACTTGTGTTACAGGCGGCGTATAGCCGAGATTACAAGTCGCTCAAGCCTCTCTTTCTGAAACATAAAGCGTGCCAAGTGGCTACAACTGTGGAATGAATGTACAGGCGATGGTCAGGCGATGTTCACAATTTATGTCTTGTATATGTGCTTCAGTCCCGGACGCACCGTTGCAAGGCTTCAGAGGGAACTCCTGGCCTTAGCACGCACGAAGGAGGCGTCCGCACCGAACGAGGTTCTCCCGCACCCTGCAAGCAAACTGGTGGATTATCAGTACATTGGATGCACTGGTGGGGAAGCTACTCGCCCGCTCGACAAATCCAAACACGTAATACAGGTTCCGTGCACAACTATTCAGTTATCTTTCTAGTTGCCTTCGGATCAGTTTCATGCAGATATTGAATAGCCTAACGTGTCGGCAGTGCGCCGTGCGATGCTAGAGGAAACACGACGAGACTTACCAACTTACCATCTCCTTCCCTGTCCAAGGCAACCATTTAGGCAAACAATATAAATTCGAGCAGAGGCATGTATAAACATTCAGGAGGCAAGCATATGCAAACAGGAGGGTCGTTTTAACATGATCGTTCAGGTGTTTAGTTGTTCTTGATGCGATGCAGTGACTCGCACGCGGATAGCCGCTAAGCGAGGATGACTTATCTATATGAACACGGTCGCTGGCAAAGCCATTATGGACACTAGTCTTAAACGAGAGTAGTTTGCAACGAAAGTACAGTGGGTGCTACAAGCCATCTCGTTTAGTACAGTAGACTATACAGTAAGTTCAGCCATGGAGCGGATGGTATGCAGCGAAAGAACGGTAGGTGCTGCACACTATCTCGTCCAGTACAGTTGGCTGAAACAGTGGAGTTCTATCCGGATCGGAGCGGCCCCAGTGCCCCGGAGACCGTCCGTGGAACTATGCCTCGTTTCCGAGTTGTCCGCGACATGCAGGTCAGGGTCAGGGTCAGTTTCCCCTTCACTAGATACTCGAGTACTGTAGAACAGGAGTACAGCGGTACAGTGGTACAGTAGAACAGTATAACAGTAGTACAGTAGTGCACGATTACAGGAGGTGCTTGAATCATGATTCTTTACAGTGATTAACTTGTCTTGATGCATTCCCCTGGTTCGGGGCTGCCTGGTGACCTAACGGTCCCGGATACTCGCAGGAACATTCAGGCACGGAACGACTACGTAGTAGTCTCCCGGGGTTTGGATGAAAATACGGTAACAATCAAGCAGACAAGCATGCGTTCTAAGGAACATAATCAGTACGTTTGCTCGGGCCCGAAGGTAGTCCGAGAGATGAAACCGTTAAGGGACTTAGCATGCAAGGGTCTGAATATAAGCAGTATTTCATTTCTATGTTCTAGCATAGCAATACAGGTTGGGATTATTCCCTTAGCTAGGTGCGTTGGATTTATTAGCATGCAGGGGGTGATTCACCTAGCGACTAGCATATATGATTTCCAGGTTTTATGTGTGCTGGCTAAGCAAAGACAAGTTCACCGTAGCCACCCACCTTAGCGATGATTCGCCTCGGTAGAGCGATACGTCTGAGCGAGCCTCTGAAAGTCCAAGCCGGATTCCTGTAGGGACAAGTCTGGATATCCTTTGCTTCTTGATCGAGGCAAAGCAGGTCGGGACAGTTGCACGATTGCCGTTTGAGACGGCAGTCCGCTTGAGCGGAACGGGGTGTTACATCCTACCCAACTTAGAAAAAGTCTCGTCCTCGAGACTTACTAAGGACAAGCAGTAATCTAGTGTTGAGGCAATCCTAGACAAGTCGTTGCACTTGTTCATTTGGATCTTCACTTGCACAAGCTTCAAAATTAGCATATCGCTTAGACTGGATCGTGCACACTTTCGAAGGTACCCTCTAGCGTGAACACCTCAACCAGCTCAGTGATAGCGAAGTCTTAGCACTCGAGTTTCACCTTTTTCTTAAGTCTTGGATGGTGCACTAGTTCAAGGCGTCCCTCGAATAGATGCATTCAACCAAACTTAGGGTTAGTGAAAATCGGACAAGCTACTAGCGATACTCTCAAGGGTTCGCACAGGTTGGCACAAAGGCCACTCGCAGCATACAACCAGACAAGCAATCATATCAATCAAAACGTATTTTAAAAGTATTTAGACTTATTGTTGGAACATTCCATCGAGGCATTGAGAGAGAGCGTGCACATAACCCACGAACGAGCTTTCGAAACAGAGATATCGAATTGAAGGCCAAAGGCGTAGAAGCCAGACTCTGATACCAACCTGTCACGCCCCGATCTCCCGCAGGCAAATCGGCCGTTCCCGCTAGGCGGGAATCACCCTCGCCAGCGCTCCCACGGAACGATCGCTTAACCCATCCGGGCGTGATGCCGCACGAGCGTGATCCACGCCCGTGCAAGGCCATGGTTCATTGGCTGGCGGCAAGAGTTCTAAGCCACAGAGTCGCACAGATTGTCCGAGTACAGCAGAGTCATGAACGCATAGGCGATCGGTAACAGGTTCACTGAGTCGACAAATATAGCGGAAGCATAGAAACACAAGTTGAAGTAAAGCAAGCTCTTTTATTGATATAAACTTGTGTTACAGGCGGCGTATAGCCGAGATTACAAGTCGCTCAAGCCTCTTTCTGAAACATAAAGCGTGCCAAGTGGCTACAACTGTGGAATGAATGTACAGGCGATGGTCAGGCGATGTTCACAATTTATGTCTTGTATATGTGCTTCAGTCCCGGACGCACCGTTGCAAGGATTCAGAGGGAACTCCTGGCCTTAGCACGCACGAAGGAGGCGTCCGCACCGAACGAGGTTCTCCCGCACCCTGCAAGCAAACTGGTGGATTATCAGTACATTGGATGCACTGGTGGGAAAGCTACTCGCCCGCTCGACAAATCCAAACACGTAATACAGGTTCCGTGCACAACTATTCAGTTATCTTTCTAGTTGCCTTCGGATCAGTTTCATGCAGATATTGAATAGCCTAACGTGTCGGCAGTGCGCCGTGCGATGCTAGAGGAAACACGGCGAGACTTACCAACTTACCATCTCCTTCCCTGTCCAAGGCAACCATTTAGGCAAACAGTATAAATTCGAGCAGAGGCATGTATAAACATTCAGGAGGCAAGCATATGCAAACAGGAGGGTCGTTTTAACATGATCGTTCAGGTGTTTAGTTGTTCTTGATGCGATGCAGTGACTCGCACGCGGATAGCCGCTAAGCGAGGATGACTTATCTATATGAACACGGTCGCTGGCAAAGCCATTATGGACACTAGTCTTAAACGAGAGTAGTTTGCAACGAAAGTACAGTGGGTGATACAAGCCATCTCGTTTAGTACAGTAGACTATACAGTAAGTTCAGCCATGGAGCGGATGGTATGCAGCGAAAGAACGGTAGGTGCTGCACACTATCTCGTCCAGTACAGTTGGCTGAAACAGTGGAGTTCCATCCGGATCGGAGCGGCCCCAGTGCCCCAGAGACCGTCCGTGGAACTATGCCTCGTTTCCGAGTTGTCCGCGACATGCAGGTCAGGGTCAGGGTCAGTTTCTCCTTCACTAGATACTCGAGTACTGTAGAACAGGAGTACAGTGGTACAGTGGTACAGTAGAACAGTATAACAGTAGTACAGTAGTGCACGATTACAGGAGGTGCTTGAATCATGATTCTTTACAGTGATTAACTTGTCTTGATGCATTCCCCTGGTTCGGGGCTGCCTGGTGACCTAACGGTCCCGGATACTCGCAGGAACATTCAGGCACGGAACGACTACGTAGTAGTCTCCCGGGGTTTGGATGAAAATATGGTAACAATCAAGCAGACAAGCATGCGTTCTAAGGAACATAATCAGCACGTTTGCTCGGGCCCGAAGGTAGTCCGAGAGATGAAACCGTTAAGGGACTTAGCATGCAAGGGTCTGAATATAAGCAGTATTTCATTTCCATGTTCTAGCATAGCAATACAGGTTGGGATTATTCCCTTAGCTAGGTGCGTTGGATTTATTAGCATGCAGGGGGTGATTCACCTAGCGACTAGCATATATGATTTCCAGGTTTTATGTGTGCTGGCTAAGCAAAGACAAGTTCACCGTAGCCACCCACCTTAGCGATGATTCGCCTCGGTAGAGCGATACGTCTGAGCGAGCCTCTGAAAGTCCAAGCCGGATTCCTGTAGGGACAAGTCTGGATATCCTTTGCTTCTTGATCGAGGCAAAGCAGGTCGGGACAGTTGCACGATTGCCGTTTGAGACGGCAGTCCGCTTGAGCGGAACGGGGTGTTACAGTCATCAATCGTGCCTACTCTCTCACGGAGCCGTGCTCCAACAATGTGGCAGAGTACAATGCCTTAATCATCAGGCTCCAACTTGCTAAACACCCGGCTTACGGCGATTCTCAGCTAATAGTTAAACAGGTCCGGGACGAGTATGAAGTCCGAAACAAAGACTTTCTCCCCTACCACCAAGCTGTGCTTAACATCATTGCAACTTTCGAGATGTTCTTCATAGAGCATGTCCCTTGGTTGCAAAATATTGAGGCTGACGCCTTAGCCAGGCTCGCTGTTGCCTGGGCGGTACCAAACAACACTCATCAGCTAATCAACGTGATCGGCCAAGAGCTGGTCTGTCTCCCAAGAGAAACCTTTACTTGTGCCTCAGCTATGCAGCGGAGGTCGACACCGATACTCATGATTGGAGGCTTCCATTCATTGACTATGCAGTCTATGGAATTGTCCCCGAGAACCTGAAGGAGGCCACTTTAATCAGGAGACGCTCCCTCCGTTTTTATCACGACATGGAGACCAAAATGTTGTATCGTCGGTCCTATGACGGCCTTCTTCTACGATGCTTGTCGAACGTGGAGGCAAAACAAGACCTCCGCGAAGCTCACGACGGCATCTGCGGGGCGCATCAACCCCGTCCGAAGCTACAAGACCGTCTTCGGAGAATAGACTCTACTACTGGCCTACGATGGTAGCAGAGGCCATTGATTATGCGAGAAAATGCCAGACGTGCCAGATCCACGCAGATTTCATCTACCAACCCTTGGAGTTTCTACACCCGACTGTTGCATCATGGCCGTTCGAAGCCTGGGCTATGGATATCATTAGACCGATTAGTCCACCTTCATCCAAGGGATATCGGTTCATCCTCGCCATCACCGACTACTTCTCCAAGTAGGCGGAAGCTATACCACTCATGAAAGTTAAGACGTCCAACGTGATCAGCTTCGTCAAGCATCACGTCATATACTGTTTCGGCTTGCCACGAAGGATCATTCACGACAATGGTCAACAGTTTGCAAGCCATGCTTTCTACATGTTTTGTGATAAAATCGGATTCAGAATGTAGCGTTGACTACCTACAACCCAACAACGAATGGTCTGGTAGAATCCTTCAACAAGACCATCATAAAGCTCTTCAAGAAATTCGTGTCTTCCAGCAAACGCGACTGGAACGAGAAGCTAGGTGAATCTCTGGGCCTACCGTACATCGGTCCGGACAGCTACTGGCAATACACCTTTCTCTCTGGTGTACGGAAGCGAAGCGGTCCTTTCGCTCAAAATCCAAATCCCTTCACTCCGAGTGGCTCTCTCCAACCAATTAACCGTCGACGACAATCACCGCCGACGGCTACAAGAATTAGAAGCACTCGACGAGAAACGTCTCTTAGCTCAACCGCGCATTGAGCTATACCAAGCAAGTCTCTCTAGAGCCTTCAACAAACGGGTGAAGAAGAGGACCTACCAAGTGGGTGATCTAGTCCTGACCGTAAGGAGGTCGATGGTTATGACCCACAAATGACCTGCAAATTCCAACCCAAATGGGAAGGCCCGTTCATCGTAGAATCAGTATTCTCCAATTGCGCCCACTGGCTCGCAAAATCCAACATCGACTTGTTCATGATGCCTATCAACGACAAGTTCCTGAAAAAGTACTACGTATAAACTTGACTTGTACTCCCCTTATCACCAGCCGGACAATCAAGATGTACATCTCTATACTCTTGGTTCTTCATCCCTAACAAGTGCCTATGTAAAACATTTTCCCCTTCTTTACAAAGTCCGGTAAAAGCTATCATCTGTATCCAGGAGTCCTAGATACGCAACAGATGATGGATCCTCAAAGTCTACCCAGCGGAGCATTTCTAAGGTCCACTGGCACACTCCCGCAGTGACCACTCAAAAATCAATCTCGTTAGACACTAGCCATGTTCATATTACCTCTGAGCTATCATCCCACCAATCTTTCCAGCGGAGCAATCCTCAGATCTATCCATACTCCCGGATAGACCACACTCAGCAAATCACTCCTCAGCGAGTTTCTCGGACATCGGTTCACGTCCATATTACCTCTGAACTATCGTCCTAACATTTCTCCCCGGCCGAGTTTGCCATGTCCATATTACCTCTGAGCAAACCTTCCGGTCTTGGCTATCGATCATTATGTCCATATTACCTCTGATATCAGTTGTCATCTCCACTTATCACCCGTACTTACCAAGGTACGCCATCGGTATTAAGTCCACAAAATCGGCCACGTCCATATTACCTCCGGCAGGGCTTGTCGTAAACCCATTACTTGCACTCAAATGCGTAAAAAGTAATGGGTCCACAAAACCTATCACGTTCATATTATCTCTGATATGGATTATTTTTGAACTTATTACTTGCACTCTAGTGCACAAGGGGTAGTAATTCCACCAAAGATCCCCCAGTGGGATGTCCTTAATGGTAGCAAACAGCCACGTCCATATTACCTCTGGCTCGCTTCCTTTTCCTTCCACAAAAATACCGGAATCATACCTAACCTCTCGGCACGACTATCGATCAGCTCACGTCTATGTCACCTCTGAGCTATCGTCCTCACCTCATCTCCAGTAGGGTTTGTCATATCCTTCGCACCTCTGAGCAAACCTTTCAGGTTTGACTATCGATTATCATGTCCACATTACCTCTGATATCGATTGTCACCTCAACTTAGCATCCATACTTAACTCTAAGTGCGCCAACGGTGTTAAGCCTATCAAACTTGCCACGTCCATATCACCTCTAGCAAGGCCCGTTTTGAATTTATTACTTGCACTCTCGTGCGCAAGAAGTAATAAGTCCCCCAAAGATCCCCCAGTGGGATATCTCCGGAAACTATGGTATTGTGTTATGTCCATATTACCTCTAGCACAATACCCAAAATTCATATTTATCTCCTCGGAAATCGCCGTCACCCAAGAGTGAACCATCGCCTCGAGCTCCGCGTCGTGAGATGGCTGAGAATCACAATAAATCTCCCCAAGGATCAAATAGAATCCTGCATTAAATGGAGATGTGACAGCCTGGAAGCGCTCATTTTGCGTCCCACGATCATGCGGCCCATGCCATGCGGTCCCAATGGCCATACGATCTATGTGACCGAAGACATCTCCTCTATGCTTCTTATTTAAAGTATTCCAAACTTATCAGTTTGAAAACTTTGAAGGAGATCTTGTAGAAGCAGGGAAAATATGCGTCCATGCGTTCAACAACCATGCACCCTAAAACGAAAACTCAGAAAAGAACAGGCCTACAAGCCAACAGCCATGCGCCCCCAAAAGGAGGCTCAAATCAGGCTGCAGAGTCAACCTGCGACCCAAACAAAGGCGACATTCATGCGTCCCCAATTATCCAAAGCAACTTGGCCGCAGAAGGACCTAACATGGTATCCCGTCAGCAGGATCGTATCTGACAGAATCCTGACGAAAATGATTTTCTGATTTCCTCAAAAGACGTGAACATACTAAACGATAAAAGTCTCACGTCAGCACCGAATTTCACTCTCGAAGGATGTACAATGCCACATGTACAGCATAACCGGCCCCATGCGTCACAGACTCCATGCGGTCCATAAATCTCTGGCTCCATGCTTCCCAGACTTCATGCGGCCCATGCGTCTTTTGTGCCATGCGTCCCAGACTCCATGCGGTCCATACGTCTCTGGCCCCATGCCTCCCAGACTCCACGCGATTCCATGCGTCTCTGGCCCTATGTGTTCCAGACTCCATGCGTCCTATGCGTCTCTGGCCATATGGATTTCAGACTCCATGAATACCAAATATTTCTGTTACGACAAGAGTGATTTTCACCAATCAAGTGCGGACTATATGTCAAGCTGACCAAGTCACGCCTACAAAGGACTAGAACCACCCAGATCTTCAACAACGAAAAATCCTAACAAGTGGCCACATGGCAGCTCGGCCTGCTCACGGTTACAGCTGCACCACGTGGCAGCTTGGCCTGCTCACGGTTCCGTGATCTAAAGCGGCCTGCCCCAAAGACTAATTTTCTCTTCCGATCATAGACATAATGATCGACAACACTTGCGGCTTTGAGCGCATGTCCTTCATGGATGGATTCTCAGGCTATAATCAGATCAAGATGTCCCCTGACGATCAGAAGCATACATCGTTCCGAACGTCGATAGGAATGTACTGCTACACAGTCATGCCCTTCGGTCTGAAGAACGCAGGAGCTACATACCAACAAGCTATGAGCACCATCTTTCATGAGCATCTACGCAAAACGGTCGAGTGTTATGTCTATGACATCGCCGTCAAAAGTCACTCCAAAGGTGATCACTTCAAGGACTTGAAGACTGTGTTCGACCTCATGCGTACACATCGGCTCAAGATGAACCCTACCAAATCTTTTCTGAGAGTCTCCAGCGGCAAATTCCTGGGCTTTATCATCACTTCTCAGGGTATTCACATACACCCCGACAAAACTAAAGCAATCCTTGAGATAAACCTGCCGAGGAACCACCGGGAGCTCCGCGGCCTTCAAGGGAGGCTGGCATATATCCGGAGGTTCATATCAACCTCTCTGGACGTTGTCGGCCATTCACCCAGCTCATGAAGAAAGGTGTCTCTTTTGTCTGGAATGAAGAATGTCAACGCGCGTTCGACGACATCAAGGGATACCTATCAAACCCTCCAGTGCTGGTAGCCCCGGTCTTGGGGAAGCCTTTTCTGCTTTATGTACGCACGATGGATCACTCACTCGGTACTCTATTAGTCCAGAATAGTGATGCAGGCCACGAGCATGCCATCTATTATCTCAGCCGGATGATGGTTGGCGCGGAGCATAGGTACACCCCCATTGAGAAAGAATCTCTTGCTCTAGTATTTTCTGTCTAAAAGACTCGGCATTACGTGATTGGACAGACCATCCATGTGATCTCGTGAGTCAATCCTCTCAGAGTTCTCATGACCAAACTGGGGGCGCTCAGTTCCCGCCTAGCTACCTGGGCGATACTACTGTCTCCATATGACTTGGTGTTTGTCCCACAGAAAGCTGTCAAGGGTCAAGTACTGGCCGACTTCCTGACAGCACATCCGATGCCAAAAACCTCGAAACTCTACGACGAGATTCCAGACGAAGTGGCGGACTCAAATGTAACTTCATGCGAGGCTGTTTGGCGAATATTCTTCGACGGTGCTTTAAGAACAAGGCCCAAGGGCGATATCATTGTGGGGGTCGGGATAGTGCTAATCTCCCTATACGGTCTGGTCATCAACCGGGCCTGCTCTCTCACAAATCCGTGCTCCAACAATGTGGCAGAGTACAACACCATGGTCATTGGGCTCCAACTCGCCAAACAAGTAGGAGTGGAGTATCTGGAGGTCTACGGCGACTCTAAATTAATAGCTAGTCAGGTCCGGGGTGAGTACGAAGTCCGGCACGAAGACCTGATTCCTTACCACCAAGCTGCGCTTGGCATCATCTCAACCTTCGAGGGATTCTTCATTCAGCACTTCCCTCGGCTGCAGAACGTCGAGGCTGACGCCCGGGCTAGCCTCGCTGCCTCCTTGGCAGTTCCAGACAATACCCATCAGCTAATCAAAGTGATCGGTCGAGAGCTGGTCTGCCCAAAGAATAACCTCTGCCTGTGTCTGAGCTACGCGGCGAAAGTACACACTGATATCCAGGACTTGAGACTTCCATTCATTGACTACGCGGTCTATAGAATTCTTCCCGAGAACCCAAAGGAAGCCACATCGATTAGAAGACATTTCCTCCGGTTCTATTACGATACAGCTACCAAAATATTGTATCGTCGGTCCTACGACGGCCTTCTGTTACGATGCCTATCGAATACAGAAGTGAAGCAGGCCCTCCGCGAAGCTCACGACGGCGTCTCCGGGACACACCAACCCGGCCCAAAGCTACAAGATCGTCTTCGGAGAATGGGTTATTACTAGCCGACGATGGTAGCAGAGGCCATTGAGTATGGAGGAAATGCCAGACGTGCCAAATCCATGCAGACTTTATCCACCATCCCTTAGAATTCCTGCACCCAGTGGTCGCATCTTGGCCGTTTGAAGTGTGAGAGATGGACATTATCAGACCAATCAGTCAACCTTCTTCTAAAGGGCATCGGTTCATCCTGACTGTAACTGATTATTTCTCCAAATGGACGGAAGCTGTTTCACTCGCTGAAGTAAAGATATCGAACGTGATTAGCTTCGTCAAGCATCACGTCATATATCGCTTCGGCTTGCCACGAAGGATCGTCCTTGATAACGGTCCAAAGTTTCCAAGTCACGTGTTCTACCGATTTTGCGACAAAAACCAGATTCAGAATGTAGCGTCAACTGCCTATAACCTGGCAGCAAATGGTCTGGCAGAAGCCTTCAACAAGACCATCATAAAGCTACTCAAAAAGTTTGTCTTCCAATAAGCATGACTGGAACGAGAAGTTGGGTGAATGTCTTTGGGCCTACCGTACAACGGTCCGGACAGCTACTGGCAACACGCCTTTCTCTCTGGTATATGGAAGCGAAGCGGTCCTTCCGCTCGAGATTCAAATCCCTCCACTCCGAGTAGCCCTCTCCAACCAATTAATCGTCGACGACAATCACCGCCAATGGCTACAAGAGTTAGAAGTACTCGACGAGAAATGTCTCTTAGCTCAGCAGGCATTGAGCTATACCAAGCACGTCTCTCGGGAGCCTTCAATATACGGGTCAAAGAGAGAACCTTCCAGGTGGAAGACCTCGTACTTACCGTGAGAAGACCGATGGTCATGACCCACAAGACGACCGACAAATTTCAGCCTAAATGGGAGGGCCCATTCATCGTGGAGTCCGTATTCTCCAACGGCGCCTACTGGCTAGTGAAACCCAATGACGACTTGCTTATGATGCTTATCAACGACAAGTTCCTGAAAAAGTACTATGTCTGAGCTAGACTTGTACTCCTCTTATCCCCAGCGGAACAACTCAGATGTACATCTCTACACTCTTGGTTCTTCATCCCCAGCAAATGCCTATGTGCAATATTTTCTCCTTCTTTATAAATTCCTGTAAAAGCCATCATCTGTATCCAGGAGTCTTGGATACGCAACGGGTGATGGATCCTCAAAGTCTCCCCAGCAGAGCAGTCCTCAGGTCCACTTGCACACTCCCGCAGTGACCACTCAAAAACCAATCTCGTTAGACGCTAGCCATGTCCATATTACCTCTGAGCAACCCTCAGGTATATGTTCATTTTCGGATAGACTACACTCAGCAAACCACTCCTTAGTGAGTATCTCGGACATTGGTTCACGTCCATATTACCTCTGAACAATTGTCCTAATATTTCTTCCCGGTTGAGTTTGCCATGTTTATATTACCTCTGAGCAAACCTCCCGGGTTTTGGCTATCGATCATCACGTCCATATTACCTCTGATATCAGTTGTCATCCCCACTTATCACCCGTACTCACCAAGGTACACCAGCGGTGTTAAGTTCAAAAAAACTGCCACGTCCATATCACCTCTGGCAGGGCTTGTCTCAAACCTATTACTTGCACTAACAAGCGCAAAAAGTAATGGGTCCACAAAAATTGCCACGTCCATATCACCTCTAACAGGGCTTGTCTCAAACCTATTACTTGCACTAACATGCACAAAAGTAATGGATCAACAAAACCTATCACGTCCATATTATCTCTGATAGGGATTATTTTTGAACTTATTACTTGCACCCTAGTGCGCAAAAAGTAATAAGTCTACCAAGATCCCCCAGTGGGATGTTCTCAACAACTATGGTATTATACTACGTCCATATTACCTCTAGTACGATATCCAAAGTTCACGCAAATAAGTTGCAACAAAAATGAAAACTTTTATTTAGCTAAAATGAAAGAGCAAACTACACTCGAGGGACTATCTATGCCCTAGCCACAAAATCAAAACCAACTACGAAATAAAGGTAAAATATAGTCTCAAAAAAGGAAACACAAACTACTGCTGCTCCGGGTCAGAGTACAACTCTGTGAGCCGCCCAAGGGGACGGGCGATATGGCCATCCTGGCGCACTGTAGCCCGGTGCTCCACCTCTCTTGCCATGACCTCGGGATCCTCATAGCGAACATAGGACTCATATCGGTCATCTAGCTTTTGCACCATGACTTCAACACCAGCCGTGTTCTTTGCTACTCGGCTTGCCTCGGTGCGGATGGCCTCCTCTTTCTGCTGGGCCTCTCGGAGTTTGCTCCCCACATATCAAGCTTGACCTGGAGTTGTCAGATCTCTTCGGTCAGGTCCTTCTGCCTGGTGAGACAGTCCTCCCTAAGGTCATTCAGCTGATCACGCTCCTCTTGCAACTTCCGAAGGTCACGCTGCAAGCCTTCCTTAGATGAAGCAAAGAGGGCTTCTCTGCCTCCAGCCTCGTCGAGAACTCGTTATACTCGCAAGATATCAATATTCCTATGTCGACCTGCTGGTGCTGCAGCAACTCCGTCAGACATTGCTCCACTTCTACCACTTTTTGGTCTAGGAGGTCCGCCGTCTGCTCCAAACCAGGGATGCTCCTCAGGGAATTGGCCTGGCACTCGGCAAAGTATTTCGTCCAGTCGAAGGACCTGTTTCGCTCCAATACGCTCTGAACCTCCTGCCTCAGAAACATGTAGAAGCTCCCAAGGGAGATCTTGATATTTTCATCAATCTCCTCCAGCGTTGCCGGAGTCAAAGGCAGCTGAAGGGAGAAAGAAGCAACTACAAGCGCAACAGGCCGTCCGACAATGCTCGATGACCTGGAAGGTGAAGCAGTAGCGGAGGAGCGACCAACAGTATGGCTCGCGTTCCAATCCTTCATGGCCACATGAAAGGCCCGGACACCCGGCAGCTGAGCAAGAGAAAGTTGGCTAGTAGTGCGACTTGTGGCGGGAGTATCAAGGTGCCCCGCTGCTTTGACACCATCTTGTGTATCAACCCCGGACTGCGTTGCAGCAGCTTCGGAGGATGACTCAGCGACCGCAGTGCAAGGAACATCGAGGACAGCTTCCTCGGGATGGCTCAGAACCCCACCATCAAAAGGGGCTTTGACAGCAGAGTGCCCAGCAACAACAGGTGGGGGAAGCACCTCCGCACTAGAGGGACCAACCACATACTTCACGGGGTGCCCCTCGTCACCAAAAAAGTGAAGAAGGAACTTAGACCTCCCCCTAACGAGCTCACTACCCTCTTCTTCTGTGATGCCTTCCTCCGTGGCCACATCCACGGTCTTCAGGGGAGAGGTAGGGCCTGCAGGACCAGAACAACCAATAATTAACTTCGCCCGGAGAATGTGAAGCTGAAGCCAGATAATCCGATCTCCTGTGAAATTGCGAAATGACGTACCAGAGGGAGGTGGCGTAGGTCGTGGCTCGTCCAGTATTGTCGTAGCCTCCCCTATAGCTTACATGTCTTCCACGGATATATGCTCCAAAGGGGTATAAGGCTGCTCCACCAAAGCCGCATCCAAGCCCCAAGCTCCCGAAGCTTCAGGTGCTGGCTCTGAGGCACCCACATCGGACTCCGGAGGGGTTTCCTCTTCCGATTCAGCATAAGAAATCACTGAAGCGGCTGCCCGCCGGGGACGGTCCCTTTTCTCCTGTGTCTGCAATTCAAACAGACCAGAAGAGAGATATTTATAAAGAGGACCAGGAAGAATCAAACTAAGAGGATTTACGGATACCGCCATAGCATCTAAGTCGGGCTCTGCTTCAGGAACCATTAGTGCAAGGGGTCCTACCTCTCCGCGTGCAGTCCCCTTCGCAAGGGCCTTAATCTTTGCCATGGATCCCGTCTTCGGGACCACATCAGTCCTCGCCTTCTTGGAATAGCGAGCATGATGTGTCTCGGCCTTCGACTTCCGCTTAACAGGCAGAGAATCGTCAGAAGGAGACGTCATCTCCCCTTCATCGATTAACGTGTCCAACTCCACAAGCAGGGGCCTAGCGACCCCCTTATCCTTCTTAGGCGTTCTGCGGCCCTTTGCCTCGGGAGGCATCAACATGGTGCCCTCGATGTAACTCCTCTCCGTGACGAAGTCAGCCGGCAGGGCGTTGGCCGTGCAATAGTACTTCGTCGCTGTATACAACATCTTGGCACTACCTCGGCCCTTGGCAACTGAAACCGGACTCGAGTGCCAGCGGCGCTGTAATAGCTCCAAGCTCGGACCCCATCAAGCAAACTGCCACTGTACCCGAGGGAAGCGCTCGGGTGACCCAATAAGAGCTGAGTATAACCAAACTGTCGAGCAAACCGGCTTGGCAGATAAGGCTCTACAAAAACCTTACCTCGGTTCTGGTACACCACGTGATAGGGACGAATGGCTTGGAGTCAACGAAAAAGCCTTTCAGACAGGTTCCGAGGCGCTCCCCCAGTATCTTGATGGGCAACGTCTCTCTCTTCATCCGTGATCTCAGGCTCGGACGTAAAGAAACTCCAGCCATTCATAAAGGAGAGCTCCCTCCTAACGGCGAGAACTGTGTCGGATCTCCACTTCATCCCCCGATATTTGCGGATTACGGTGTCAGCCGCCACCATGTCCTCATCAGTCTCAGGGCTCATCAGGGACCCGTGATGCAGGAGGAGCCAACCCATCAAGTAATGATAAGGGAGCTCGATCCGATTGAAATGTCCCTTGCTCGGATGTTCCTCGAACTTCTGAGCGATGTTGCGGAGCCCCCGGTGGATGTAGAATACCATAGCCTGTAGAAGGGCCAGCTTATGGCCGAAAGAAAACTTCATGACAGGAAGGATGAGAGGGCGATTGATCCTATCTATGGTCCCGAATCCGTTCGGGACGCATTTGCGCAACCAAAGCATCAGATATCCCGCCAGCACGACTTTGGCGGATAACTTGTGCATATCCATGTAAAAGTAGCTGAGTTCTTCAAGATTACACAACTCGTCCGCGGGTTCGTCTTCTTCATCCGTGGAACCCTCGACTTCCTCTGCCTCGGTAGTAGCCAGTTCCCGATGCGCCTGAGTTCCCGATGCGCCTGAATTAGGTCGGCCACTTCCTGTTCAATTCGTGGCGTCCGGACGTGAACTCTGATATAATCTTTCAAATCCGAAAAAAGATAGCGAGTCCAAGCGGTGATATGGGGAGAAGACCCCTCAGAGGACTTTTTCTTTTTCGACAGCTGCTGACAAATGCCATGATGGCACAACAATTCCTGGTACACTGCCAGGATTTTCGTGTTCTCCGTCTCCAACTCTCCGAGTTTTTCGTTACTCGGGGTATATTTTTCGTTGGGCTCCTCGTCCCAAGGAAGTTTTGAGATGGCATGCATCTCGTGTAAAGCCAGTCCCATCTCGCCGTCGGACGTGAAGAACGTCCCCGTCTGACAGTTATATAATTCCACCAGGGCGACGAATAGGGGCCGGTTCATCTCCAGTCCATAACACGTACCCCTCACAACAAAGAACAAGTCAGCGGCCTTGAGCTCCCGCTCATACTTTCTCAGGATCCACAGAGTCAGGCGACACCAGGAGACACTATAGTGTGCCCAGCTGAGAACCCGCAACTGTCTCGTGGGATATGAGCCCTTCTTGGCAACTTGATGAAGAAATGTGTCCAATGTATTATACTTAGGTTCGGTCTCAGTTCACTGCTGATGAGGCCGGGCTTCAGTCCAAGCAGGGAGTATGAGGGTGACTCATTTGCGCTATAAAATTTCCCCTTGTTTTGTCCAGTCCCGCATCGGACATTACCCAGAGGAGCCCCCCTCGGCTCGGGGGTCAAGTCCCAATCCATATACCGCGGACCCATCATCACCTTCAGGTCCGACATAGCCAAGTGACAGCCGAAGGAAGAAAATATCATCTCCCTTCCACGGAAGGTGAAAGACCAGTTCTCCCTGATCGGCCCTACCTGAGAAGACTCTAGCGCGCCCCTTAACAGGAAGTACGACTTCTTAAAGAAATGCTTCCCATCCTTAGCAGGGATCTCCCCTGCGTTCATCTGACTCAACAAAAAAGCAGACGTCTGCTCAACAATCATCTGTTGGCGTTCAGGCGGGAGATCTTTTTCAAGCTGCTTCCTGATGGCTCCAGCGAGATCTCCAAGGTTTATGTTCAAGGACAACAGGTTCTGCCCAAGGACCAATTCACCGGAGGGTATGGTGGGCAACATCACTGCAAGTTAAAGGAACATGGTCAGAATCATCAAGAAATAAATAAATAAATATATACATATGCGGCATAGAACTTCTATGCGGCCGAGTAAGACATGCGACATGTAGCATAGATTTCCTATGCTGCTCGAGTCACCCGTGCGGCCAAGTAAGCCAATAGGCATGATAGGTCATACGGCTCGGTCACCTATGCGGCATGGATATTCATGCGGCCGGGTTGCCCATGCGGCTGGGCTACCCATGTGGTAGTGAGAAGTTGGCGCATAGACGAATCCATGCGTCCAACTGTGTATATATGTCTCTGTGTTCAAGTCTTCCACTTCGTCTTCCCCGGCAAACTTACCCTTAATCGACGGCTGAACATCGTCGAAAAACAGGGAGGTGGCAGCCTCGATAGCACGACCCTTCCCCTTGGCCGTGGCCTTGCCCTTGGGGAGGATGCTTTGGGAGCCATGGTAGCAAGGAGGAAGAAGAGAAAAAAGTTGGAAGACTTGAGGGTTTGTAAGGAATACCTCTCTCTCCTCCACCCCTTTTATATAAGGCTCAGATATGCGGCGGCTGTTCGAACCCGATCCGCCTCGATCCTCGTAACGACGACGACCTCTCGTTGATTGTGACACTTTATCCACTGACGGCGCAGAATCCCAAGAGATTCGCGCAAAGATCAAAGCAAATATTCTTATTTAATGATCGGACAACCTATCAGAGACAACTATGCGTCAACGAGACTATGCGGCATGACTTGCATATGCGTCCAATAGCGCTCGTCCATGCTTCTTTTCAAAGTATTCCAGAACTTGTCATTTTGGAAACTTTGAAGGGGGTCTTGTAGAAGCATAAAAAATCATGCAGGCCGCATAAAGGTCATGCCTCCTCAACAAGCCGTAGAGAAGCCACATGCGGCCTGAACAGTCAAGCCGCAGAGAAGCCACATGCGTCCTGAACAGTCAAGCCGCAGAAGAGCCATATGCGGCATGATCAACCAAGTCGCAGAGAAGACGCATAGTATACTATATGCGGCCTGAACGACCACAGAGCAGGGAGGCCGCATAAAACACCCCTGACACAGATTCCAGTATCTGTCAGAAGCTCTGATACATCACTCATCTCTCTGAGACGCTTCGAGACTCGTGAAGATTACGGCTCAGAAAAAGACAATAAGTCACATCAATACATTAATTGCTTCGACAAACGTGCATTGCCACGTGTCCTACGTATACGGCCTCGTCGCCATACGGCTTAAGTGTCCATTAGACCAAATTTCGATGAGAGCTTGCATGCCGCCACAACGCCATGCGTCCAGAGTGTCCATCCGACCAAGGCCAAACGAGAGCACGTATGCGGCTACAAGACCCATGCGGCATCGCTATCATGCGGCCAGAGGGTCCATTCGACCAAGGCCCAAACGAGAGCACGTATGCGGCTACAAGACCCATGCTGCCTTGTCATCATGCGGCTAAGTTGCTATGCGACCTCCAACTCACAAGATCTCCCTTTACAACTGCAGAGATCTTCGCACAGTTGGTGCTGACTACGTGTCCAGCTGACCAAGTCACGCACACAACGGGTTGGTAACAACCCCGAGATCTCTTCAACTGCATATCTTAACCAAGACCACATGGCAATCGACCCATGGCATGCGGCGACAGTTGCTACCGTATTCTGTTGAAGGAGCCTTATGCGGCCACCAAACAGAGGCATATGCGGTGTAACACCCCGTTCCGCCCAAGCGGACTGCCAATTCAAACGGCAAAAGTGCAATGTCCCGACCCGCTTTGCTCAGGCGAGAATACTCGTTTGAGGCAAAGGATATCCAGACTCGTCCCTATAGAAGTTCGGCTAAGGCTTTCAGAGGCTCGCTCGGAGTATCGCTCAACCGAGGCGAATCACCGCTAAGGTGAGTGGCTACGGTGAACTTGTCTTTGCTTAGCCAGCACACTTAAAAATATGGAACGATACATGCTAGTCGCTAGGTGAATCACCCCTGCATGCTAATAAGAATACAACGCACCTAGCTAAGGAAATAATCCCAACTTGTATTGCTTATGTTAGAACATGGAAATAAAATATTGCTTATATACAGACCCTCGTATGCTACCTTTGTCTTGTGCAACTAGACCCCGCTTTGCCTCGAGTAGAACAATATATGTATACTCAGTAGTGCACTATTCACTTGTCACACTGCACGGCCCTAGACTATGTCGCTCGTTAAGTCCGTTTACGATTTTACTCCTCGGCTTACCTTCGGGCCCGAGCGAACGTGAATGCTTAAGTTTTCCTTATGAATGCATGCTTGTCTGCTTAAATATTGCCTCGATTCAATGCTTGTCATATAAATACATGCCAATATCAAGTGAATGCTATCTTGCCTTATTTTTATCCAAACCACCGAAAGACTATCTAATAGTCGTTCAGAGCCAAGCATATGAACATTTGAAGTATATAGGACCGTTAGGTCACCAAGGCATTTTTTGAACTAGGGGACTGCATCAATGGACTGTTAAGCAAGATAACAATGCCTCAGAGGAAAATGATACTCGTCTTGTACTCAATCTAATGGCTCAGGGAGACTATCCAAGACAGATCATGCTATGTGATTGTCTCATGCTCGTATTGTCTTAGATTGCTTCAAGCCATGTGAATACTGAACAAGAATCATGTCATGTAAAGCAATGAAATCACAGCTCGTGGAGTATACTTGTCCTGAAAAAAATTGAGTTATCCTCTGAACTTGAAACCCAAGACCCGCATGGTCACGGACAACTTGTGCATAAGGGGGATTACAATATTCCATTCCGCGGACGGTCTCGGGGCACTGGGACCGATCCGGTCTAGACAGACTCCATGTTGTTCTCTCCTTGTTTATGGGGCCGGTGTGCAATGCCTATGTTATTTTATCATTCGCACCATTCAGATACCCCATACTCATTGAGAGGCGTCTCTATATGTTCGGCGGGATGGCTTGCAAGGCCCTATTCAAAGCCTTTCAAACAATCCGCTAGTGAGACAAACGTCCATTTTGGCGCCATACCAGTGACTCTCATGTTCATATAGATAAGTCATCCTCGCTTAGCGGCAATCTGCTTGCGAGTCATTGCATCATAGTCAATAAACTGAATTACTAAAGACATCCTCTGCAATACTTCTGGATGACCTGTATGCTCGTGCACTCGATATAAAATCTCGTACTGAAATACTTGTGATTGCATATGCTAATACCCTGATTCATTGTATATATGCTCGTGCTTGAATTAACTTGGTTTGCCTTGGACAGGGAAGGAAAAATCGGTAAGTTGGTAAGTCTCGCCGTGTTTTCTCTTATATCATACGGCGCACTGCCACACGAGTTAGGCTATTCAATCCTTGCCATAAAATTGATCCTAAGGCAACTAGAAAGACAACATAATAGTTGGTGCACGGAACCTATATTACGTGTTTGGATATGTCGAGCGGGCGAGTAGCCTCCCCACTAGTGCATTCATGTACTGATAATCCATCAGATTGTTTGCAGGGTACGGAAGAACCTCGTTCGGTGCAGATGTCTCCTTCGTACTTGCTAAGGCGTGGAGTTCACTCTGGAGCCTTGGAGCGCTGCGTCCGAAACTGAAGCACATATACAAGATATAATGTTGGAACATCGCATGTATATCATTCCGCAAATGTAGCCACTTGGCACGCTTTTACTGTTTCAGAGAGAGAGACTTGAGTGACTTGTAATCTCGGCTATACGCCGCCTGTAACACTTGTTTATATCAATAAAGAGTTTGCTTTACTTCAACTTGTGTTATTCAATGCTTCCGCTATTGTCGACTTAGTAAACTTGTTACCAAATCGCCTATGCGTTTATAATTCCGCTGTACTCGGACAATCCGTACGACTCTGTGGCTTAGAACTCTTACCTCCAGCCAATGAACCACGGCCTTACACGGGCGCGGCTCATGCTCGTGCGGCATCACGCCCAGATGGGCCGAAGCGATCGTCCCGCAGGAGGGCTGGCGTGGTTATTCTCGCCTAGCGGGGACGGCCGATTAGCCTGCGGGAGATCGGGGCATGACATGCGGCACCCATAGCTCATCAGCACAATGGCCATAAATAGGAGTAACTTGAACGTTCTAAGGGCTGGCTTTTTTCTTCTGCTTCAGAGAGAGAGCATACCACCCTCGGCCAATACAAAGAGAGCATACCGAGACGAGCGAAGAGAGAACGTAAGCTTCCTCACCCTGCATCGGATCCTCCACGGAGTAAAGAAGATGCCATAGCACTCCTTGTCCATCGCCACACCCCAGATCAAAAAATATTGTACTCAGATTGTCCGTCCAGGACCTCTTTGTACTTTATTTCATTTGTTAATTAAATCAAGCACTTTTAGAACCTTCAAATTTAATGGCGAACATGTGGCAACTTCATCAATTGGATGTGAAGAATGCCTTTCTTTATGGAGATCTACAAGAGAAAGTATACATGTAGACAACTCCGGGGTTTTGCACGAAGCAGTCGATAGAAAATGTGTGCAAGCTAAAGAAATCACTGTATGGACTTAAGCAATCTCCTCGAGCCTGGTTTGAAAGATTCAGGAGAGCTTTCACAGACATGGATACAGCCAGACTAATGCAGATCACACGGACTTCTTCCGACATGCAAGAGGCCACGTCACCATACTTGCAGTATATGTAGATGATATAGTGATCACGGGTGATGAGGAGGAGATTATCCAGCTGAAGTCAAAACTTGCCAAGGAATTTAAGTAAAAGGACTTGAAAATTTGAGGTGGCTTGAGGAAGAGATGGGATCGTCCTCTCTCAGAGGAAGTATGTACTAGACCTTCTCAAAGAGACTGGTATGCTGGGATGTCGATCGACAGTCACTCCAATAGATTAAAAAGATAAGTTGGGGACAGAGACGGGAGAGCCGGTTGACCGTGAGAGATATCAAAGACTTGTAGGCAGATTAATTTATCTAGGCCACACTCGTCCTGATATCTCATTTGTTGTGAGTGTAGTGAGTTGCTACATGCATGATTCAAGGAAGGGCCACATGGATCCCGTTTTTCATATTCTGAGATATCTGAAGGGGCTCCTGGAAGAGGGCTATGGTTCAAGAACAATGGACACCTAGGTGTTGAGGGATACTGCGATGCAGATTGGGCAAGCTGTATGGACGACAAAATGGCTACCTCAGGGTACTGTGTCTTTGTGGGGGGTAACATAGTCTCATGGAGAAGCAAGAAACAGTCTGTGGTAGGACGATCGACCGCTAAAGCAGAATATAGAGCTATGGCTCTTTGAGTGTCAGAGTTGTTGTGGGTAAAAGTACTGCTGACAGAGTTGAAGATGGACCAAGGAACACCATTGCGCCTTCTGAGTGACAGTCAAGCTGTACTAAGTATAGCTAACAATCGAGTTCAGCATGATAGAACAAAGCACATCGAGATCGATCGATTCTTCATCAAAGAGAAGGTAGATAAAGCGATATTAAAGCTCGATCATGTTCGCTCAGAAGAACAAGTCGCAGATTGTCTTACTAAGGGTCTTAATTCATTGAGTCTTTCTAAACTATGTAACAAGATGGGGATGACTGATATCTATCGCCCATCTTGAGGGGGAGTGTTGGGAGTATTAATGGACTTTTAGTCCCACATTGAGTAGAATAGTAGAGAGAGGGGTTAGCCTCTCCTATATATATGTAGCTCCACCTCAATAATAAACAAGCAAAGTATTCTACTAAATTTCTATTGCTTCCAGTTAAACTGCTCTCTACAAAATCCATTTCTGGTTCTACCTGTACGATTTGCAAGCTACTTCCCATTGTGAAGCCATGTTCCATTTCAAATCTTATCTTAGTTATCTCGATACTCTATATTCCATTCATTAGATGTTCTCAGTTGGAATTCATTCCATTTTAGCTTTTGGATTCTTTTGCTACAGAAACGGTGATCGTATAGCAAATATTTTGTCTTTTCCCTTCTTCGAGATCTTTTTCTAGTTAAGGGAGACTTGAGCTATTGAGTTACGTCATTTCATGTGCTTAAAGAGAGGGCATCTCTACCTAGTCACCAACTGTTTTTTGAGTTTCTCTCGTCAGGCCACTTTTCTGCTCATGAAAGAAATTGCACTGGCAAGAGTCAGCTCCAACTCCAACCTAGAGGGTTGACAGACATGTCATAAAAAAATACTCAATTCTTTGTGGAGATTTCTTAAGGGAGTTTAGCTCCAAAGCTAACCCCATCATGATGCCACAAGGTTTGATTCTTAGTTCTTGTTTGCTTTTCCTATCCTTCTTACTCAATAACATGGAATCGTGACAAAGAGCTTTGTTATCCATTAGCAGAAGCTTATATATACGTAGTAACTTGACCTCTGGAAATATAGTTCTTTCTAATGCTGATTTTTTTAAAAAAAATTTAATTTAATTTAATTTTTTGAGAAAAATATCTAATGCTGATTTAAATATATGCAGCCCTGTTATAGCTTTCACATTTCTGTTTCCAATTAGGCAATTGACATTATCTGTCCAACCCTTTTGCATCGAAGATCTTTTATACCCTAAAGACACTAAAAGCTTCAACTTGAGGAATCACACTTTTACTTCGAATGTGTACCCTGTATACAATATTTCTGAGAAAAGGTGTAGCATAAACGGATACACAATTCTTGCTTGGCCAAAAATTTCCTTGTTATAATCTAGTTTTCCTTGAGATGTTCACATTCAAGCATAATGATGTGTTTCTCTTGACATTACAGATAAGTCACCAATAATACAGTTATGCAGGCTATAGATAAGAAAAAAAGTACTTACCCATTGTAAACTTTATTGAATTGGTGATGAGATTTGTAAATATCTGAACAACTTTAGCAGAGTCTCCTTTAACTTTTTTTGGCAGATTATCTACAAGAAGTTAGTAAGACTTAGCAGCATGTCATAGGTGGACTCCAATTGAAACAATAGACTAATATCATATGGAGGATGCACAGTTCAACTCGTTTCTACTTGTATTGTATTATAGTATATTAACTAAATATTTGTTTGCAGGCCATACTGTTTTGTAAATCAAAGTGGTCAAGTTCTTTATTACAGACTCCCATTTTCATTAAGGTATGGAACTTCCACATGCATGCATTTTTCTCACCAATTATGTGCAGATGATGATAAGATATTCTTTACATACCAACTCATAATTTCATGTTTGTACATAAGCATATTGATATTATAATTCTGTCACTGTATCTTGTGGACTATTTTTTTCTGTCACTGTATCTTGTGGACTAATTTTTGTGATTTTGTGATTCTATATTAGGCCTATTGACTTTAGTTATCATGTCAGTCATTTGCTAGTCGATTCATCCATATCACATGCTATGCAATCGCATAATTGTGCAAATTTTTTTTATCATTTGCTATTTGCTAAATAGATGTCTATAAACATGTAGGGGCATTTAATTATATTAAACTCATTTATATTTGACTAAGACTTGAACTAGAAAAAATTGTAGTTTTTGTATTTTGTCAGTCCTAATGTGTTGAATCAGGTTCTAAAGTTCTCACTTGGTATGTTCATCAATTTTCTCCTCATATTTTGTACATGTTTTCTAATGGCTGAGCATTTTTAATGGCTTAGTTTGATAACATTTTTTTATGGAACCTTCTATTGTCGATGTTTTAAAAGCTTATGGCATAGTATGGAGAAAAGACTATTTGCTTAATAAAGTGTGTTAGGATCCTTTAAATGTAGTCGTTTATACATGGAACTGTCATGTTGTTAGTGTCCGATGGAAGTTGCATGCATCAATTAATCATGATCACTGGTTTTCGTGATCAGAATTTCTTATAAACAGATAGTACGACAAGCTGCTGACTGTTGATCAATATTCCTTGCCAGTTTAGACGAACAGTACAGTATTAAGAAGCTTCATATAATTAGTGGCAGGCATACCTGAGAGATCTATTATGATCTCCACATTATGGTTTATGCACTGCACTGAGAACATATCTGCAAGTCCTTCAAGCTCTTGCCCCAAGTCAAATTCAGCTTCTTCAAGTATTAATTTTCCGGATTCAACCTACATCGATATTAAAGGTTAATCTAAAAGCAATAGAAATTGTGAATGACATAACGCCAACAAGTTATTGTGGCCAAAGAGAAAATGGTTATGCCATAGGTGTACAACAAAGGATGAGAGATTTTGTACCACCAATTCTATCCAGTAAGTAGTGTTACATGACTTAGTTCTCTTCCATTTGATATAAGTTCTAAAATGCAACTGCAGCAACACCCCCCCCCCCCCCCCCCCCCCTAAATTTGTGGGGCTGGCGAGTAGAGACATATATCGTTTTCTGCTATTAGCTATACTAATGGCCATCTCCTTGCAGCATTAGCAATTATCTTATTCTTTCTAACCTCAGTTCATGTTTGCAGTCTACCCGTAGGCCTAACAGCTCCTTCAAAAAAAATGCTTGCTTCTTCCAATATGTGCACATGTTGATCTTTGTGTCATATCCATTTCATCCCAAAGGATTTTCCTTTGTCCTCTCCTCGACCGGAGCACTTCTAACTTTCCACAAATATGCTCATTTCTTTTCTTGTTTTGCTGCTCAATCATCTCATTACTCTCTTGTCATTCATGCTCAGTTTTGGACATGTTGTAAATGCAGTAGTATAGATTTATTTAAATGCTCAAAATCTATTTCTTCCTAGAGATATGACCTCTATAATTTTATTTAATCATCAGTAACTTCAATTAGTTGACCTGTCAATTTGTTATTTTTAGAATAGTAAATAATGCACCATATATATCCCCTGTTGTCCTTGTACAATAGGTTATATTAGTCTGTAGACGTTTGATTTCAGATGTATTAATTTTATGCTGTCATTTAGCTCACATATTCATACAACTCCTTAACCAACTTTTTTATCTCAAAAAAATTAAAATAAATAAAAGCTTGTATAACCTACAAGTTACACTTTATATCCTTGAAAGTATAAAATATTTGCACTTGTTCCTTGTGATAAATCTATCCACTCGCCATGGAGGTGTTATATTAAATATTTGGAAACTCCTTTAATGAAATCCCTATAACCTAATTATATAAAGAAAAAAAATAAAATAATAATATAATATATGATATACGATATTATTTGACAAATTTGTTCGATTGGAATTAGTGGCAGTCTTCTGTGCTGCATATTGCATAGTGATGATGTAGAATATTTTAGAGTAATTATTATATTTTTATTGATAATCTCTTGGCTATTTATAGCCTTAGAACCCTTCATCTTACATTAATACCCCATTAAAACCCCTTGTAGAATATTCTAATATCCCAACAAATATACCAAGAATATTCTAATATACCAACAAATATACCAACAAGAATATTCTAATATACCAACAAATATACCAAGAATATTCTAATATACCAACACTCCTCCTCAAGATGGGCGAAAGATATTCACTAAGCCCATCTTGTCATATCCTCTCATCATATCTGTAGAGCTAAGTCCCTTGGTCAGACTGTCTGCTACCTGCTTCTTGGTTGGAACATGACCTAGCTCCAGTAGTCCACGGTTCAACTTCTCTTTGATGAAGAACCTATCGATCTCGATGTGTTTGGTCCTGTCATGCTGTACTGGATTGTTGGCGATACTGCTGTCTGACTGGTTGTCACACCACAGCTTTATCTTGGCTCCTTGATCCAGCTTCAGCTCCACCAGCATACTTTTCAGCCATAACAACTCTGTAACTCCCAATGCCATAGCTCCGTACTCCGCTTCAGCTGTCGATCTGGCCACCACCGACTGCTTCTTACTCCTCCAAGAGACCAAGTTGTCTCCTACAAATATGCAATAGCCCGAGGTAGACCTCTTGTCATCAGTACAGCTAGCCCAGTCAGAGTCACAGTAGCCCTCGATGCTCAAGTGATCATTCTTCCTGAATATCAACCCCTTTTCGGGGGCACCCTTCAAGTATCTCAGAATCTGGTATACTGCATCCATATGGACCTTCCTTGGGTCATGCATGTAGCGGCTCACCACACTCACTGCAAAGCAGATATCAGGACGTGTGTGGCTCAAATAGATCAACTTGCCCACCAGTCTCTGGTATATGTCTCGGTCAACTGGTTCTCTAGCCTCAGCACACAGCTTGAACCCCTGGTTGATCGGCGTCACTGCAAGTCTGCATCCCAACATCCCTGTCTCTGTGAGAAGGTCCAGCGCATACTTCCTCTGAGAAAGAACAATCCCCTCTGCTTCTTTAGCAATCTCAATCCCAAGGAAGTACCAAAGAAGGCCAAGGTCCTTCACCTCGAACTCCTTGCCAAGCTTTCCCTTGAGTCGGCCAATCTCCTGCTCATCATCTCCTGTGATAATCATATCGTCCACATACACCGCAAGCATGGTGATGTGGCCTCCACTCCGACGGAAGAACACATTATGATCATCATTGATCTGCTGATATTTTATCCCTATCATCGCCCTCATGAATTTGTCAAACCACGCTCGAGGAGGCTGCTTCAGTCCATAGAGAGACTTCTTCAACCTGCAGACCTTGTCCACTGTCTTATCGGTGCAGAATCCTGGTGGTATCTCCATATACACTTCCTCCACTAGATCCCCATAAAGAAATGCATTCTTCACATCCAGTTGGTTAGCTTCCATCTACCATTCGTTGCCAAAGAAATCAGGGTCCTGATGGTGCTCATCTTCGCTACTGGTGCAAAGGTCTCATCATAGTCAATGCCGTACGTCTGACTGTATCATTTTGCCACCAGTCGAGCCTTGTAGCGCTCTACTTTTCCATCTAGGTTCTGCTTCATAATAAAGACCCCTTGCATCAGACTGCCATTTTCCCCTCTGGCAGCTTTACCAGTTCCCAAGTGTGGTTCTTCTCAAGAGTGCCTAACTCCTCGTGCATCGCCGCTTTCCACTTTGGATCGTTCTTGGCAACCTGCCAATTGTTAGGTACAGTAATACTATCCAAAGATGCAATGAATGCTCCATGAAAAGAAGAGATGTTATTATATGAAATAAACTGAGCAAGGTCCCAACCACATCTATAAGGAGGATTTCCCGTATTGCTGCTAGTGGTCCTCCGTACTGATAATGGTGTGGGAGGATTGGAAGAATGATATCACCTGAAGGAGAATCTGGTGGTGTAGGTGTCTCAGGAGTTGAGACGGACGCAGGCAAGGGACTTGGCACTGGCACTATAGGTACTGGTCGTGCAGTTTGCTTCCCTTTCATGTTGTAGGTAAGTAACTCCCCCTGAGCCGTGGGCCTAACACCTCTCATTGCCTCCCCCTGTTTCTCTTCACTCTCCTGCTCCTCCTCAAACATTTCTCCATGCCATACTCCTAAATCGGTCACCACACTCTTACCAATCTCCCTCTCTCGCCTCATACTCTCAGTATCAGGTGAGTTGCTCATGGATGAGGTTCCCTCCTGACGGTAGTATGGCTCAAACTCCCTAAAGTGAACATCCATGCTCACAAACTTCTTCTTCTCTACTGGGCTCCAACACACGTACCCCTTCTGAGTCGCCGAATAGCCCACAAATACACACTTGACTGCTCTGGGGTTAAGTTTCCCAACAGACAGTCTATTGTCCTTCACAAAACATACACAGCCAAACACCTTTAGTAGGAGTATCCCACTATTATTTTCTTACAAAATTTCACATGGAGACTTCCATCCCAGTACCTTCGAGAGTATCATGTTGATCAATCGAGCTGCTGTCAATACTGCATGCCCCCACAGACTCTGTGGGACATTCATGGCGATCATCATGCTCCTTGCCACCTCCAGAAGGTGTCTGTTCTTCCTTTTTGCCACTCCATTATGTGTTGGTGTGTATGCACAGGTGGTCTGATGCTGTATCCCTTGGGCTGACAGGTATTCCTTAAGTGCTTTGTTGGTATACTCTGTTCCATTGTCAGACCTTAGTACCTTTACCACTGCTCTGTACTGAGTCTGGACATGTTTATGAAAGTCCCGAAAACAGGCAAAGACCTCACTCTTATTCTTCATCAAATACAGCCAGGTGACACAAGAGGAACAATCAATAAAAGAGACAAAATATTTGTAACCATTCATAGTAGTTGTGGTGCATGACCCCCAGACATCAGAATATATAATATCAAAAACAGAAGATCTCCTATGGCCCACACCAACATATGAGCTCCTAGTAAGTTTGCCTAAATCACATGCATCATATACCAATTTCTCCTTATTTGCCTTCTCATAAATAGATGGATACAACCTACTCAAAATACCAAAAGAGGAGTGCCCTAACCGCCTGTGATGGAGTATCAGTGTATTCTCGGCACTCATCTTTGGTCCTCCCATTACCGTCCTTTCTGCCACAGACACCAATGCCGAATCCAGTCCTTCCCGATCCAGTTACCACAGTCCATCATGCCAAGTGCCAGTCCCAAGTCTTTGTCCCGTCTCCTTCTCCTAGAAGATCACCTTAGGAATATCAAAAGAGACAATGCATTTTAGTTGGAGGATTATAGAACTAATAGACAAAAGACTGACTGGAAAAGAAGGAGAATGTAAAATATTGGATAATCTTACTGAACCTGTACAATCGACAATACCCCTTACCAACCACTGGCTGGAAAGTACCATCGGCTGTTTGAATGCTGTCTGCAGATGCTAGGTGACTGTAGGAAGAGAACTCACTAGCATTCTCTGTCACGTGTCGAGACGCACCCGAATCGACAATCCAGTCCGACGATCTAAGGGAAGACATAGATGCAAGGGCGAGTGAATCATCAGTACCTTTCGATGGATGAGCATACATGGCAGCGTTGCCTCTGGCGAAGACTGAGGTGGACGCCTCCTCAGTCCCACTCCTCCTGTCTCCATCGCTTGACGCTCTCTGCTTTCTCCTGAGTACTTCCAGCATGTCAAGTAGTGCCGGATCCTCCTCAGTATAGGCACCATTAGCTCCCTCCTCGCCTTCTGCTACCAGCAGGTTCGCCCGATAATCTCCTCCACCACCCCGTCGACCCCCAAGACCACGACCACTTCCTCCAAACTGTCCACGTCCGCCACCTGAATCTTCCTCCTTGGATGGTTTGGTGCAAGCATACCTCAGATTACCCACCTCCCCGCAGTTGTAACAGTGTCGGGGTTCTCCCTTAGGTCCTGTGTCGCCTGAATTGGCAACCGTCAGTGCTGTCTTCACTTCAGGAGGACCACCTGTCCCTGTATGTAGCTTGATACGAGTCTCCTCCTGGATCATGGCCGAGATAGCCTCCTCAAGTATAGGAATCTTCGGTTGGACTAGAAGTAGTGATGTCCTCTGCGCAAACACTGCGGCCTGCCCCTTAAGAAACTTTATCGTCCTCTCCTGCAGACATATATGTCTCTCCTTACACTTCGGGTCCTCGCAGCTCGCCCAATATAATAAGTGATCATAATCCAACCACAGACGCTCCAACTCTGTGGCATACTCCTATACCGTCTTCTCTCCCTGTACGGTGTCGTCGATCTCCCCCTTGATCTGGAAAACCCTCAAGTTATTTCCCACACCATCGTAGGTTCTTCTCAACTTCTTCCATACGTCTTTCACCATCTCAAGGCCATCCACTGTGGCGGCGATCGACTGGACTATAGAACTGAGGAGCCAAATGTATACCACCATATGAGTGAACTTCTACTAGTCGCGTCCTGCCGATCCCTCATCCGGCTCTGTCTTCTCTCCTGACAAGAACCCTCCAGGTTCTTCCCTGCGAGGGTTCTCCTCACCCGTCGTAACCAACTCAGGTAGGTGGCCGGTCCATCAAGCTTCAGATCGATGGATGGAAGCTCCAAATTCCCCAATGTTCGTGTCGCGCTCTCACCAGCCGACACTTTCATCAGCTTCATCAACATTGCGACCTCCGCAGAGTCCAACTTCTTGATGATCTCCTACATCGATCATTCTCTTCTTCGATCACCTCACACCCGTCCCATGATTCACGTTCGCCCTCTTCGTTCTCTTCTAGACCCGATCATGTCTCTCCCCCATTAGATCTAGGCCTTCGATGTCAACGTCTGGAACGACCCGCGGGAGACGCCAGGAACCGCGGCAGAAGGCAATGCGGGATTCGTGGCTTTGCGGTGGTGTTGGCGGGCGAGCAGCGACGGTGGTGTCGGACGAGCGGCGCGGCAGCGGTGGTGGCGGACGGTGCGACAGCGGTGGCTGTGGTAGCGGCTAGGGTTTGGGAGGTATTGGCTAGGGTTTGGGCTCTGTTACCATGTAGAATATTTTAGAGTAATTATTATATTTTTATTGATAATCTCTTGGCTATTTATAGCCTTACAACCCTTCATCTTATATTAATACCCCATTAAAATCCCCTGTGGAATATTCTAATATCCCAACAAATATACCAAGAATATTCTAATATACCAACAAATATACCAAGAATATTCTAATCTACCAACAAATGAGTTGAGTTCTAGAGATCAAATTAAGAGGGGTGTGTCATCTAGTTTACAAGTAGGTCGAGATCGGGAAGGGATCTGTCGTCGTCGTTCCCCTCCTTGTCAGTCTTGATGATGGTGAGTGAGGGCAAAAACCCAAGAGAGGGAGAGGAGAAATAATGGTAAAACCAGTTCTCTCTTGTTATTATTTTTCCTTTTTAGAGCTTTGAAGTTTTCTCCTTTTTAGTGCTTTGAAATTTTCTTATACTTTTCTTATTGGATGGAAGGTAACTTCGTTATGTTCATTCAGTTGTAACAGCAAAACTGACAAAATAGTGGCAAAAGGTACATAAAATAACAATAGGAGGGGATTTCAATAATTTACCTTACTTTCAGTTTTTGAGATTAATTCTTATGTCCTCTTTTCTTAGCTAGACCATATTGTACTCTTATACTAAAGCAAATTATGAATATTTTATATTATTTAATTCACAATCTGAGTTCTTTTTTTAAGGTGTTTGGACAAGAAGACGTATGTTAACTGTCAAAACATCATGAATTGTGGTCAACTAGGGTTAAACCTTCAGATACTTGGTGGGTTCTCATATTTCTATTAGGGGGATGAACCAATTCTCTTTTCACATTGTATAGGTGCCAAATCTCATTTCTTCTCTTCTTTCTTTTCACACCATTATTAAGTGTGTGGGGACTCATGGTATAGAGTCATTCTTAAAATTCATGATGCCTAAGCTACTGCATCCCCTTCTCTACTCTTGTTTCTTATTATTCCTCTATTCACTTTCTTCACTCTCTTCATCAGGCATCTGCTTTGCTGAATATTGCACTGCAGTTTCCTGCTATTCTTGCACTGACTTTGTTGAGATCTTCCTGTTGAGTTGTGGATGTCCTTTTCCTCTTAGTTGTTAAGAACAACTATCTCTTTGACATCAGTTGGTGTAAAATTTCCCGCAGATTATTCACATACTTTGCAAATCAAAATTCCTTGATGTCAACTGATTATTTGCTTTAACTTTTAGTCATTTGGTATGCAAACTTTTGTGAAAATTGACCGCATTTTGATGACTTTGTCACATACCATGCTAGGAATACGGGGAATAGTACTACTGTTTGTCCCGAAGTCAGATCAAAGAAGGAGAGATCCAAGGAGTAGAGACTCACATAAGAGTTTGTCTCTACAAACTTCAGAAGAGAAGTTGGTGTACTGAGATTCACACAAGGGTTCCTCTTAAGTAACACAACTCCCTAGAAGCACAACACCAAGAACATGTTACAAACTGACTAAGCAAAGAAAAAGAAATACAACAAAAAGCAGAAAAAATGTTCTTCTCGTTACGTTCGCAGATGCTACAATGAGAAAGAACGAGCACAAGAAGAAAAATACAATTAAAGAAAACTCCATGCTGGGGTGATCAAAACCACCGGCGCTCAAGACAAGATTCGCCCTACAAGACGATCTGCCCCCAGAATCCAGCAAGTTCAGAAATAAACTTCTGGAACGCTCTTGGTCATTTTCGGAGTCACTCGGAAAACACTATGTGGAAGGGGTCCTCTATGGGCCGCTTAAGCTCCGGTGCTCTCAGTTTTTCCAACACCCCAAATGAAAGAGGAGCTCCTCTATATATAGAGAAAATCAGCACCTATACGTCCTGAGAAAGCTCATGCCGCATATGCGATGTCCTACCAGACACCAGGCCGCATGCGCCGCCTGCGGCGACTAAGCCGTATGTGCCGACTGAGCCGCTGAGAGCAAACAGCACCGAAAGCAGCAGCCGCCTGGTACAGACGCCCTAGCGCCGCATACGCCGCATGTGCCGGTTGGCACAGATAACCATGCACCGCATGCGCCGCCAACAGCCGACCCTGTCCCCTCCCCGGAAGACTCGCTCATACCAACTTGCTGCATGACCACCTAGCCGCATACGTCCTGGCCGCAAAGCGACCTAGTAGCATGCGCCTCGCCCCATAACACTTTGTCGCATACCGACTCGACGCATAGTGCCTTGCCGCATGTGCCACGAGCAAGCAACCGTGCATGCAACTCGCGCATAAAAGGAGCGCATGAGCGTCATGCGATGATGCTGACGTGCTAAGTGCAAAATGCGCCAATAAAGCGCCACTTTGCGCCCTTGAGCCCGAGTCTGAGTCACTAAGCCCCTTCGGGGCTTAGCTCCTAAGGAAAACTTACCTAATGTGGTGACAAAATAAAGATTGTCATAAAGGGGTTCACACTTAATTCCTCTAGGAAAGTTAACCCACATGAGCCACCACCCCATGTGCATATACCAATACTAAGCATAGCTATATATTGGGATATACACCTTGGTGGTTTTCCAATGTGGGACTAAAACTCTCAAAGCTAAGTGAAAACACCAACAATCCCCCACATATATAACAATATATGGTTGAGCGTTCCTCACAGTGACTGCCTATCATGCATTAGGATAGATGTCGTCCACGACTTGAATCTTTACGCATAGGTCAAACAACAGTATGATACAAGAATGGACTACGTCTTAAATTCTGAACCATAGTTATTGTTTTTCCCACTCGCACAATGACATCAACTGTGTCTCCAGTCGCACATTAAAGGACCTGTGATGACCTGGTTTTGGTGTATGTATCTTGGGTGTCTACAAGTTTACCCTCAAGAGAAGGCCTATATCTTTGTCCATACACTTAGGTGAGTTCTTTTAAGAGAGTTTAATATTTTCCAGCATGAAGTCTTGCGCTTCTGTGCAGTGCTACGCCGTTGTGACATGGCTCGCACCCGAGGTTAACTACCTCTTGTGGTGTCACCCACAGTAGCATGAGGTCACTAGCCTCTTAGTAGTGTTGTACTACATCTTAGCATGAAGCCTTGTGCTTCCGTGCGGTACTACGCCGCTGTGACATGGCTCGCAGCCGAGGTTAACTACCTCATGTGGTGTCACCCACTGTAGCATGAGGTCACCGGCCTTTTAGTAGTGATGTGCTACAAATCTCTATCTTTTCAGCATTGGGTTACCTGTCTATATGCGGTGCTACTGCTGCTGTGACATGGCTCACAGCCGAGGCTTTACATCTTTTACCTCAATCGTGGTGTCATACCACTGTAGCATGGTATACGAGTCCTTGTAGTGCTGAACTATACGTGTTTCCTGTAACGCACGCCGGACATTCACTCTGTCCGAGAACTCATTAAGGCGTTGAAGCCATCCTTACACAGGAATTGTTCTATAAAGAACAAATAGTAGACTACAGTGGTTCCAGGTACGTATTCCACACTGTCCCAAGGGACTACCCACTGTACATGATATTTTTTTCAATCAGTGGTCCTCCCTTGAACCAAAAGCTAGATGCCTAGTAGATTTTTCTTTGAACTAATAACATGAAACTTAATGGTAGGATTGCAAAGATACAATATCAGAGGTCTTTCAAGTCCATTTTACAAGCATAATCTTCGACTAGCTGGCGCTTGAGACCTTTCGTGAACGGATCCGCCAGCTTCTCCTGATCCGAACATCCACCACTGCAATGACACCAGCCTTGATGAGATTGTTCAGTGATCTGTGCCGAAGCCGTACAGTCCTTTTCTTACCATTGAAGAGATCGTTTGATGCTACTGTTGCTGCTGCCTGATTATCGCAATATATAGGTACATCCGGAATCTGCGCACCAACCATTGGAAGTTCGTACATGATCTCCCGAAGCCATTCTGCTGCAGCTGCAAGTGCGTAGAATTCAGAATCCATTGACGAGTGTGAGAGCATTGTCTGCTTCTTCGACTTCCACGATATAGCAGCTCTACCCATTGAGAAAACATATCCTCCTGTGGATCTCTCGCTCTCTTCTTCTGAGCACCAGCTAGCTTCACTGAAGCCTTCTACCACTGCTGGATCTCTATTGTAGTAAAGTGCAAACTTCTGAGTCTTCTTGAGGTAACTCTTCACACCTTTCCAGTATTCAACACCTAGGTTACTCGTGAATCTACTGAGCATTCCCACAACAAAAGCAATGTCAAGCCTAGTGGCATTCGTAGCATACATCAAACTTCCGACGACACTAGAGTACTCCAATTGTCTGACGCTTTTTTCTGGGTTAGGCTTCAGTTTCTTGTCACACCTATACGGAGTATCGATCCCTGGAAGATCCTGGTATCCGTAGCGTATGAGCATCTTCTCCACATAGTGAGCTTGTGATAGAGCAAGCCCAGCTTCCGTCCAGATTATCTTAATTCCAAGGATGACATCCGCATCTCCCATGTCCTTCATACTAAATTTGGACGAGAGGAACATCTTTGTTCTAGTGACACATTCTACATCCGTATCTAGGATTATCATGTCGTCCACATAAAGACAAACGATGACCCCTCTATCACCAGCGAACTTTGTGTACACACACTTATTAGTTTCGCTGACCTTGTAACCATTTGATCTGATAACTTTGTCAAACTTTTTATGCCATAATTTGGGAGCTTGCTTTAGACCATACAATGATTTTACCAGTTTGCATACTTTATCTTCAAGACCTTTGACGACAAACCTTCTGGCTGCTGCATGTAAATCTCCTCAGTCAGTCCACCATTCAGAAATGTTGTCTTGATGTCCATCTGATGAATCACCAATTTGCGAATAGCACCTAGAGCAATCAACATCCTGATAGTAGTAATCCGTACAACGGGAGCATAGGTGTCAAAGTAATCAAAATCGTGCATCTGAGAAAATCTATTGGCAACTAGCCTGTGTTACGCCCCAATCTCCCGCAGGTAATCGACCGTCCCCGCTGGAAGCGAATCACCGCGCCAGCGCTCCCGCGGGACGATCGTTACCATCTGGATGTGATGCCGCACGAGCGTAAGCCGCACCCGTGCAAGGCCATGATCCGAACAGACGGTAAAATGACTAAGCCACATAGTCGCACAGATAGTCCGAGTGCAGCAGAATAAAAAATGCACAGGCGATTGGTAACAAGTTCACAGAGTCGTCAATAGCGGAAGCATTGAATAACACAAGTATAGAAGTAAAACAAGCTCTTTATTGATATTGAACAAGTGTTACAAGCGGTGCTAGGCCGAGATTACAAGTCGCTCAAGCCCCTCTCTCTCTGAAACGATAAAAACGTGCCATGAGGCTACAATTGTGGAATGATGCATAGGCGATGTTCTAACATTATGTCTTGTATATGTGCTTCAGTTTCGGACGCAACGTTCCAAGGCTCCAGAGTGAACTCCACGCCTTAGCATGCACGAAGGGGGTTTTCGCACCGAACGAGGTTCTCCCGCACCCTACAAGCAACTTAGTGGGTTATCAGTATATGAATGCACTGGTGGGGAGGCTTCTCGCCCTCTCGACAAATCCAAACACGTTATATAGGTTCCGTGACCCATCTATTAAGTTATCTTTTTAGTCTTGTCTTAAGATCAGTTTCATGGCATAATGTACAAGCCAAACTCGTGTGGCAATGTGTCGTGCGATATAAAAGGAACACGGCGAGACTTACCAACTTACCATTCGTCCTTTCCTGTCCAAGGAAAACTAAGTTAAATCAAGCACGAGCATTTATAATGAAATCCAGGGGCAATAACATAAGAAATCATAAATGTCGTGAGTGAGGTTCTGTTTCAGGTGCACGAGTTACATAGATTATCCAGAAGTGTTGCAGAATATGTTCCATTGTTCAAATATGTTCAAGTGTTCAATTATGTACAAGTGTTTTATACTCATATCGTTCAGGTGTTTCCGATTTCTGGATGCGATGCAATGACTCGCACGCGGATTGCCGCTAAGCGAGGATGACTTATCTATATGAACATGAGGTCACTGGCTTAGCCATAAAGGACGATGCATAGTCTCGAACGGAGATGAGGCGTAACGAAAGAGTCATTGGGCGTTACCCATCATTCAGACCAAACATGAAGAGACTACTATAGATCATGGAGTCATACGGGTTATCCAAGTGTAGGATGCACTACCAAGGGCCCGTCCACTGGATATATTGCGTCATCCCAAACTAGAGAGCATCCTACCGATTTGGTCACGCAATATCCATATTCCTCCTAGGACGGTACGATCCCGGTGTCCCGATGATCGTCCAAGGAATCTATGTTATTACCTCGTGCACGAGTTGTCCGTGACCATGTAAGACTAGGGTTTCAGATTCACGGGATTCATGACATGACATATTGATTCTTTGATTCTTGATTCATGATTCTTGATTCTTGTTCATAACGAGTATGCTCCACGAGCTGTGATTCTTGCTTTATTGACATGGTGCAAATTTTCTGGTTCGGGAACTGCCTTGGCGACCTAACGGTCCCGGATATTTTTAGGTTCATACTTGCACGGAATGACTATTAGATAGTCTTCCGGGGAGAACTAGATTAATGCATGACATGGATAGTGTTACACGGTCGTGGCATGGATTATATGACAAGCATTGAAAGGAGGCAACGAATACTAGCTACAATGTAAGCAGAAAAGCATGCATTTATATAAAATATAAGCATTTACGTTGGCACGGTCTAAGGATAAACCGAGGAGTGAAACCGTACAGGGACATACCGAGCGATATAATCTAGGGCGTACAGTGTAAACAAGTAAAGCATTGCACTACGGAGAGTATACAACGATCTACTCGAGGCATAGCGGGGTCTACTTGCACAAGGCAAATGTAGCATGCGGGGGTCCATTTATAAGCAAAGTTTCATTTCCATGTTCTAACACAAGCAATACAAGATATGATTATTCCCTTAGCTAGGTGTGTTGTATTCTTTATTAGCATGCAGGGGGTGATTCACCTAGCGACTAGCATGTATCGTCTATATTTTTAAGTGTGCTGGCTAAGCAAAGACAAGTTCATCGTAGCCACCCAGCTTAGCGATGATTCATCTCGGTCGAGCGATACTCCGAGCGAGCCTTTGAAAGTCTATGTCTGAACTCCTGAAGGGCCAAGTCTGAAAATCCTTTGCCTCAAACGAGTCTTCTCGCTGAGTAAAGCGGGTCGGATCGTCGCACTTGCTCCGTTTGAATCGGCTGTCCGCTTGAACGGAACGGGTCGTTACATTATACACCACTCAGAAAAAGTCTCGTCCTCGAGACTTCCTTAGCGTAAGCCGTTCTATCGTATACTATCGAATCTATCTCAAGCATAACAATTGGTACCACTAGATCCGTTCGAACATAATTTTTTACTCGTTCCTTATACCGTGTCGCGTGTTTGCTGGGTCGGTCTCATTGAATGACTCTATCATTCAATCCAAGTTCCGACTCTGTCTCAACTGCGCCTTAGCATGGAACATATATCGCTTAACGCGGGGTATGGTATAATCCATCTTGAATGATGATCTAAGGCTGAGGAAAACTTATCCAAGTCGTTATACTCGTCCATGCGAATCTAACATATTCACTTGCACTAGCATTTGAGATCAGCATATCGCAAGTCTGGATCATGCACATATTCAAAGCGTCCTTCAAACATATGCATGTCAACAAACTTAGCGATAGCGAAGTCTTTGCACTCGAGTTTAACTTATTATTGAGTCTTGGATCGTGCACACGTTTAAGGTGTCCATCAAACATATGCATTCAACAAACTTAGCGAAGTAAAATCGGACAAGCTACTTGCGAAAATCTCAAAGGTTCTCGTATTACAAATCACGATAATATTTCCAACAGGGTTAATAAAATTCCAAGTCATTCTAATCCGACTCAAATCAAGCATTGCACTACCATTAAGCACGATCTATTCGATCAACCGACTAGCGTTCATCCGTTCGGGTCAAACATAGCACACATTTACCGTTTCTAGTCTAACACTAAGTCTTGTTGCCCCAGTTCTATGGCTTGTTCAGGCAATACTCTAAGGTCGGTCGCACAAGTTCTTTCACTCGGCACTGGGTCGTCTGCCTAATTACTAGGTCAGCTCACAAGGTCATAGGTACAAGTTCAAGCACACGGTTCATCGTGCAAATTCGTCGCACGATGCTCGCCCCAATTCCTAAGGTCAAACCATTGTTCATTTGTACGGGATATTCTACCCAAGCTCATTTTACTCAGATTTCTAAATATCGAGCACAGATTATCCTACACATATTAACAAGTTCGTTTGCACAGGGTTCGAGTTCGTTCAGTAAAATCCATGATATATCCAAGATGTATGACAAGCCTAGCAATTCGCATAGTCTATCTCTTTAAACATGTTTGATAGAACCTACTTGTCCATTATAAGTCTAGACCACAAAGCCATGATTCAATTCTAAATCCTTGATTATAACTCCAAGTCGTCCAACAAGATTCATATATTCGTTCACGAAACCATCAAGCGTGACTTACTCCAGGTTCTAGGCTAACTTATCCTTGAAATACTTCCGATTCACTTGTATTCCGAAATTCGTCTTATCGTGTTGAACCAAAAGTCAAGACGATCCATTAGTTGTCACACTCCGGTCTCTCGCAAGTTCGATCATCCTCGTTAGACGTGAGATCACCACGCCAACGCTCCCGCTGGATAATCGTTCTAATTCGGACGTGACGCATGTACGAGCATAGGGTTATGCTCGCACAAGACAAGAACGTCGAACGTTATGATTATCATTGAAACGATCGAGACTCCTTATCATTTTATTTTGCTCCATCCAAGTTATATATAAAATCCATCAAGTCATGTCCGTTCATGCCGTGATTAAAATTCGTCTAGCAAAATCATCCAACTTCAATCTTACCGTTTGATAAATCCATAGTCTAATTTTGGCATTCCTCAAACAACTAAGTTTTAAATATTCAAGCCAAAGTCTATCCACTTTTGATACGTTCTATTCATCGAGTTCGTTTGGAAAAATTATCAAGCATGTTCTCGTGAGTTCGATTATCCCCGCCGTACGTGAAATTACCACGCCGGCGCTCCCGCAGGATAATCGTTCTCGGCTAAAACTGATTTCGAAGGTTATCTTTTTGAACTAGATTGAAGATCATTCTTCCAAACTCTAGATCAAATCCGTTATCACTTACCTCTTTCATTGAACCACAATATTCATTCTCGGGCTAACTTCTATTCGAGCAATATTGTATTCAAGTTCAATCTGTTTATTTCAATTTGAAATCGCTCGTACGATCCATCAAGTTTTCAACCAGTTTTCCTAACCAAGATATCGATTTCATTTTCTTGAATCCCAATTCGATATAAGCCTTATCGCTTATTCAAGATATTCTTAATCATTCAATTCAACTATCGCACGAGACCTATGAATCTGTTTGAACATTTCTAAAATGATCCATACACCACTCATGAATCGAGTTAACCAATTAATCCTTAATCGGTGTTCGCATCACTCGCTAGCATATTCACCAAGTCGTTCCTTAGAATTCCTGTACGATACCCAAGCATTGCCTGATAAATCTTAGTCTCGTATATATCCTGTTGATAAGTCAACCAAGTAAACCATATTTGATTTATATCTACCGACACGAAATACCGTTTGAGCTATATCTCGAAATCTAAGCACGATTATCTATATTCGCCTTAGCGATAATCTAATAATGTTTCTATCGGTTGCCATTCTAAGTCTGATATGTCTTTATCTGAACGATATCCTAATCTCTCTTGTAACTAGCTTGCACCAAAAGGGTCTTGGCGCACGATACTCTACACAACTTAGCCGAAAGGCTGTGTGCATAGCTAACCGTTCGAACGATATTCTATTTCACACATTAACCAGCTGAAAAATCATGTATAGGTATTTGGGTTCACACATAACATGCAAATTCTAGCACGAGTCTATTCCCAAAAAGTCTAACACAGGTCAGCACAAAGGCCTTCGCATCACAATTTCGCACAAGCAATCATATCATTCACATGCACTTTTTGAAATTATTTACTCATTATAAGGAACATCCCATCGGATCAACGAGAGAGAGTATGCACATAACCTACGAACGAGCTTTCGAAACTGAGAAAATCGATAAGGAGTCCAAAGGCGTAAAGCTATGCTCTGATACCAATATGTCACGTCCTGATCTCCCGCAGGTAATCGACCGTCCCCGCTGGACGCGAATCACCGCGCCAGTGCTCCCGCAGGACGATCGTTCCCATCTGGATGTGATGCCACGAAAGCGTAAGTTGCGCCCGTGCGAGGCTATGATTCGAACATGCGGTAAAATAACTAAGCCACAGAGTTGCATAGATAGTCCGAGTGCAGCAAAATAACAAACACACAGGCGATTCGTAACAAGTTCACAGAGTCAATAGCGGAAGCATTGAATAACACAAGTATAGAAGTAAAACAAGCTCTTTATTGATATTGAACAAGTGTTACAAGCGGCGCTAGGCCGAGATTACAAGTCGCTCAAGCCCCTCTCTCTCTGAAATGATAAAAGCCTACAAAGTGGCTACAATTGTGGAATGATGCATAGGCGATGTTCCAACATTATGTCTTGTATATGTGCTTCAGTTCCGGACGTAACGTTCCAAGGCCCCAGAGTGAACTCCACGCCTTAGCACGCACGAAGGGGGTTTCCGCACCGAACGAGGTTCTTCCGTACCCTACAAGCAACCTGGTGGGTTATCAGTACATGAATGCACTCGTGGGGAGGCTTCTCGCCCGTTCGACAAATCCAAACACGTTATATAGGTTCCGTGCACCATTTATTAAGTTATCTTTCTAGTCTTGCCTTAGGATCAGTTTTATGGCATAATGTACAAGCCTAACTCGTGTGGCAGTACGCCGTACGATATAAAAAGAACACAGTGAGACTTACCAACTTACCATTCGTCCTTTCCTGTCCAAGAAAAACTAAGTTAAATCAAGCACAAGCATTTATAATAAAATCCCGGGACAATAACATAAGCAATAATAAGTGTCGTGAGCGAGGTTCTGTTTCAGGTGCACAAGTTACACAAATTATCCAGAAGTGTTGCAGAATATGTTCCATTGTTCAAATATGTTCAAGTGTTCAATTATGTACAAGTGTCTTATACTCATATCGTTCAGGTGTTTCTGATTTCTAGATGCGATGCAATGACTCGCACGCGGTTTGCCGCTAAGCGAGGATGACTTATCTTTATGAACATGAGGTCACTGGCTTAGCTATAAAGGACGATGCATAGTCTCGGACGGATATGAGGCGTAACTAAAGAGTCATTGGGCGTTACCCATCATACCGACTAAACATGGAGAGACTACCATAGATCATGGAGTCAGACGGGTTATCCAAGTGTAGGATGCACTATGGGTCCGTCCACTGAATATATTGCGTTGCCCCAAACCGGAGAGCATCCTACCGATTTGGTCACGCAATACCCATATTCCTCCTAGGATGGTACGATCCCGGTGCCCCGATGATCGTCCGAGGAATCTATGTTATTACCTCGTGCACGAGTTGTCCGTGACCATGCAAGTCTAGGGTTTCAGATTCACGGGATTCATGACATGATATGTTGATTCTTTGATTCTTGATTCTTGATTCATGATTCATGATTCTTGTTCAGAACGAGTATGCTCCACGAGATGTGATTCTTGCTTTATTGACATGGTGCAAATTTCCTGGTTCGGGAACTACCTTGACGACCTAACGGTCCCGGATACTTTCAGGTTCATACTTGCACAGAACGACTATTAGATAGTCTTCCGGAGAGAACTAGATGAATACATGACATGGATAGTGTTACACGGTCATGGTATGGATTATGTGGCAAGCATTGAAACGAGGCAACGAGTACTAGCTACAATGTAAGCAGACAAGCATGCATTTATATGAAACATAAGCATTTACGTTGGCACGGTCTGAGGATAAACCGAGGATTGAAACCGTACAAGGACATACCGAGCGACATAATCTAGGGCGTGCAGGGTCTACTTGTACAAGGCAAAGGTAGCATGCGAGGGTCCATTTATAAGCAAAGTTTTATTTTCATGTTCTAACACAAGCAATACAAGATGGAATTATTCTCTTAGCTAGGTGCGTTGTATTCTTTATTAGCATACAGGGGGTGATTCACCTAGCGACTAGCATGTATCGTACATATTTTTAAGTTTGCTGGCTAAGCAAAGACAAGTTCATCGTAGCCACCCACCTTAGCGATGATTCGTCTCGGTCGAGCGATACTCCTAGCAAGCCTTTGAAAGTCTATGTCTGAACTCTTGAAGGGCCAAGTCTGTAAATCCTTTGCCTCAAACGAGTCTTCTCGCTGAGCAAAGCAGGTCGGATCGTCGCACTTGCTCCGTTTGAATCGGCTGTCCGCTTGAACGGAACGGGTCGTTACAGCCTGGCCTTGAACTTGTCAACAGTTCTGTTTGCTTTCATCTTCTTCTTGAAGATCCACTTGCATCTGATGGGTTTAGCTCCTTCAGGCAGATCGACTAACTTCCAAGTATTATTAGAAGTTATCGAGTCAAATTTGTCATTGATAGCCTCCTTCAAGAAAATAGCATCTCTGGTCTTCATTGCCTCATTATAGGTAAGCGGATCAGCTTCCACATGATAGGTAACAAAGTCTTCTCCGAAGTCCTTCTGCCTCCTCACTCGCTTTGCTCTCGGCTCAGCGGGTTCTGGCTCAAATGTTGTCTCATCAAAGACTCTCATCAAAGACAACTTCTTCTTGGACTACTTCTCTATGAGAGATACTTGCCTCATCTGTGCTAGCAGCATTCTCCGGAACATCCGTGAGAACAATATTCTTGTGCTTAGCAAACTTGTCTTCAAAGAATTTCGCATTGCGAGATTCTATGATATGATTAGATTCAATATCAAGGAACCTCCTAGCATCACTCTTATCAACATAGCCCAGAAATATGGCCTTCGTAGTCCTCGTTCCTAGCTTCTGTATATTGAGGTCTGGAAGCTTCACATACGCCATACACCCCCACACTCGAATGACAATCAAGTTGGATCTGACCTTGAACCAGAGTTCATGAGGAGTAATGTCAGATGTCGCGAACGACAATCTATTCAGAATAAACGTAGCCGTAATCGCAGTTTCTCCCCAGAAGCACTTTGGAAGTCCTGCTGTCAGCAACATGGAGTTCATCATCTCTGTCAGCTTCCTGTTCTTCCTTTCTACCACTCTATTAGATTGGGAAAGAATACGGAGCAGTCCTTTTGTTGAAAATTCCATATTCTTTGCAGAACGATGCGAATTCCAAGGAACGATACTCTCCGCCTCGGTCGCTTCTTTGTCTTTTGAGTTGTTGACCGGTTTGACGTTCTGCTTCAGCTTTGAAGTCTTTGAACTTCTCGAACGCTTCATCTTTTAATTTAAGAAGATATGCGAACGCATACTTTGAGAAATCGTCGATGAAAGTCATAAAGTACTTCATCCCAGCCTTCGTGAAGAATTGCTTGAAGTCACAGATATCTGAGTGTACCAACTCTAGAAGATCTGTACTTTATCCCGGCCTTCTGAACTTGTCTTCTGAACGGCTTTCTGAAGTCACCCTTCTGAACGGCTTTCTGACAATCTTCGTCTGCACACAGACTTCACATATCTCCATCTTCTTACCCCATATTTGGAGATAAGGCCTAGACTAGACATCTTGTTAATGCGTTTATAATGTACATGTCCTAGTCTATTATGCCATAACTCAAGAGAATAACCAGAAGTAGAGACTGCATTAATACAAACAAAATGAGTTACAAGTTGCAGTTTAAACATCCATTCGGTACAGAAAGCTTTTTCAAAGTATGTTCCCTTATAAGACATTACCATCTGACCGACATTGATATCCATCCTCAGGCCTGCCTTGCACAACACACTCCCATAGACCAGATTCTTGGCAATCATTGGTACGTTCTACACGTTCTCCAATGTGAGAGACTTTTCCAAGGTCAGCTTCAGCACTACTGTACCAATCCCCTGAATATCAGCCCGAGACTTGTTCGCCATCGAGACCTTATAAGTGGGCTCGTACTTGGTGAACAACTTCTTAGAGCACACGTGGCAAGATGCACCGGTGTCTACCCGCCAGTGTCCACGCCCTGTGACTCAACCTGCGCAATCATAGCAACTAGGTTAAGCTCACCTTGTTCTTTCGGTTTAGGCTTTGACCTGCAGTCGCTCTTGTAGTAACCCTTCTTGCCACAGTTGTAGCACGTCACATCAGTCTTTGACTTTGGCTTGAATTCAGCCGACTTCACCTTCAGCTGGTTGAAGTCCTTCTTCTTCTTGTATAAAATTTTTTTGCTTTCCTTTAGAGTCACTAGCATGTACCATGTTGGCCTTAGCCAACTGCTTGGACAAGGAGTCCAACTTCAGTTGTCCACTAGCTTCATCTTCAATGTGAATCCAGTGAAGAAGATCTTCGAGCTGGATCTTCATTTTCTTACGGTACATGTCAGTCTTTAACTTGATCCAGCCTGGAGGAAGCTTGGTGACGATAGCCCCCACCATGAACTTGTCTTCCTACTTCATGCCCTCTTCCTCTAGTTTTTGTTGCATCTTCAAAAGTTTCTTGACTTGTGGTAGCATCACCTTCTCGTCTTCGAATTGTATAGTGAAGAATTTCTCGACAAGATGAATTTTAGACATTTTTCGTCAGTTTTTTAGTGCTTCTTAAGAGATTCCCAGACATTTTTTGCCTTCTCCTTCTTGTTGTAGGACTCTGTCATCGAGTCGTCCATAGCATTTAGAATTAACACCCTACAGAGGTCGTTATCTTTCTTCCACTTGCAGTGCGCATCCTGCACCATGCCAACTGTAAGCTCTCCTCCATCTTCGGGAATGGTAGGTTCAGGATCAACCAACACATAAGCAACATTGACAAGTTGAAGATTCAAAAAGATCTCCTCTTCCAAATGATGTAGTGTTCGCCATCAAACTTCTCAAGCTTGTGAAAGCTAGTATCGAAAAGGTTTGGGAGGTTCTCCATTCTAACTCGGATCTTGCCTTAAGATTGTTAGTCCCGGAGTCAGATCAAAGAAGGAAATATCCAAGGAGTAGAGACACACAAGAATTTGTCTCTACAAAATCCTGAAGAGAATTTGGTGTACTGAGATTCACACAAGAGTTCCTCTCAAGTAATACACAACTCCCTAGAAGCACAACACCAGGAACATGTTACAAACTGACTAAGCAAAGAAAAAGAAAATACAACAAAAAGCAGAAAAACGTTCTTCTCTTTATGTTCACAGACGCTACAATGAGAAAGAACGAGCACAAGAAGAAAAATATAATTAAAGGAAACTCCTTACTAGGGTGATCAAAATCATCGACGCTCAAGACAAGATTTGCCCTACACGACGATCTGCCCCCAGGATCCAGCAAGTTTAGAAATGAACTTCTGGAACACTCTTGGTCACCTTCGGAGTCATTCGGAAAACACTAGGTGGAAGGGGTCCTCTCTGGGCCTCATAAGCTCTGTGCTCTCGGTTTTTCTAACACCCCAAATGAAAGAGGAGCTCCTCTGTATATAGAGAAAATCAGCACCTATGCGGCCTGAGAAAGCTCATGCCACATATGCGCTGTCCGACCAGACACCAGGCCGCATGCGCTGTTTGAGCCGCATGCGCTGCCTGCGGCAACTCCGCCGCATGTGCCGACTGAGCCGCTGAGAGCAGATATCGCCGTCGGGCGCCGAAAGCAGCAGTCGTCCGGTACAGACACCCTCGGGCCGCATGTGCAGATTGGGTCAGATAACCATGCATCTCATGCGCTGCCAACAGCAGACCCTGTCCCCTCCATGGAAGACTCGCTCATACCAACTTGCCGCATGACGACATGGCCGCATAGCGACCTAGCCGCATGCACCTTACCTCATAACGCTTCGACGTATAGCGCCTTACCGCATGCGCCACGAGCAAGCAACCGTATATGCAACTCACGCATAAAAGGAGTGCATGAGCGCCATGCTAAGTGCAAAATGCGCTAACAAAGCGCCACTTTGTGCCCTTGAGCCCGAATCCGAGTCACTAAGCCCCTTGGGGGCTTAGCTCCTAAGGAAAACTTTCCAAAGGTGGTGACAAAATAAATATTGTCATAAAGGGGTTCACACTTAATCCCTCTAGGAAAGTCAACCCACATGGGCCACCACCCCATGTGCATATACCAATACTAAGCATAGCTATATATTGGGATATACACCTTGGTGGTTTTCCAATGTGGGACTAAAACTCCCAAAGCTAAGTGAAAACACCAAGAACTACTAGTTATTTTCCTGCAATTGTTATAACAATCCTCATCATGCTTTATGGTGCTCTTCCCTTCTAGATCGTCTTCAACTGTCCATGAATACTCATGCCATCTTTGACATCACAGGTTTTCTCTCCTGCTACTGATATTCCTCACAGATCTTCCTCCATTAGTGGTTCCTTAGGTCATCATCATCATCCAAGCCTTCTTCCACCAAAATGTGGTTGGCTAGCATGAGAACTCCATTCAAGAACTAATGAAAGTTTTATGACCGATTATCAACTTGACATCAACCTGTGTTCTGGTACCAAATTTCTAGCCATGTTAACATAAGCGAAAGAGGGTCTTGCCATAAAACCTATATGGACGGTTGGCAAGGGGTAGTTTTTAGTCATGCAGTTTAGCTCATACAACCGAGAAGCACCATCCAATTTTCCCTAGACCGTGAAAGTCTCTAGGGAAGAGGTGCGATGAAATGATTTTTGCTATACAACATATTTGTGAAACCCTAAGATTTAGAAACCACATTATGGGATGAGAGTTTTATTGATTTATATTTGAGTAATTGGGTCTCGTATGTACCATTTTGGCAACATGGGCTTAAGTGATGTGCACTTGTGTCCCATGTAGGGGTAATGTCCTGGTTGGCCCATGCACCGAGGTATGATAAATGGTATCAGTGCTACCCAGTGAATATGTTCCATTGCTGTCAGACTTGGGCATTCATACGGGTTGCAACAAGGACATTACGCCTTTGAGTGGGGGAGTTTGTGAAACCCAAAGATTTAGTGCCTTATTAGATATTGTATGAGAGTTTGATTGATTTATATTTGAGTTCTTACTCTCTCATGTATACATCCGGTTTAACCATTTTGACAAATTGGGCCAAGTAACGTACACATATATCCCATGCACATATAGCCCATGCACGGTCATTTCGTAGCCGAATCACACTAGCAATCTTTTATATATTTATTTTAGACTTTACTTTCATAACAATAGCAATATACATTTTTTTTTTTTCTCGTTCCCATATTTTGTCAATTGTTAGGCCTGAAATCTGAATGGAGTTCGCAAAAGTTTGTTCCCAAGTTTTTCTACTCAGTTTCTTTTAACCTAATTCTGTTCACTGTAATTACTTTCCAAACAATATGATTTGTTTGTCACACTGCTATATATGAGGTGATTCATTGATCATGCACATCGAGAACATATCATTGGTACTTCTGTTCTTTCCTTCTTTCACCCTCCCATTTATATATATGCCTTTATTTTTATTCAAAATTTTCTTTTTTATGAAAATATCTGTATCTGTTTCAGTTTTTAAGCACATATTTTTTAGTTTGATACATTCTATTTGTTGTGCCCCAAAATAGATTGTGCCATTTGAGGATATGACCTGTACATGATTGTTTATCCATTTATCATCTTCCCTTAATTACTAGCAATGTGCCTCGTAATCTTTTGACATGCCTTACATCATCTAGGATCCTTAATTTACAACATAGTTTGTCTTGTTTTACGGAAAGAGAGAAGGTTACATATTGGACCCATTACATTCAAAATGAAACTGGAAATGAATTCTACTACCATGATAAGAAGATAATGGGAATGACTTTAGTGTTCCAAAGTCATAAAAAGTATGGTTTGTCCATAAAGAAAAAGAAAAAAAATCGTCTGTCTTTGCTGCTCACTACATAAATGTCTAATGATTAGTTGAAAGGGTGTTGTTTGTACAATTATCACTAGTGTATGTGTGTTGAGTGTTTGCTAAAAGCATACCCCATAGTTCATGTGTTATTACTTGACAAATATGTTTGTACAATTATCTCTAGCTGTTCAATAGTCTGCTGGTTATGATGATAAGTATCAATCATTCTAACTTTCAGTTTGGGAACAATAAAAGCATCACCATTTATTGATTTATGCTAATATATTGGACTCTTTTCCATTTTTGTCATTGAACATGCTAAAATATTACATCTGATTTTAGGTTTTAGCATTACCTTGCTAAGGTCCAAGATATTGTTAAGTAGCCGGAGTAATGCTGTTGAACATTTGCGAATCTGTTGGATCGTGGAAAATTGCTCATTGCTGAGACAGCCATCATGTATAAGAATGTCCAACAAACCTATCACTGCAGCCATTGGTGTTCTCAGCTCATGACTGAACATAAAAAAATAAACCTGAAGTTAATCAGAAACAGCTATGGATCAAGCAGACATTCATTTGAATGAATGGCATATTACATGATAATGAAAAAAAATTCAATTGGTAGCAAATTCAACTTGTATTAATATTCAGTTCTTTTGTATCTTTGGAAGTCTCAAATTGAGAATGAGTACACTTCTGGAAAGGTGCAAGTAGAACATGTAATGTAGAATTGGTGTGGAGTGACATTTGTATGCAGCACCAAGAGCAGCACCAAGAACGACTCATAGAATAGGAAAAATAACGGGAAAATAATGGCGGTAAATGGTAGAAATTTTATAAATGGATGGACCTTAATGTATACCCAGATGACCTACAGTAGTTGAATAGGTGGATGAAACTACTCCAGTGAAGAGAGAAACAATATGAAGATGCTCACATCCCAAACTTTGGAGCAGTCTACCCATTGGACCCTTGGGAAAGAAGAGAGATGAATATAGTGGTAGAACTGGTCATCTTGATTTAGGTCTAGTCTGTCTTGGTTATAGAGAGAATAACATTCAACTGTCTATTGATGGTATATCTTGAAGGGCTTAAATGAGAATACAACATTCAACTGTTAAGATTGGCTGTTTAACTTGTCAAACTCTACTCTAGGATCCTACTATCAGAACAAGCCAACAAGAGTATATGCAGCTGATAAGTAACTTGATGATCATATTTTAAAATCACGATGGATGATAATGTCTCACATGGATGAAAAAGGTACATGAAGATGCACCAAAACTAATTTATAATCTTAACAGAGCTGTCCCTTCTACCGTTTGACATCTTATGTTGAAATTAATAAGATGAACATTTTTTATGAAACCTGATGAACATATTGAGATATGAAGTATCCTCATCGTTTAGTTAGTATTAGGAAATCTGCAATTCAAAGTAAGATGATAAGAGAATAGAGCTCATTGTTCGAGAAATTGGAAATAACTTGCATATTATGAAAAGTATGAGTAGCTGCCCCGACAATCACTCTGCACTTTACCTTGTAGACAACTAGATAAACTAAAATAAATTGGTAAGGAACATCTCAATGGACCTTTGCGGTAAGTTTGGATCTTTAGTGAAGAAGATTATCATATATATCGATTTTTCGAAAAAAATCAATATTAAGGTTTTATTGTCATCCGTTTGGGTCTTGTTAGATGCCTGATAGATTGTAGTAACTAAAATCATTAACTTCCAAAATTTTAATCAAAGTTAGTTTATCCAAACCATACTTTTAGAAACTTTAAGATTCTGGATAGGTGTTCAGACATCCCTTCTAACTGAAACAGGAATCCATTTTTCAAAAATCATCAAATATCATTAAAGATCATGATTTGCTGGTTACATCGAAACACACCCTTAGCGTTCCCTTTTTTTTAATGAGGATTTTGGGCTTTAAACTGTGAGAAAAGAAAATATGAATATTTGGCTGTTTGAGCACATTGAAATGCTTACTAACCTCATATTTGCCAGAAATTGACTTTTGTAGCTGCTAGATGCCTCTGCTCGTCTTCTTGCATCTAAATGACTTATTAGCTCTGCTCTTAGTTTCATTGCCTTCGATACACCACTTGTCAATATAAATATGCAAATGCAGCCAACAACCAGAATACACATAGAAGCTGATATCAGTATAACTAATGTTGTAAAACCTATTTGATCGACCTTTCCCATTATGTATTTCCTTGGAATAATGATCACACCTACCTGCAGAAAGTTTAACAACCATCAGATATGAGAATATTCAGCTGACAATGTTAGCTAATATGAAGAGACCAAACAGTCCCATGGCAAAATGCGTAGAACTACAGCAGGCAAGAGTCTCACTGTTTATCTTTGTTTTCTTGTTGGCATGTTGTTTCTGTTCATGTCTTAACAGTTTCTGTAATAATGACATTAAATCAAAAGCTTGCTAATATAATGCAAAGTGACGGTCACAGACTTCTTTTGGATTACATGTATAATGCATGTTGTACATTTTTGCTTAGAATCGTGAAGTAATAAAAACTGCAAACCAGACTGGTGTATAATCACTGTTGGTACACTTAATGTGAACCATCATATCTGGCGTTTACATTGAAATCCTGTTACAGAACTCAGATATTAATTAATATACAAATTCTTTTATGTGCAAATGATCCTGGAGAACTTGACTTATACGATCCAAAATGCATGGCTAACTTCTTCCTATAAATACACATTTGTGCACACTGAACGATTTATAATTCGTATCCACTCTCCCGTTTCAAACGAATGACCTCAGGTAAATTAAGGTGACCATATGTGATCGGGACTAGATACTTAGGATCTTTTATATTATATTATATTATATTAATATATTATTTATTTAGATTTAGATTTATTTCCATGGATTTTGGATTTTGAATTAGGTTAGACTTCTAGACTTCTGATCTAGATATGATTCTCTTGTTTGGACTTTGGATACAGTTTAAAAGAGTTTGAATAGGAATCACAGTATACCTTATCTTTTGTAAGGCCTATATATAGCACTTAAACATCTTGTTATTTCTTGTTGAATGATTAATAAATAAAAATTGAGACTTTCATGGACAGTTGGATCATGGATGTGACTCCTCGGTGTGGTTCCAAGATATTTACTGTATGGTGTGAGATCATCCATCTTATCGAGTGACTCGGTAAGTGTACTTTATGTTCTTTCCTTCTTTATTCACTATCAAACTGATACATTATTACTATTCAACCTAAAAGTTCCAAATCGATAATCTTAATTTTCCTTAAGTTCAACCTAACATCTACAATACCCATGCCTCGGATTTCGAATGCTTAAAATATTTTTTCATCCAAAAATTTGAACCCAGTTTGGTTGTGCGGGCATCATCCTACATTGTTATGTTACCTACACGGATCAAGCTCTTATAAACTCGGCTGTTAACCATAATCAATCTGATTAAGTTAGTACCAAGAACCAAGCATCATTTTATCTTAATTTTTGCAGTTACAATGCAGTCCACAATCATCAATCCTTACCAATAATCATGTAAACATGCATAATGGCAGCGAACAATAGATTAACATGCGTAGTGAGAAAGCATCTCCACATAGAATGTAATGTCATATATATGATCCTCAACATAAATATTCAATTGTGTTTCATTCCTACCAATAAATAGTCTTTGCTTTGACTGGTGGCTTTTGTCCAGAAATACACTAAGGATGATATTACCCCGACATGGCACTGGACTAACCTGGTTTTACCTGATCCACACCTGGACCCAGTTTTGGACGGATACTTTCCATTACCAAAGTAGAGTGGTCCTAAAAAGAATAGGGTTCGGTTCTACCTAAATCCTATAGGACCCTGACTTTGACTCACACAAGGTATAGAAAATTTTTAGACAAAATATATGAATTATAAGCTTTTAGTTACTATTTATATAGTGTAGTGAACCTAAACCCAACCCGAGTTGTGCGGTGAACAGGTAGAATACAGTTATCTGTACAGAGACCTGGTCCCAAGCCTTAGCATGTATAGGTAGGGCTTGGGTCCAAAACTTGGATCCGTAGGAGTTACTAGTACGGATCTATTACTACCCGGACCGACAGGATAACAACCCTAACAATGTGTCGAAGATGTTGACTGTTTTTCGACTGCACTTAACAATACCTATCTGGTTACTGGTCTCACGGAGCTGACAGTTTAGATGATGATACATACATACATGTTTTTTTTTTTGCAGAGGTTGGTGCGTCACCCAGGGGGAACTGAACGAAACCGGTCAGTTTTATGTCTTCAAGTGCTGATCACTTGGGGCAGTGCTTGTGTTCTTAAAAGGACTATAATCTCGTTGCTACTGCAACCACCTATTATGGTCAGTTTTATGTCTTCAAGCGCTGATCACTTGGGGCAGTGCTTGTATACTTAAAAAGGACTATAATCTCGGTGCTAGTACAACCACCTATTATTTTTGACATTCTTCTATGACTATTATATTTACATAACAAAAGACAAATGTTTAAACCAAAAATTAGTACAAACTCATTGACTTACTCTACCACATTGTAAAAAAAGATGCATGAGTAATTAGTATTACAATGTACATCTGTATCAAACTCTTATTGCTTGGACATTCCTTAGAAGCCAGAATTTTCTAGGAGGCCAACGAACCTCAGTAAGAACCTTGATTCAGCGATTCTTACTTGGGAGCTCGTTTTTTCGACGACAGAAGCTCTTTCCCATGCGAGGGAAGCATGTTTCCCATGCGACGGGAGTGTTTTCCATAACATGACCAAAATTTTAAAAGATGACAAATTTTGGGAAAAAATTTGGAGAATTTTTAATACACATTCATCAAAGTAACTAGAAACTAAGGATTACATCTTGACATCATAAAAATCATCATGCGTATGATCTCTATAACTTTGAATTGAACTTTATAAATTCTAATAAATATTAAGATATCTATAAATTTTGATAACAATAATTAATATGTTGATATGGTATGTTGGGTGTCATATTTAAGTATAGTATAAGCACATGGGAATATCCTGAGGACATATTTGGGATGCCAAAATATGTCACAGGATATTCCATTATGAGATTATTGTCATAATGATTGAGATCATTGTATTAATGGCTGTAAGGCTATATAATGCCAATGAGACGATCAATAAAATAATCAACTAATTTCAACATGGTATCAGAGCCAAGTTTCCACAAACCCTAGCCGTCACCAAGCTTCCACAAACCCACAGGAGGATTTCCTAGATCTCCTCCACCGAACTCTTCCACACCCCCCTTCTTCCCTTCTCCGCCCTTCGCAGGCCGCCCTTCTTTGTTGCTGCCCCATCCCGCTACTGCTGCGGCTACTACTGCTGCTGCGGCTGCTGCGACTGCTGCTGCTGCTGCAACGGCGGCTGTGACATGCGTGATGCCGCCTCCTCCGCACCAGCACGAGACAACGCCTAACAGGGATGCCTAGATCTGAAAAAAGGAGGACATGTTCGGATCTAGGAGTGGACGACGAGGACGAGCGTGAGTCGTGGAGCAGACGTGACGTGATTGGATAGACGACGCATCGATGGAGGAGATCATCAAGAAGCTAGATTCTGCAGAGGTGGCAACGTTGATGAAGTTGTTGACGATGTCGGCTGGTGAGAACACGACACGAACGTCGCCGGAGTTGAAGCTTCCCTCCATCGATCTGAAATTAGATGGACCAGCCACCTATCTGAGTTGGTTACGGCGGGTGAGAAGAACCCTCGCAGGAAAAACATGGAGGGGTTCCTGACGGGCGAGACGACAGAGCTGGACGAGGGCTCGACAGGACGCGATGAGTAGAAGTCCACTCATATGGTGATCTACATCTGGCTTCTCAACTCCTTAGTCCAGTCTATTACTGCCACAATAGACGGTATTGAGATGGTGAAAGATGTGTGGGAGAAGTTGAGAAGGACCTATGATGGTGTGGGGAACAACTTACGGGTCTTCTAGATAAAGGGGGAGATTGATGACACCGTACAGGGAAAGAAGACGGTGCAGGAGTATGCCACAGAGTTGGAGCGTCTGTGGTTGGATTATGATCACTCCTCAGATCGGGCGAGCTGCGGGGACCCTAAGTGTAAGGAGAGACAGGTGTGTCTGCAGGAGAGGACGATGAAGTTCCTCAAAGGGCTGACTGCAGCTTTCGCACAGAGGACGGCCCTACTTCTAGCCCAACCAAAGATCTCTAGCCTTGAGGAGGCTATCTCAGCCATGATCCAGGAGGAGACACGCATCAGGATGCAAGCCGGGACAGGTGGTCCCCTCGAAGCAAAGTCAACACTAGCGATCACCAGCTCAGGTAACACAGGATCTAAGGGAGAGCCCTGGCAGCATAACCGGCAGTGCTACAACTGTGGGGAGATGGGTCATCATCGGTATGCTTGTACCAAACCACCTAGGGAGGGAGATTCAGGTGGTGGACGAGGACCGTTCGGCGGACGAGGATATAATGGAGGACGTGGTCGTGGTCGAGGGGGTAGACGAGGCGGCCGAGGAGGTTATCGGGCGAACCTCCTGATATCAGAAGGGAACGGAGAAGCTGATGGCACCTTTACTGTGGAAGACCAGGCACTGGGAGACATGAGGAGTAGAACAGAGGAGGCGTCCACCTCATTCTTTGTTAGGGACAATGCTGCCATGTATGCCCATCCATCAGAAGGTACTGACGAATCACTTGCCCTTGCGTCTATCTCTTCCCTTAAATCATCAGACTGGATTATCGACTCGGGAGCATCTCGACATGTGACGGAGAATGCTAGTGAGTTTTCTTCCTACACTCACCTAGCATCAGCAGACAGCATTCAGACAGCTGATGGCACTTTCCAGCCAGTGGTCGGTAAGGGTACTGTTAATTATACAGGTTCAGTAAGATTATCCAATGTTTTACATGCTCCATCCTTTCCAGTCAGTCTCTTGTCCATTAGTTCTATAATCCTCCAACTTAAATACATTGTTTCTTTTGATATTCCTAAGGTGACCTTCCAGGAGAAAGGGACAGGACGAAGACTTGGGACTGGCACTTGGCATGAGGACTGTGGTACCTAGATCGAGAAGGACTGGACTCAGCATTGGTATCTATGACAGAGAAGGCTGGCATGGAAGGACTGCAGCAGAGGACTGAGGATACCTTGATACTCCATCATCGGAGGATGGGACATTCTTCCTTTGATACTCTAAGTAAGTTGTATCCAGAGATTTATGCAAAAACAAATAAAGAGAAATTAGTATGTGATGCGTGTGAGTTAGGAAAACTTACTAGGAGCTCATATGTTGGCACGGGTCATAGGAGCACTTTTGCTTTTGAGGTAGTACATTCTGATGTCTGGGGTCCATGTGCTACTAACACTATGAATGATTATAAGTACTTTGTTTCTTTCATTGAGTGTGCCTCTCGTGTTACCTGGTTATATTTGATGATAAATAAGAATGACGTACCTGCTTATTTTCGGGATTTCCATAAACATGTCCAGACTCAGTACAAAACAGTTGTGAAGGTACTGAGGTCTGACAATGGAACGGAGTATACCAACAGGACGCTTGCAGAATACCTGTCAGCACACGGAATACAGCATCAGACCACCTGTGCATACACACCAGCACAAAATGGAGTTGCAGAAAGGAAAAACAGACACCTTCTGGAGGTCGCAAGAAGTATGATGATCGACATGAATGTCCCACAGAGTCTGTGGGGGCATGCAGTGTTGACAGCAGCTCAACTCATCAACAGGATGCCCTCGAAGGTCCTCGGATGGAAGTCCCCATGTGAGGTATTGCAAGGCAATAATAGTGGGATACTCCCACTGAAGGTGTTTGGGTGTGTGTGTTTTGTGAAGGACAACAGGCCATCAGTTGGAAAACTTGACCCTAGAGCGGTCAAATGCATCTTCGTAGGCTACTCGGCAACCCAGAAGGGGTATGTGTGCTGGAGTCCAGTAGAGAAGAAGAAGTTTGTCAGTATGGATGTCCACTTTCGGGAGCATGAGCCATACTACCGCCAGGACGGAACTTCACACAACATGCCTAATACTGCCAGTATTAGGCGAGAGGGGGAGATGGAGAACTTAGTGGTAATCGATTTAGAAGTTTGGCATGGAGGCACGGAGAAGGGACAAGAAGGTGAAGGTGTTAGGCCTACGGCTCAGGGAGAGTTACTTACCTACAGCAGGAGAGAGAAGCAAACTGCAGGACCAGTACCGACAGTGCCAGTGCCAAGTCCCTTGCCTGCGTTCGTCCCAACTCCTGAGGCACCGACACCAACCCCCTTCAGGTGATACCCCCTCCTTCACAAGATATCATTCCTCCTACTTCTACTCCTCCTACACCACTATCTGTACGGAGGACCACTCGCAGCAATACAGAAAATCCTCCAAACAGATATGGTTGGGATATTGTTCAGTTTGTTTCTTATGACCATATCCCTTCTTCTCATGGAACATTTATAGCATCTTTGGATAGTATTACTGTACCTAACAATTGACAGGTTGCCAAGAACGATCCAAAGTGGCAAGCGGCAATGCACGAGGAGTTGGGAGCTCTGGAGAAGAACCACACTTGGGAACTTGTGAGACTGCCAGAGGGGAAGAGAGCAGTTGGATGCAAGTGGGTCTTTACCGTGAAGCAGAACCCAGATGGACAGGTTGAGCGCTACAAAGCTCGACTAGTAGCCAAAGGATACAGTCAGACGTACGACATCGACTATGACGAGACATTTGCACCAGTTGCAAAGATGAGCACTGTCAGGACTCTGATTTCTCTGGCAGCGAATGGTGGATGGAAGCTACACCAACTGGATGTGAAGAATGCGTTTCTTCACGGAGATCTAGTGGAGGAGGTGTACATGGAGATACCACCAGGATTTGGCACTAATTAGACAGTAGGCAAGGTCTGCAGGTTGAAGAAGTCCCTCTATGGACTGAAGCAGTCTCCTCGAGGGTGGTTTGACAGATTCAGAAGGGCGATGATAGGGATGAGATATCAGCAGATCAATGCTGATCATACTGTGTTCTTCCGTCGGAGTGGAGGCCACATCACCATGCTTGCGGTGTATGTGGACGATATGATTATCACAGGAGATGATGAGCAGGAGATCGCCTAACTCAAAGGAAAGCTTGGCAAGGAATTCGGGGTGAAGGATCTCGGCCTTCTTCGGTACTTTCTTGGGATTGAGATTGCTCGAGAAGCAGAGGGGATTGTTCTCTCTCAAAGGAAGTATGCACTGGACCTTCTCACAGAAACTGGGATGTTGGGGTGCAAACCTGCAGCGGCACCAATAGATCAGAGGTTCAAGATTGATGCTGAGGCTGGAGAACCAGTTGATCGGGACAGATACCAGAGACTGGTTGGCAAGTTGATCTATTTGAGCCACACACGTCCTGATATCTGCTTTGCAGTAAGTGTGGTGAGCCGCTACATGCATGACCTACGGAAGGGTCACATGGATGCAGTGTACCAGATTCTGAGGTACTTGAAAGGTGCTCCCGGGAAGGGACTAATATTCAGGAAGAACAATCACGTGAGCATCGAGGGCTACAGTGATTCTGAATGGGCTAGTTGTGCTGATGACAGGAGGTCTACCTCGGGATATTGCATATTTGTAGGAGGTAACTTGGTCTCCTGGAGGAGTAAGAAGCAGTCTGTGGTGGCCAGATCGACAGCTGAAGCAGAGTACAGAGCTATGGCCTTGGGAGTTGCAGAGCTGCTATGGTTGAAGAATATGCTGGTGGAGCTGAAGCTGGATCAAGGAGCCAAGATGAAGCTGTGGTGTGACAATCAGTCAGCTATTAGTATCGCCAACAATCCAGTACAGCATGACAGGACCAAACACATCGAGATTGATAGATTCTTCATCAAAGAGAAGTTGGATAGTGGATTACTGGAGCTTGGCCATGTTCCAACCAGGGATCAAGTAGCAGATGGACTAACCAAGGGACTCGCCTCAGTGAGCATGATTAGAGGATGTGACAAGATTGGCTTAGTGAATATCTTTCACCCATCTTGAGGGGGAGTGTTGATATGGTATGTTGGGTGTCATATTTAAGTATAGTATAAGCACATGGGAATATCCTGAGGACATATTTGGGATGCCAGAATATGTCACAGGATATTCCATTATGAGATTATTGTCATAATGATTGAGATCATTGTATTAATGACTGTAAGGCTATATAATGCCAATGAGACAATCAATAAAATAATCAACTAATTTCAACATAATACACATAAATTTTTTTATTAGCGCACACTTCCATCACGCTCCCAACTTTAGACTCTTCTAAGTAGTCGTGCTTCCCCGCTCCTGCCTCCGCTTCTGGCTTCTAAGGGACATTCCGGAAATGGTGATGTACTCCATCAGTGTAACATAAAGACTGGAATATAGAGGCTAGACAGTAATGGACCACCAAAAGTGTATAGATCACATAATAAGTGAGGCTCTATTTGACTTGCTACAATATTGGTCTCTATCATCAACTCATATATCTACTATACTTAATATAGTTTATCAACATATCACTTGAAGTAACTATGACAAATTACCTATAGTACACAGTAGTTCTCATGTAATATCCATGAGCTATTGTGTCATTTCTTTTAGGCCTACAGACATAGGAACCTTTTTTTCTTGCTATTTGTTCCTGATTTCTTGAGGCACCATACAGATGAATAAAACATAAAAATCTACATTCATTTCTCAGCTACATGATTCATGATTAGAAGCCTCTCTAGGACTATGTTTGTAAGGCTATTCCAATTCGTTATAATGTCATAGGACTTAAAATCTTATCCTATGGACATAAAATATAGGGTTATATACACTAACCTCCCCTGTGTTTTATGTTTATTACACTGACCTCTCTTATTTTGAAAATAACTACACATACCTCCCCTATGTTTTATGTAAAGGGTTATTACACTAACCACCCTTATTTTGAAAATAAAACATAAAGCATAGGGGAGGTCCGTGTAATTATTTTCAATATAAGGGAGGTCTGTGTAATAAACATAAAACATAGGGGAGGTTAATGTAAATAACCCTATAATATATATCCAGTCTTGAAAACCTCTCATTAGTAATGACCTAAAACATGTTTATCATCTAAATTCAAAGATTTGGAGGTTTCTTATTCTTCCATTGAATGTATGTGAGAATGGACAATTTTCATGAATTTATTTAGTATATTGTAAGATACTCCCAAATTAGCTAACATTCAACGTTCTGTTTTAGCATATAGGATCATGACCAAGGGTGTAAACCTTGATATATTTGTCTGTAATGACCAAGGGTGTGATGTTGATATACTCGTCTATGGCACTTACTATAAGTAAAATCAATTTATTACTGAACGAAAACCATATAGCTTAGCCACTTAATCCACACCGTCTTATTCTTGTTGTATTTACGATGAATGATGATACTGAATAAATGAAGTTTGAGAATTATCCAGTATTAAGTAATCTATCAAGTAATATCCTATAAAGTATCGTAGAATAGCTTGATTGTGTATCCTAGGGTAATGATACAAAATGATAGACATGAGCAACTCACCAAAGGGAGTCTCTTTAGATTTAGGAAAAAAGAATCGATGTAATATTTCCTCTTTCCCAAGATAACATTCTGAGCGTGAACTTCATGATTGATAGGAAACTGATCTCCGTATGTGCTCTGCAACCATTCTGCCCCAGATCTTAGAATATAATTATCAGAATCATTAGCCAACACAAGCCTCAAACCAGCTGTTGTATTCCTCAATAGGGGAGCATTTGTTGATGTCGCAAGTACATAACCCTCCCTAGTAGCCAAATACATGTAGCCACTGTGAAAGCCTACTAGCTCTTTCATCAGCTGACCTACACTTTTAAGTGCTGTGGTGACACCAACAGCCGCCACTATGTTTCCTCCAGAAGGATGTCTCACTGGCATTGCTGCTGAAAGCTGTGGCGAGTCTGTAAATTTGCTCACAGTAACCCCCCAAGATGCTACCCCGCCACTTACTTCTTGGAGAGGTGCAATATCGATCAAATCATCTGGTCGTATTCGTCTCTGCTCTCCTATCGTCTCACCTGTGATAGGATTGAGGGGTTCACTATACCATATGGATGAGACATTTCCATAATTGGATCTTTGGAGTTGGTTGCCCTGTTGATTCTTATGGGAAGATGTATTTACTAGTTCAGAGTAGATGTAGAATGTAGTATTATTCTTAACATCTCTATGAAATGCCTGGACAAAGCCATTCTTATAACTTATAGTGATGACGTTGAGAGATTTTCTGCTTGCAAAAAGAGCCCATGTAATGTTCTTCATCATTTGATATAGCTGTATAACATCAATAGTACAAATAAATTAAAGATAAACCAATGATAATAAAACTATTTATTCTTATGGAGTGGGGAAAGGATAAAGAGTTCACAGAGTAAGAGAAAATTCCACCTCATCTTGCTCTTCTTGGGAGACTTGAATGTCATAACGACCAATTACATATTCGGCAAGCTTAACTTGTGCGATAATTATTTCAACGGTGGAGTTCAAAATGTGCCACATTCTTAGTATGGGTCGCTGCAAAAGCTCATAACGGAGTCCATAAGCTAAGCTGTTTAAAGAGGTTGTTGTATATACCCTTGTAAAATGCCATGTCAGTATAGTCAACATTCCGATGAGAATGGCCAGCATGACCTGTATTTAGAAGTAGGAAATGGTGAATAGTATGCATCTAGGACCACTCGGTGATAAATTGACTTCTATGCAGATCCAGAATAGAATTTTATATGTGGCAATATGCTATCTATGGAGTAATGCAAAACTATGATATACATCAATGGTTGAAATCTTAATTCTTTAAGCAAAGATTTAAGTTAGAATGTGGAATGAGTGTGAATGCATGACTAACCAACTATTTGATGTGGAGTAGCCAGTAAAAACTGTCCTTAGACATATGTAGAATAATATAGCTTTTGAAATGGTGGCTCACTTTTTCTAAGTAATGGGGAAGAGGACGGAAACATGCCACTGAGACAAAAAGATGGTCTGTCAAGAACGTAGAGGAGGTATAGGATAGACAGTTGGAGAGATCTAGTGTGGATCGTACATGAACGATAGTTGGACGAGTGCATAATCATTTTACCAAGGCAAATTACTTAATGTTGAAACCTTTAATCCTTTCACAGATTATATATGAGAAGAGCATAGGCATTTTGAAGCACCATATGAGCCAAATGTTGATTGAAAGGAAACACCAGATATGCCAAAACGTATTCTTATATGTTTTAAATATTTGTTTAAAACATTTAACTATTCCTGATTGTTACGAGTTATTTAGCTAATAAATTTAATCAAATGAAATGTGCTATAATATTTGTGAGATATTAGGATCATGAGTAATATCAAGTTTTGATATTTCACGGTGAAATCCTCTAGAGATTTATATCACCTTTTCCAAGGGAATCATAATTATATTTTATTTTACTAATTTTCTGTGTTAGCAAAATCATTGTTGGAGGTGTATAATTAAACGAACACTGAGGAGAAAATTATATTTCTTATACATAAAGTTGGGTAGGACCGTAGGAGGATCTCTGCAATTAATGTTAGCATTCTAAGGTCAGGTTTTTAAGTAGCTTCCACTGTCATATTTTTTTACATGCTTAAATTTAGAAAGGAAGACGCAAGCCACTAAGCAAGCTACATGTCATTTGTATATGGATGTATAGTCGAGTATGACTAGGAACATATAACATACTCTATCAACATCATGAAAAGCTAATCTGACAATCAGTGGATTGTCATAATCTGCTTGCTTTTATATTCTACTTACTGACTACATGCTTTTAATATAATGCATTATGCTAATTAATTTTACTTCCACTTCTACTGTATCTCACGTTGTTCACCGGATCTTGATGCATCAAATTTATGGTAAACAGGAGATGATCAAAGTTATATGTATCTGTATGGACTATATGAACACTTTTTGTATATTGTTTTGTGAACACTTATGGTGCTTTGAAAATTATGCAGAAAACTTGAATTGTTTCCTACTCTGCAGAAACCTGAAGCAAACAATGAAGAAAGATGAACTCACCATCATGGCCATGCGTGCCACAAAGATGCTGTAATAGGACGAGAGACAGCGTGTAGTTGGGTGGTGACTAAGGCCTTCTTCATCTGCCTCCCCATGAACCACTCTCCCCTGGTTATTATTCATGGAGCATGATCTGTCCTCTCCGGGAATGACAGATGAATAGAACTTCTTCAGGATCTTCATTAGCTGCTGCATCTTCACTTTTCCGGGTCGTGGGATGTTTCAATCCATCCTCATGCTTCACCATGGCATGATCTTGAGTTGAGAACAAGAGTTAAAGGTGACTGTATATATGAAAGTGTGTGTATCTTTGTCACCGTCCACTCTTTGAGATAGGATTGTTAATTAACAATCTTTGTTAAAGTAGCATGCTGATCTGAATAGTCGGCAATATTCTTTCTTTCAACTGCTATGTTCGTTCTAGAAGCTGATAGGTTGGAGGGGAGATTAAAATAGGATATAGTGTAAAAGTTCCTTGAATGACCTCTGGAAAACAACTTCGCTCAAACATATCAATTGCTTCTGTCAATATTTGGTTGCGACCGTTCTTAATCGGAGAAGCAGAAGTAACATTAGAGTTGTAAACATAAACTTTGTGTGCTTATGTCAGTTCTTCTAAAATCGGACCGTAGATTGACCCGGATAAAGCACTGGGTCGGGTAAAACTGGTTTAACCAGTTAATTCAACCAGTGGTTCACTGAAAGTGTCCCAAGTTTAGTTCCTCTTGACACTGATTTTTACAAAAATATTCATTTACAAGCAAATTTTGAAAAAATAGCGGGTCAACACTGACCCAGCCCGAAAAGCTACCAGTTCACGAGCCAACCGATTGAACTGGCCGGTCCGGTCCGATTTTTATAACACTGGCTTATGTTGCAGAATATGAATATTAAAGTCCCCTATATCAAGTGCAAGAATCTTGAGGACACTGATTTATTTTAGTATATGTTTTCAAATAATATTTCTGAGGGTAAAGTGCAAAATTTTCTCGCAAAATTTACACTTTTTGCAAAAAAAATTATAGTTTAAAGAATTTTTCTAATTTTTAATTTGGTACAATTTGTACTCAAATTGAACGACGACGTCAACGGAAATCCAATTTACTGTCAACAAGGTTTATTTGGGTAATTTATATAGGAAAAAAATAAACTAATAATATACAGATGTGAAACAGTGGGAGCGGAATAAAACATGGGAGAGAAAATATAAAGAATGGTAAAATATGAGGTATTTTAAACATCTCTACTCTTATAAGGAGGTTTGAAAACGGCTCAAAATTGAGCCGTCTAAGTCGTTTGTAATTACTCCACTAACTATTTTTTTAAATAACTAATTATTTAACTATCTAATATTATTTATTTACAATTAAATGCTTATAACTCAAGTGGTTAAGGTAAAATATATTTTTCTTGGTTGCTTGAGTCGATTCCTATAAACGTCAATATTTATAATAATTTTTTATTAATTTTTTTTACGCATGCACGTGCACGTTACTAGTATATATAGAAGAATGGTAAGACCGTTACAATCTGTAATGGTCACGTGCATGAGTATTTCAAGTATGTTTTAGTCAAAATTTGACTATAATATTCAAATCGTAAGGAGTAGTGGACGGAGAGGATGATTTGGTCAAAGTACAAAAAATGCCAGGGTTTAATTGACAAAAAAAAAATCTAATTAATCTTTTTTTTGCTAAAAATGTAAATCCTGGAAAAAAAAAAACCCTATTTCTGATAACCTCCATTCTAATTAACGTATTCAATAGATACCTATACTATATGAAAAAAAGTTCAATATATGTGCAGCCAATTCTTTGTATTGATATTAATATTTTTAGTTTTAATTTTGGTATTGAAAGAAGAGGAAGATGAAAATGCAGCCAAATGCTAATTTGCCCGAGATTAAAGTTATAACAGTAATTGTTAGAATTGCTCAGCATTATCAATTGTTATGGGCTTCATATCGGTACCTAGTAATTGAGATCAATGACAAGCTTTCTGAGATCCTTCAAACAAAATGTGTGTAGCTCTTGAACTGATCACTACCAACAGCATGCTTTCATAATTAAGTTGTGGGGGTTCACAAGTTGCAATAATACTAGTTACTTGCAAAATGTTCATTAGTCATTATACTACAATTTAGAGAACTTCTATAATAGTCCTCGTCATTGGATCATGGTTTCATCCTGTGCAAAGTTGTAGATGAAGGATGAATAGATGTTGTTGTCTGTTGGGTCTCTTCGTCTCTCCCACTTGCAATGTTGATTGTTTGTTGGATACTTGTACTCTACAAATCCATACTAGTGTTGCTTTATGAAATTCTTCAAGAAATGCATGCAAGATGGAATCACGTTCTTCTTAATCCTATATATAATTGATGAATCAGAAATCCACTGCCTGCCACTAGAAAGAAATTGGTATCCTTATTATACCTAGAGAAGAGAAGTGGAGTAATGCATGCTACTTTTCATGTTAGATTATAGAGAAGAACATTTTATCCACTCCTTGACCAACTTTTATTCTTTCAATGGTCAGTTGGTTACAAAGAATATGTAAACGATAATGGAAATTTTAGACTCTACATGTCATTTCAAAGCCGTGGAGTCTAAATTTTCCATGGCATGCGTATCAAATAATTATTCGATAGTAGTTTACTATTCTGCAAGTGAGTATACAGTAAAATTGATTCCAGATTAGTTCAGCGTCAGAAATCTTACTCTAGGAAAAGACAATAGTTGGTAGCAACTTGTAGTAGTATATTGTTATCCTTTTCTACAAGGTTAAGGGAAAACAAAAACGGAAAATTTCGTTCAGAGCAAAATAATTTAATATATTTCCAAAAAAAGCATTATATTTTACAATTTTACATTCAAAGCATCAAAACGCCCTTTGGAAGGGCGTTTTGTGCTTTTCCGTTAACGGAGTTAACGGAGAAAATTAAAAAAAAAAAAAAAATTATATAAAAGTAAAACGCCCTTCCGAAGGGCGTTTTCTATTTTTTAAAATTTTTTTTTATCTCTCCTCTCTCTCACTCACACTTTTTTTTTTATTATTTTTTTTAGACGGAGAGAGGAGAGAGAAGAGCGTAGAAAAAAATTTAAAAAATTAAAAAAATAAAAAAAAATGTAAAACGCCCTTTTGAAGGGCGTTTTACATTTTTTTAATATTTTTTTTTCCGGAAAAAAAATTAAATAAATTAAAAAAATTAAAAAAATTAAAAAAAATTAAAAACGCCCTTGTGAAGGGCGTTTTACATTTTTTTAATAATTTTTTTTTCGGAAAAAAAATTAAAAAAAATTAAAAATAAAAAAAAATAAAAAAAAAATAAAAAAATTAAAAAAAAATTAAAAAAATTTAAAAAAATTTAAAAAAATGTAAACCTCTCTCCTCTCTCTCTCACACTCTCTCCTCTCTCCTCTCTCTCTCACACTCTCTCCTCTCTCCTCTCCCAACTTCCCCAAGGGCCGGTACTACCAGGAGCGTTTCTCCGACTGCCTCGGCGCTTCTTCTTTTTTTTTTCTTTTTTTTTCCAGCTCTCCTCTCTCTCACTCACACTCTCATCCCCGTCCTTGAAATCGGCCTCGGCGAGGAGGTCCTCAGCTCCCTCCCGGGATGAGAGTGTGAGTGAGAGAGAGGAGAGCTGGAAAAAAAAAGAAAAAAAAAAGAAGAAGCGCCGAGGCAGTCGGAGAAACGCTTCTGGTAGTACCGGCCCTTGGGGAAGTTGGGAGAGGAGAGAGGAGATAGTGTGAGAGAGAGAGGAGAGAGGAGAGAGTGTGAGAGAGAGAGGAGAGAGGAGAGAGTGTGAGAGAGAGAGGAGAGAGGTTTACATTTTTTTAAATTTTTTTAAATTTTTTTTAATTTTTTTAATTTTTTTAATTTTTTTTTTAATTTTTTAATTTTTTTTTAATTTTTTTTAATTTTTAAATTTTTTTAATTTTTTTTCCGGAAAAAAAAATTATTACAAAAATGTAAAACGCCCTTCACAAGGGCGTTTTTAATTTTTTTAATTTTTTTTAATTTTTTTAATTTTTTTAATTTTTTTAATTTTTTTACCGGAAAAAAAAATATTAAAAAAATGTAAAACGCCCTTCAAAAGGGCGTTTTACATTTTTTTTATTTTTTTTTTATTTTTTAAATTTTTTTTCTACGCTCTTCTCTCTCCTCTCTCCGTCTAAAAAAAAAATAATAAAAAAAAAGTGTGAGTGAGAGAGAGGAGAGAGGAGAGATAAAAAAAAATTAAAAAAATAGAAAACGCCCTTCGGAAGGGCGTTTTACTTTTATATAATTTTTTTTTATTTTTAAATGTGCTCCGTTAACTCCGTTAACGGAAAAGCACAAAACGCCCTTCCAAAGGGCGTTTTGATGCTTTGAATGTAAAATTGTAAAATATAATACTTTTTTTGGAAATATATTAAATTATTTTGCTCTGAACGAAATTTTCCGAAACAAAAAACAAAAGTACCCCCTATATATCTTTGTAGCCTCTGTCTACTTCTTATTGAACTGAAGATCACTTCATCACTGTCACCCTCATCTTTTTTAAAAAGAAGATGAAAAAAATGGTACCAAAAAAAAAGTACCTGGTATGAGCACAAACACTGTTTGGTATAATTATTTAACAGCCTTCTTTTTTTTTAGTTGAATACCTTTGGTCAAGATATTTGGAATTTGGTGTTGTCCATGAAAGTAAATCCAATCAACTTAACAAATGTTGCCAGAATTCTCTCTATTATTATAGCAGATATGAGAATAACAACACTTACGGGAACATTTGTACAAGGATTAGTAGTAAAGCAGCTGCAAAATTATCTTACAACAAATGTTAACTGAAATCCTTTTCTTTTTCCTCTTATGTAACCAAAGTACTTCCCCTACTTATTACCGCAACAAAAGCTAAACACAAGGATTCCAAGTACAACTAACAGAACATTGAATTTAATTACATGTATTCAACATCACTTCAGCAACAAAGGTTACACTGTAGTTTTACTTGCACGCACCACCCAATTACCAATAAATCTTTCTTTTCCACCTAGGCCTATGTTTGCAAATTGGAAGGGCTCTTTTAAGCAAAATCCAATTGGGGATGAAAATCGGAAGGCGTTGTTACATGCTATATGTAATAACAAAAAGAACTAGGAAAGAAGGGGGGTTACAAGAAAAGTTCTACAAAATGAAACCGGATACTATGATACAACCTCAAAAAAATCAGAAAGATAACTGATAACAGAAGGAGAATGTATGTAGGGAATTGAGGATGTTCAGATAAACTATTTTCCCATATTTCCCTTCAGTTCAACTGTGCAGCCTTTGCAGCTGACCTTGCGAGGATCGCAGGTTTTAGGGAAATCTTTGGGTCAATAGCTTTCCGAATCTTGTATACAGTCCATGCAGTTCCAATAGCATGGCCTGCTGCATTGAGGTCCCCAGTTGTGGCCTCACATGCCATATATACCTGATCAAAAGAAACTTAATATAGTGCACATACTTTTATCAGCATTTGCTTACCGATTTTATCGAGGGGATAAAAAAGGGTTTTCTGTTGTGATTTGTGCGTAGAGGAACACAGTGCCATAAAAGGCGGTCAATATATTACAAGAACTAACAACAAGACTGGAAAGGCACACCCTGGAGTAAATACAGATGCTATGACTGAAGTAAACAAGTAGCCATATAGCTACACATATACAAGTTTGAGAGCCTAAATTTTGTTGCTGCCATCTACATGGCTGGATCATCTTATCTGTATATGTACAATGAGTAAAGGGGAGAATATTTAACATGAGAAGTATCGATAATGTAGCCAAATTATGATTTTTTTTGTAAGTTGCAAGTCGATCATCTTTATAAAATTGCTAATGTAAACCAATCGATAGCAATCATCAACAACAACAATGAAGTCTTTGTCCCAAATATTTGTGGTCCACTATTAGAAAAACTCTCTTCTTGCATTATGCTCTGCAAGTAAATATCGTCTCCTTTCTTATGGCCACAATCCAAGTTGCCTAGGTCTACTCCTAGTTCTAATAGCTTAACTAATATACTATTAAGTTATAATTTCTGACAAGCTTTACCAAACTAATTAAGAAGATAAAGAACGAAAATATAGAGTTTGGATCGCACCTATGGGATACAAGTCCAGTAGTCACAACTGATGAGGTTGACAACACATTCTTTCCAGTGACTTCAACTGCATCACAGATCTTCCCTGTTGGTTGGTGGTTTCTTCCAGGAAACATTGGAGCCATAAGCTTTGAGATGTGGAGTATGGAAATGAAGCAATTTCACAAAAGAAAAGGAAATAAATGCTTATGCTTAATATTAACCAACAGTTAAATTCCATGAATTGAAAATACAAGGGATGCCTTCCGCAACACAATGGTTCTTGCCAGAATCATTCAAATTTCTTTTAACCGTTGGTCTAACCCTCTATTGCATGGAAGCGAATAGGACATGACACGATTGGACTCGACATCTATTTTGGTCAATCCTAGTGATAGTGTCCATGATGTGTCCAATACGTGTCTGATTACTGATACGATGCGACACAGACAAGACCTATTTATGGAGTGTCCGTGCATACTAGGTCTAATCCGACAAACATGCACCGATCCAAAAAAGTTGTAATTCCCTGAAATGTTTAGACATTTAACTACACAAGAATCTTAACATTTAACAATATTGAACAAGACAGAGACTCGGCCTAGAAGATATGCTACTTGTTTAGTGCGCTCATCTTGACTTTGTAGCCTTCAAATCACTACATAATATATGCCACCTCAAAGAAACTAATGTATGTTTTTTCTATATATAGCACAAAGGAACAGCAGGTTAATTTTCTTTTCAATGATTGTGCAGAAAAAAACTAGGATATGTCGTAGGTAATGCGTCATCATTGAACCTGCACAAAGAGGTACATATTGTTCTAAGTTATTTCATGCCTCAACTCAGACAAGTTTATCTCTATTTTCTTTTTTCTTATTACTTCTTATTTTCACATAATTCACTTTCTTTTTCTTCTTCTAAATTGCAAGCACCTGTCAAATTTTCACATAATTCAAAACATCTAACACTACAAGTTGCAGAAATATTTGCAAATATTACTGGTTGGTAGTGTACTGCCACTTGTAGAGTTTTAGTAGTCTCAGACATGTTTACGACACATGTTCAAGAAAAGGAATCATTGATCAAATTCGGCAAGTAACTAGGTGCTTAATCCGATAAAATCGATCAAGACAATTAAATAGAAATTTCAAAACAATCCACAGAAATGCGTTGGCCAAGTAATTTGATCAAACGGATATTAGCCATGGAATGAATGCCATAGCAAACTGCTACATTTTACAAACTTCTTTCCTACCAAACAGATGAAACTAATAAGCTACAGTATATAGACCCTCATGAAGAAAATACCTAAACCAAAAAAGACTGCAGAACATAAGATATAGAAAAATAAATAAGGTATCGCATACTACTATAAAGTTTATTCTCTGGTATCCAAGAGCACCATACCAAGAACTTCTCCTGACCTGAGTGAGTCGGGATTTTATCAAGCTTATTCCAGGATAAAAACATTCTTAAGACTTTGTAAGAAATTGGCATTCATCCAGATTGATGCAGGACACGAGTAAAGGACAACAAATATACAATTTATGATACAACAATCACGCGGACGCACAAAAACTATGGTCTAAACTAAAAGAATAATGCTTAAATAGTCTCAAAAAATTAACCCTAAAGATAATATGATGCAATGCAAATATAGAACTAAGGCTATGCTACAAAACCCTCTAATATACGACAATATATAAAGTTCAGCAATTAAAACTAATGAAGTTGTGCACTAAAGTAGGTGCAACAAGCAAGAACACTCAATCAAGAAGTGTTGTCCATTGATATCAAACCCCACCCACACACCGACGGACACACAGACCAAAAAAAAAAAAAAAAAATCATACTAGATACTAGAAAGAGGGGTTTATGTAAAGTTTGATGAATAATTGTGCTTAACTGAGGCCATGGGAGGGGGCATCAAGGGCCAATTTGGCTAGCCAATTACCTTCTGCTAAGAGGCTATTTGAAGCTGAAACGGGCTACATGTTTGATTACTCATCCATTTCACTGAGGGAAAACGTAATGACCTCACTGAGACAAGTGTGAATGCTCACTCTCCGAGCATTCCACTCATATGCTCGCTTCATTACGAGCATTCCACACAACGGGCTAAGTGAAACTGGTCTTCACAAAGTGTGTTTCCTTCTCAAAGAAGGATAAAGAGAAATACATGGAGAATCACAAGAGAAGGAAACAGGAGAAAGAAATATAAAGAAAAACAAGGGAGGCCCGACCTTGTATGGGTTTTGACAATTTCATGTGTTAGTAGTAGCGGCTGCAACAGGGAAGAGCAAGTAATTATCTATCTCTACTGGATTTTTGTTAGAGATTAACCAATTTAACACGATTTTATGATATTGATGCTTCATGGTACTTAAAAATTATGCGACCTAGCAAGCTTCCAACCTTTTCATGTATGAAAGTTTAGATGTTTTAGTTTCAAGTTACTTTGACTCAGTTTCCTACGGTTAATATCTCTGTATGTGGTTGCTTAAGATTTTTTTTACTATTTATCTAAATAATTTTCACAGTAACAAGTAGCATTTGTAGATTCTATATGGCAGACTACAAATATTAGTGTATGAGGACTAAGATATACCTATTGCTATTTGATCAAACCATGAATGTCTACCGACCACTCACGTAATATGACAAGTCTGATTTTGCAACAACCAGGCTATGGACCCTCACGTTATGGTTTTGCCGACCGGCTCAAGTATTCTAATTTTTTTGACAAGTCTGATTTTGTAACAAATACCCTATGGACTTCATTCTATGGTGTTGCAAATCAATGGAGAAGTTCCTTTGGTAAATCAGCTGTTGCAGATAAAGAGGAAGGGAAAAAGGATGTGACTGCTGGAAAAGCATGGAAAAAAAAGGCTCGGATGGTACGATCCCTCCGTCACCCCAGAATGAAAGGGACGATCTCGTAGTTCTTGGACCATCGACTCCCGGGAAAGGGTAGAAGGAAAGCGGAAGCGAGAATGTCGGCTTGAGTAACGCAAACATTGGTGAGAATCCAATGCCCCGAATATAAGAGAAGACGATTGTAGAAGATAAGATACGGAAGTATAGTTGTGAAAGGAGAAACACAATGTTTTTATTACCACTTAGTAATAAAGAGGAATGGCAAATAACACCAACAACTACAATGATTAACCAATCTGGCAATTTGCGTGCTGAACGGTTTCGATTCCAGAAAAACAACAACAGCGGAAGCAGATTGGGTTAATTGCTTGTAGTATCGAAGATGTCCTACGATATGCTGAAGATCACACAAACAAATATCTCACGATGACGAGAATAGCAAGGCACCAATTAACCGAACAATAACAACCAATAACAAACACGCAAACACACAAACGTGGTTCGGTCAAGCTCAACCTACTCCACGGGAAAATGGGATAGATAACTTTATCAATGTGAGAAAACATTACAAGGATTACAAACACAATGTTGTAATTGGAAACATTTCCTTACTCTCATTTTTCTTCTCTCTAGATTTCTTTAATGGTTTCCATAGCAAATCCTAAGAAAATGCCGTTCTCAAGAACTCTCAAGCAATCCTCATGACATCCAAGCTTCTTCAAGGCATCAAGAAACCCAATCTAGGGCACAAGGAGACCCTTAAATCGGATTTCCAATCTTTCTAATGTCATGAGCAATCTGGACCAACGATGGCAACCATCTTAGATCTGATATGTTCATTGATTATAGTAGATACCGACTCACCGGTGTACCGCCGACGCATAGCTGGTATACAGTCAGAAGATAGTGTGAGTAGGTTTTTTGATCAACAAATCTGCTGGAACAAAATCTCACTTCACCGGCCGACCGATGGTATACCAACGGTATACCATCGACATGCCGGTCTGATACACTTGTCTTTTAATTTATGTATCGTTGTTTCGACTCCTTCTGGGCTTCTCCGATCACCAGACGACGCTCGTCGCACTCCTTATTTAAATTCGAGCCATATACAACAATCTTCACCTTGGCTTGTCGTTCAACTAGGAGAATGTTGTCGATACTCTATTCTCTTTTAACTTTAGCATCTATTTTGTTTCACCCCATTGATACGGTCTTTAGTCAGAACTGCGAAAATGCTCACCGTCGCAGTTTTGCCCATACTTAAATGCGGTTACTAATACAATCTTTACTCAGGACTTTAAAACTGCCTGTGGACATTGTCCTTGTCCAGAACGAAAAAACTGTCACGACCTTCCTATCAAGGCTCAGAACCTTCCTCAAACTTGAGTACTTGAATATATGTAAGTCAAGACGGACTTGAACTTCTCTACAGAAACAACCTTTGTTAGCAACTCTACCGGGTTTATAATATCAATCTTCAAAAGATCAATCACCTTATTGCACCATTCTCGTATTTGTAATACCGCACATTAATGTATTTCGTACAATCATGGTATACGGAGTTCTTCACGAGATGAATTGCACTTCGACTGTCAAAAACAAGGGAACCTGCACCTTATTGTGAACCCAAAATTGCCAAGTACGTTATTTAACCACATGGACTCCTTTTATGCCTCAAATATAGTCATGTGTTTCTAAATCCATATATGAAAGTATCACAATATTCTGAAGTGTCAACCTCCAATTAACTGGAGAACCTGCAAGTGTATATACAAATCTCCTAGTGGATCTTCTCTTATCTAAGTCTGTCACGATCCGCACCCGGAATAAGGGTACAAATACGTGGGTACGTCCAGTCTACGTCGCAACATCGGCGGTAGAACGTTGTCTAGGTCAAAATACTATCTATCACATCTCACAATAATATATAACCTGACAATTTTCTCAACTCCATAAGGAGGACAAGATGAATATAAATATAATGTCATACCAATACTCAATTACAATATAATCCATAGAAAGATGAATGGCACGATAAAGATATGAAATGATATAGAAAAAGTTCCAACACATAAGTCTAGAAATAAACATCTTAACACAATATCAATAATTCTAAGAGTCTAGTTAACACAATAACAACATAAGTCTCAACATAGTACAACTCAGAATATCTCAAAGTAGAACAATCCCAAATACAAATGAATGATAGGCTCTAAGTCACTACTAATGGATCCTCTACTAGAACGGGATCCTTCTGAAGCTCCTGGATGTAACCCTCATCTACTCCTGGGCCATAGTATGTGGGACAAATGTCCTCGAGATCCTCTGAAAAATGTTATCCAGTTAGGATTGGAGCGAAGCACATAAACTAACAGAAGTTCCATTTAAATTGATAAAGACTATAAAACAGCGAGTAATGAATATACATGATGGAAATACAATACTGGAATGTAAGAAAACTGGAGAGACAATCATCATATCACAGGCAATAATGAACTATAAATAAACAAGGGAAGGACTATATCAGCAAGTGTAAACTGGAATAGAGAAATGAACAACTACTAAGTTCCTTGAAATATTAGTTATTATGTGATCGACTTGGGACATGATCGGGCTCTACCATATATGATTGGCTATGCACAAGTACATGTATGGGATCAGGTCAATCAAGTAAGATTGACTATGCACAAGTACAGGTAAGGGGATCAGGCCAATCATATATGGGAAGCTATGCACAAGTAATAAGATCAGGCTACACCCTCGTATGGTGAGGGTGAGCTATGCACAAGTAAGTGGGGTATGATCACATAATCAACTAATACTTTTTCGTCCCCGGCTAGTACGATGGATCCAATCACGGCTCCTCATGACAGATATTTTTGATACTAGCTCATGAATCCACTGTGTCAAAAATCAAGTATAACACTACAGAACTAGAATTATAGTAATCATCAAAATAACGAAAACTGTCAGAGAATGTACTCGCATATGGTCCCGAGCAAGGTGTGAGGATCGATGTTCAAAATAGAGTCACAAAGACCTAAATATAGAATAATAACGTTAATGAGTGGTATGAGATGATAAACATGGTTAACTAGTTTGTTGTGATATTTTGATGCCACTTCTAGGTCTTTACTAGGGTATACTAGTCCATACTAGGCTAACTAGATTAATACCTTGTTATACTAGGTATTCTATGCCACAATACCCTATTACCTACACTACATGTTAGTATTTTGACTTTAAATATCTTATCTTAATGCCTAGTTCATACCTATATACTAGACTATATATATTGATACTAACTATACTCCAAAGCCTCCCTTAGACTGACACACTTGGTATGCACAACAAGACCTCTCCTTAGTATCACTTAACTAACACTCTTGGTATCATCTACTTACCCCCAACTGAAACAAAAAAATAACTGATATCTTAATTCATCCTGCTACCAACTCACAACCTTGATTTCTACTTGGTATCACAGTCCTGAACACCCCCTATACTTACTCACTGCCCCTGGTTACTGATACTGACATTTCCTAAAATACCCCATACTCATCATTACTGACTATAGTATGGGTAGACGGCGATGCTTGCAGCACAGGTAGCAAGCCCCGCTACAAACTCCCGCCTTACCCGTGCCAAGTTGCTAGCACGACTAACTGTTGTTCCGCTTGGGACGAATCAGCCCGGTTGCCCCGACGATCATTCACAGGAACCGTATACCTTGTGCATAAGTTGTCCATGACCATTGACTATCTAAACACTAAGTTAACATACGAAGCATTTCAAGACATCAACATGAACATAACTACTTTAGCACAGTGCGATGGCATAGTCTACTAGCTGATATGATTGAATCATAAGTTATGTACTACCCATTGAACAGTTATAAATAAATAAGTTCTAACTACAACTGAACACAAAATAGATACATGTACAGCGGACAAGCATGCAATAATATGACTGTATAAAAATTTATGTGACAAGCATTAAGTTTTTTAAGTCTACTTCTTCTTTTATCTTGACTCAATACTATTCTTTTGGTATCGTTGATTGGAATGCACAAATGAGTCAAATTATTAGGAATGAAGACTTCGAAGAAGGGCGCAATTCGGGAGTAAAGCCACTCACAAGTTGGTAAATCGGAAGAGAAAAATAGGAGATCTTCAAGACTCTGTAGTGCCCCGCTCCGCGTAGGCACTATGTACAAGTGATATCGCTTTGCTTGCTCGAGCAAAAGTCTTCTTGGAGAGTTCCAGATCGAACCACAAGACGATTGATCTATGTGAGTGGACAGAACTTCATTCTCTGATTCTTGCATGCCTTAATAATGAATCTAAGTTTTTTTGAATGCTTGTTCTAAGAAATAGTTTCATAAGAAGAATGATAGAACCTGACTCTGCATGCTTAATAAGTGTCATAACCTGATTCCTTGAAATCGTTGGGGCGTCCCCCGAATTGTGACCACCGTACGGGCATGGGGTTGCGCCCACACAAGGCTAAAGTATTTTGCATAACGAGCACATATTCAGAGTGCGCAGATAAATTAAAATACATATTTGAAACATGGAAAAGTTCTCTTTATTGATAATGAACATCTATTACAAACTCTTGAACGAGTCAGCTATTTTGTCGCACGGGCTTACAAAAGTGTTGACTCAAAATGAGATAGCAGTCCTGTACATTACATTCCTTTACTAAACTTTAAAATAATAAAGACCTCCGGGCTGGAGGACGGCTTTGCCACAGAGCTGCATTGTGTATTGAGTTGCAAGCTCCTTCTCTTCAAAATGCTTCAAGGGGGCACGATCAGGATGCGCCTACAGCTGGACTGGATCGAGAAGATGACTTCGGCTCATCGCTCGGTTCACCTTAGTGCGGAGAACATGTTTCAACGAGGGTCAGCATGTCGAAACATACTGGTGAAGGCGAGCTAACCCTACTATACCAATCAACACGTTATTTTAATAAAGCATGCATATTGTTGTGGGTTTCTATCTTGCCTTAGTTCATTTACAAGTAAGCAGCATATATAATTTACTGAAATAAACTTGTCACCGTTTGGTGACTTTTACCTGTCCATCTGAACGACCTGCACAATACTTACCATGCCTTCCCTGCCACGAAAACATAAGTTAGTTTACAACAGGTTTAAATATACAAAGGATCACTGGCATAATGCCACGAAGGACAATTTATAGTCTCAGGACGGAAGGGTGTGCAACGCGGGTGGCGAGCCCCCGCTGCACGCCTCATTCCGACGATACAGACGACTATACAGACATTTCGTCCGGATCGGATTGGTCCCAGTGCCCTGGCGACCGTCCGCAGAAACCAGAAACCTTGTGCACAAGTTGTCCGTGATCGAACGATATGTTAACTAATTTAGCAGATCACACAGTTGAGGCAACACGAGTACAAGACAAGCAGAATTTTATGATTCATTTTGCAGAGCCTCACTGAACAATTTATGTGCATACAATATGTGTTCCATACTTAGCACGATTTATAGAACATTTGCAATGAACTAGCATACAATAAGATAACAGTTCACAAGTTTAATCGACAAGCATAATATCCCAAGTCTATTCCCTTTTTATCTTGTAGTCTTTTAGTTATTACTTGGTATCGTTTGATCGAAGCAAAGAAGAATGCAAGATTTATTAGGTGTGAAGACTTGGAAGCAGGGCTAGATAATCGGGATGGTATCCACTCACTTAGTTGGTTGGAAGGGAGAAGGAAAGAGGCGCTTCAAGACTCTGCTCGTAAGCCGTCTACTGCTCGTTCACCTGCATCACGAACAGCTCGATCAATACCTCTTCCTCTCTTTCCATACTCGGAATTGAAATGCAATGCAATGAACAAAAATAATGAAATCTATCAAAACCGTTCAAGGAAAACAAGCAAATCTGAAAACCAACTCAAAGCACAAAAGCGACAAGCGACATCGAAATCTGAGGCAATAAAAGATAACAGCGGAGAGGTCCCTCCTGACTCTGCCGCTAAGTTGATCCCGGGGGCACGGTCCACTGAATATGGAAATCGATTCCGAAGAAACAAATCCATAACGAGGACGAGTTCTTGTTTTAATCTATCCCGATCGAACGATACCGTCTTGTATTCCATAGCCGTGCTCTCCGCACCGGGAGAACGGGGCGCTACATCCTACCCAACTAATTGAAAGTTTCGTACCGAAACTTAGGAATAGAACCTACCGTTAGGGATTATTTTATTATGGCAGAAGCTTAGAGGGGAGCGAACAATCCCGAGATACGTGGTCCAGTCCGCCACAGTTGAAACATAGACCTTTCCGGAGGCAGCAATTGGCAGTGGAGTGCCCCGACTTTTTGCAAAAATTACAGAATGGTCTCGGGTTTCCTTTTTGTGGACAGCCATGGTTAGGGCACTTTGCAGCGGTGTTTCCTCTCTCGTTGTCTTGGCGTTTGTGATTGTAGGTATGCACATCGCCTATAAAAATGTGAGGATACTGCGGTTCAAGAGATAGAGCATGATTTATGACTCCCCATATGGTCTCGTACTGATGAACGACTACGTGCGCATAGATGACAGGGCGTAGACCACCTTCAAACCTTCTAGCTCGACTCGCTACATCAGGTAAATAGGCCCTAGCGAATTTGGAGAGTCGGTTGAATTCGACAGAATACTGTTTAACTGTCATGCTGCCTTGCCTCAGTTGTACGAACTCGTTCTCCATCTGACGTTGTACTGAAGGGGGTATAAACTCCTCTTCAAACGCGGCACAAAAAGTCGTCCACGAGATCGCCTTCTCTCCATGGTCAAATTGGAGAGATCGTCGATGCACGTCCCACCAATCGTGCGCGTTGAGGCAGAACTGAAGTTGCACGCAGGCGATGCGCTTCTCTTCGGGGACCTCTAGCAGAGCGAAGTGGTCTTCAAGTTGAGCCAACCAATCTAGAGCAACGATTGGGTCCTCAGTCCCGTTGAATGGAGTGTTGCAGACTTTCTTGAAGTGGCCAAAGTCGAAGGCAGTCACGTCCCTCGGCCTTGGAATTTGCGGCGTCTCTACTTCAAGCGCGGGTTGTTCCACCGAAGTCGCTACTGTTGCGGCGGAATGGTTGGAAGCCAAAGTCTGAATGATCTGTTGCAAGGCATCTACCTGCTTCTGTTGGACTGAGAATCGAGCTTCTATATTGTCTTAAAACTTGAGCTGACTCTCCTCCGCTCGCTTCTTGGCCCGTTCATAGCGAGCCTCGTCCCTTTGTTGGTTTGCCTCCAACATCCGCAATATTTGCTGGATGGGATCGATGCTTGGCATGGCTCGCTGGCTCCTTGAACTTCCCAAAGTGCCCGAACTACTTTCTTGGCCTTACGTTTCGTCCGGTGCTAGCGTTGCAGATTGCGCTGGTATCATTCCTTCAAAAGAAGGTAAATTATATTAGGATCATAATGTATTATGGACTTATTGCATGAACGTATCTCATTTTGGCCTAGTGAGTTCAAGAGTTTGCACAGAAATTTGATCGTTAAAGGAACTTTTCCAGTGCGAGAGTCTAAGGAACTTGAATCTATGCTCTGATACCACTATGTCACGACCCGATTCCTTGAAATTATTGGGGCGTCCCCCGAATCGTGACCGTCGTACGGTCCTGGGGTTGCGCCCGCACAAGGCTAATGTGTTTTGCATAACGAGCACATATTCAGAGTACGCAGATAAATTGAAACACAGATTTGAAACATGGAAAAGTTCTCTTTATTGATAATGAACATCTATTACAAACTCTTGAACGAGTCAGCTATTTTACCGCACGGGCTTACAAAAGTATTGACTCAAAATGAGATAGCAGTCATGTACATTACATCCCTTTACTAAACTTCAAAATGATAAAGACCTCCGGGCTGGAGGACGGTTTTGCCACGGAGCTGCATTATGTATTGAGTTGTAAGCTCCTTCTCTCCAAAATGCTTCAAGGGGGCGCGATTAGGATGCGCCTACAGCTGGAATGGATCGGGAAGACGACTTCGGCTCCTCGCTCGGTTCGCCTTAGTGCGGAAAACATGTTTCAACGAGGGTCAGCATGTCGAAACATACTGGTGAAGGCGAGCTAATCCAACTATACAAATCAACACGTTGTTTTAATGAAGCATGCATATTATTGTGGGTTTCTATCTTGCCTTAGTTCATTTACAAGTAAGCAACATATAGAATTTACTGAAATGAAACCGTTTGGTGACTTTTACCTGTCCATCTGAACGACCTACACAATACTTACCATGCCTTCCCTGCCACGAAGACACAAGTTAGTTTGCAACAGGTTAAAATATACAGAGGATTACTGGTATAATGCCACGAAGGACAATTTATAGTCTCAGGAAGGAAGGGTGTGCAACGCGGGTGGCGAGCCCCCGCTACACGCCTCATTCCGACGATACAGACGACTGTACAGACGTTCTGTCTGGATCGGATCGGTCCCAGTGCCCTGTCGACCATCCCCAAGAACCAGAAACCTTGTGCACAAGTTGTCCGTGATCGAACGATATGTTAACTAATTTAGCATATCACGCAGTTGAGGCAACACGAGTACAAGACAAGCAGAATTTCATGATTCATTTTTCAGAGCCTTACTGAACAATTTATGTGCATACAATATGTGTTCCATGTAGTGCCTCAAATCTCGATCCGACCGGGACGAGCACTATGTAATTGGGCTTGTGGCTAGTCCGTCTGAGTCATAACTTTGATCTCGGCATCTTCTTGCCACGGACGAAATGCGATGATCCTTTCCAACTCATGGAAAGGCCTCTATTGAAACAAGTCCAATAGTTTTCGTGTTTTGGTTGCTTGGTTTTCTTGATTGTCGCTTTGAGATTTTGATTTGGTGTTGCTTTCGATTTGCTTGGTTTTGCTGCTGGTTTTATCGTTTGGAGCTTGGATTTTGGGGAGTTCGGCAAAGAAGGATAGGCAAGATTTCTAACTCGGTGCTTGTGCTGTTTCAGGTTCGCGTAACTGACGTTTGATCGTCGCTAGCGGGATTCCTAGTTTCAGCCTCTTTTTCCTTAACCAGTGAGTGGTTTGGTCCCTTCTTTCCTACTTCTTCATGCCAACATCTCTAAGTTTCAATCGTTCACTCGATGATGCCCGATTGGACGCCTAGGAAATCCTTAGCCACAGGCATGCCAGCCACTAAGAAAGGAACATGGGATTTGTAGACTAATTTATCATATGCTTGCATACCTTATAATTTGAGCTTGTTTATAAGAAAAGTTGGTTGTTGGTGGCGGCCTGGTGCCTTGGATAGAGTTTTGGACTTATGGGATAACTGAATCGGAACACCGCTTGAGAAATATGAACTGTTGCATGAGATATATATATATATATATATATATATATATATATATATATATATATATATATATATATGTTGCTGTTTTACTTCTTCTGTTTATTTTGATGCATTGTATGTAATATGAATTATTCATGCATTTGCATGGTCTGGGACAACTTGTGCATAGGGTTTGGCATTTCCTCGAAACGGCTTTCTGGGGCACTGGAACCGTATCGATCCGGAGGGAAATATTTGATTCATGCTCGTCACGATGCATAGCGAGACCTCCAGCGGGGCTTGCTACCCGGGCTGATAGGGCGCGCCGCTAATGCTTGAAATATGTCCCTAAGGTGTCGATCACACCAATGACCGCATAGACTAGAACGCATGCTAACTTATTGTCTTGTGCAGATGGTAAGTATATTTGTGTTTTGTTTCAGGGAAGGCGTGCATCGATTGAGTAAGCAGACGGTGTATTGGTTGGATTCAATGTTATTTTCATTCCTATCAAAACATGCAACTGATATGAATTGATTTCACTTGCTTCCTTATAGAAGCTATCTTAATGCATGCTCGCCCCTAACAAGCTAGTGTCGATTTAGTTGAGTGGGTTCATCCCGCTCACCAGTACAAGTTGAGTACTGACCCACGTTGTGGGCAACTATTTCAGGCACTCAGACGGTGCAACGCTAGAGCATAACGAGGAGGCGTTAGGAGCACCTCTATTTTGAAGTATAACTGGAGTCAGTTCATTTTGGAGGCAGGGACTTCAATCTATACAAGGGCGTAATGTACAAACGGTGTGGACTATCTGACGGAGCGTGCCCTGCATTTTGAGTTATCTTTTGTAATGCAATTCAAATAGCCGAGAAGGCGCATCAATGTAAACTCTATGTAAATTTCTCTGAATTATCAATGAGAAAAAACATGTTTCTTCCGCATTTGTGTTCAAATCTCTGTGAATGTATTTTATAAATTGTGTTTCAAAATGGGTTCCTAAAACTGCAAGTTCTTGCCTTGTGCGAGCGCAACTCCAGGCTCGCACGGCATCACGCCCCAAGCGAGGACGAATCGGTTCCGTAAAGGATCCGGCGAGGACGATTGACCCTTTCGGGATCGGGGCGTGACATTCCATACTTAGCATGATTTATAAAATATTTGCAACGAACTAGCATATAATAAGATAACAGTTCACAAGTTTAATCGACAAGTATAATATCCCAAGTCTATTCCCTTTTTATCTTGTAGTCTTTTAGTTATTACTTGGTATCATTTGATCGGGGCAAAGAAGAATGCAAGATTTATTAGGTGTGAAGACTTGGAAGCAGGGCTAGCTAATCAGGATGGTACCCACTCACTTAGTTGGTTGGAAGGGAGAAGGAAAGAGGCGCTTCAAGACTCCGCTCGTAAGCCGCCTACTGCTCATTCACCTACATCACGAACAGCTCGATCAATACCTCTTCCTCTCTTTCCATACTCGGAATTGAAATGCAGTGTAATGAACGAAAATAATGAAATCCATCGAAATTGTTCAAAAAAAACAAGCAAATCCGAAAACCAACTCAAAGCACAAAAGCAACAAGCGACATCGAAATTCGAGGCAATAAAAGATAACAGCGGAGAGGTCCCTCCTGAATCTGTCGCTAAGTCGATCCGGGGGCACGGTCCACTGAATATGGAAATCGATTTCGAAGAAACGAATCCATAACGAGGACGAGTTCTTGTTTTAATCTATCCCGATCGAACGATACCGTCTTGTATTTCATAGCCGCGCTCTCCGCACCGGGAGAACGGGGCGCTACAATAAGTGAACTCGTATAGCTTGTCATTGAAACAAATCTGCTTGCTTAACTAGAGAACTTGTATGCTTGTCTGAAAAGAGATAAAACCTTGCCATGCTAAGTTAAGAGTATAAGAAATATTGCATGCTTAGATACACGGACACCGCTATTGATCGAACCCTTACCATGCTAAAATATAAGTAAAGGAATTTTTTGAACAAGTTCCTTTGTTATATGCTAAGAAAGAGATAGATATTGCATACTAGTTGCTATGAAATCGATATTGTGCTTGCTATTATATGTTTTGCTTGCCTGTTTTGCTATATCGAACTGCTATAAGTCTTTAATTTGTATAAGAAGAGACTAATAGTATGCCCTGATGTTCCGGTCCTATGGGATCTAGGGGGGTGTGCTATTAGATATGTGAAATATGTGTTTTGCTTGAAAGAATAAAAGAGAAGAGTCTAGTATCCCACCCTGATGTTCCGGTCCTACGGGATCTATGGGGTGTGGCTATTAGATTATGATATGCTTGTTCATGTTTAGTACATCCTGATAGTTTTATCTGATAGATGTTGCTTGTCATGCATTCGTGTCACTACCACATTTTCAGAATAGGAATATTTTTGTCTTTTTTATTATAAATATTGTGTATATTTTATTTATTTATAATGTGCATGTTATATATATTGTTACTATTATTATTATTTGTTAGTTGGTTAGTCTATTTTATTTAAACTTGACATTAGTGGGCCACTAGACTTGACTTGACCTATTGATTCAATTAAATAGTTAGTCATGACTAGATTAATTCCATTAAATATATTTAGACTCAAGAATAGAATATTCCTCCTTTGATTTGGTAGACCCTATTCATGAAGGAATAAGAGGGGCACTTGAGTCAATTCAAATATTCCTCAACCTAACCCTAACCCTAACCCTAAGAGGGAGTTTATATAAACATCTTTATTCATGAGTAGCCTCCATTTATTTCCATTTAGTTCATCCCCAAATTAGAGAGCAAACCCTAATTTCTCTATTCCCAAATTTCATCCCCCTCATTCTCATTCCAAGGAGGCTAAGGAGCTTGGTATTGCTAGAGGAGCACTTGAGGAGGGAAGCATTGGCTTGAGGATTGTGTCCAACTTTTATTTGTGTCTATTTGGTGGAAGACATTGGGAATCCATCTCACAATAGGTAAAACTCTTGTCCCTCTTATCATTTCAGTTTTTAATGGGGAAATAAACCTCTAGAAACCTACCCATGGCTAAAGACTACCCATAGGAAGAAGAACTAGGTTCTTTGGAGACCTATTGTGAAAGCTACAATAAATTTTGTGTCCATTTGGAGAAAACTCCGAGGTGGCACACCAAGTGTTTGATGAAATGTCTAATGAGCCATTTCTTGTTAGTTTATATTATATTTGGTATATTAGGATAGGTATGATGTATTTTGATGTTTGGAGGGTGTATCATAGGTATCAAGATACTTGGTATGCTGCCTACCAAGTGTTTGATCTATTGTTAGTATGGTGTACATATGCACACATGAATCTAGATATATGTTTACAATAAATTATGTATCTATATTTATATGAATTATTTAGTTTATACCTATATATTCATCTAAGTAATTTTGTGTGTATATGTGAGTATTAATGCTATTGGTATCATGGGAGTATCAATTAGATCCCTGTGAGTGTAGAGTCTTGTGTGAGAGGCTTGAGTATCTGTGCATAAGAAGTGTTGTACTGCATAGTGTAGCAGTAAGTGTTTCTCAGTGTGGAGTGGGTATAGGTGTGTGGATATGAGGTTGTTCCATGAAGGGGGATGCTGAGGTGTGGTAGTTGGGGTGCTGCTCAGACAGTGCAAGAGTGAGGGAGTGACCTGTGAGGAGATTGAGTGTCTGGGCACTGTGAGTAAGGAAGAGGTTCCAGTGTATGTGTATGCACTGTTCGAGTGTCAGATATGGTAGCATATGTGTGTATTGGTATCTCTCTTAGGGAGTAGGATCTTGTGTGTGAACTGCACATATGAATTACAGTGGGTGTGTATCAGTATAAGAGTGATGGGAGCGTATCATTAGGGTACACTGGGTGTGCAGGTAAGGGTGCCAAGTGCATTCCATACGGAGCAGTTGTGCACTGTGACCAGGCTAGTGTAGGGGACCAGTGAGTATATTCTTATGTGTCCATAAGTTTATCATAGTGTATTTATGAGTGCTCTGCAATAGGGGGTGCACCTGAATGCTGTGGGCAAATTTAGGGTGCATGAGTATCCATGAATGTCAGGTGTATGGAAGATGCTTGTGAGAGGTGGGATTAGTTAAGGTTAAGGTGTAAGTGACAGTACCTGTATTTTGTATCGATTTTGTGTCTGTGGTTGGAGTAACAGTGTGAACTATAGGTGAGCTCGGTGCAGTCACTTGCACCACTGTGCAGTATGCACAAATGTAAGTGAATGCTTTGGAGAATGGTTGGTTTGCTGCCTGGCTTATGTAGGTTGCAGTTCATTGGGAAGCTTAGGGGGAAGGCATAGCTCTCATTATTAGGATATGTGTATTAGTGTATAGTGAGTTGTGTGTGTCTCATCTTTACATGGGAGTTCTGATACCTAACAACAGTACAAGTACATCTTACACAGGTTGGGAAGGTTGTGCATAAGGTGATTTCTGTGTTTTAGAGTAGGCTTGGGTGCAACTTGCACTTGTGTGAGTGTTCTAGGGGAAGGACAAGGGACTGTCCAGAGGGGGGGTTTGCACAGACATGTGCAGTAGTTAGCATTGCTGCCATTAGAAGCAAGTTTTGTCTGCATAGCGAGGTGCAGTTGAAGGGAGATCTGAGCATGCTCCAGTAGTAATAGGAGCTCGAGACAGCAGATAAAGGGCAGTAGATTTAGTACACATATGTAAGTGTACTGCTTGAACTTCCTACAACCTTGTTACTGAAGATTAGCAGTGGTAGCAATATGTATCAGGTAAGAGGGTGCAAGTTTTTAAGTGCAAAGTGAGTATTAGGGTGTCAGGGAAGGAGTATCAGTGTGTAAGTGCAGAAAATTATGGAGTGGTTGGACAAAATAGTATGGTACCTATTTATGGGTCTCTTATGTGTTGTGCCTAAGTGTTAAGTGAGGTTGGGGTGATTTTGCTAAGGATGTTGCATCACCTGCTGCTATGGGGTATTGTTGCTACTGTGGGCAGTGTGATGGTCGAAGGGTGGTTGATGTTATTGGTGTTAGTAGTGGAGAAGTGTTGTTGATGCTATTTCAGTGTGTTGTGTATGAGTAGTAACTACAAAAGGAGGATCTCAAGCCAATGGCAGGACTGCCAGGTAAAGAGTGAGGAGAGTCAGGTTCAAGCAAAGAGGTGGAGCCTAGACATGGATGAAGTAACAAATGCAAGGCTCGAGAAGTAATCTCAGGTTGTGTAGCAGTAGGGAATAGATAGAAAATATCAGCAGTAACTGCTAGGGGTGGTATTGCTCAAGTGCGAGTTAATGTTGTATGCAGTGACCGTTCACAGTGTGCACATGTATGCTAGTGGTAGTTTGGTGGTGATCTGGTAGTGAGGGTAGATATGTGTGTATGTATATAATTATGGATATGTGTGATACCTATTAGTATAGGTAAGTGATTATTGGTTGTGAGATATTGGGGTATTGGTTAAGATGGAGATATAGTTAAGGTTTACTAAGGTAAAAGGAAGGGTTTAGATACTAGGCTAGTGTTAGAGTTGAGTGGAATCCCTGATACATGAGTATCAAGGTGGGTATCTCATGATACCATGTATTGTTCAAGGTATCAAGATATTAGGGTTATATGGCTAGATAGAGTTAAGTATTAGTTTAGAAACTAGGATACAATGTATTATTAAGATATCAAGGTATTGACAAGTGTCACTTAATAGGCTAACTAGATGGTTAACCCAAAGTCGATTTTGGGTAATGGACTTATTATTGGCCTAGTTGACCTAGAAATGACTTGAGACCTAAAAATTAGCTAGTTTAGCATGTTTGTCATCCTAAAAATACTGTTTTGACTTGTAATTCATATTTAGGTCCTTGAGGTACCGATAAGGACACAGTTGACATTTATTGCTCTGGACCACAAGCGAGTACATTCTCTAAAAGTTTCCATTATTTGATAATTTCTATATTTCAAGTACTTAGAAATGTTACATCTGATTCTTGACACTTTGGTACACGGACTAGTATATAGCTTGGATCTTCAGTCATGAGATGTTACAATAGTTATCGTATTGACATCGTACACGACATTGATATTAGACATTGTACATGGTATTATTATTATTGGACAATGATCGTGTATCGTAACGTGTCATGGTTTGATCCACTGTACTAGTTGGGGGCGGAGAAAATTGCTAGTAAGAGATGTGATCATATTCCTTTTGTAAATTGTAAAACATTGTTAGTGTTAATCATACATCTCACGTATGATTAGCCAGGCTATATAGCTATCGTACAAGTTCCCAAGCCGGTCACATATTGAAACTAATATTTCAAACACTTAAAATAGTTCAGTTCTCCATATTCAGTTCCATAGATCATATTGCCTTGAATCTAATATTGTAGTTTTTTTCTCTTTCATATCATATATACACTGACTATACCATATTGTCTACATTGCCTATTTTCTTTGCCATTTGCCATTGCATTTATTTATTATTTTCTCTCAGTATATAGCATCATCTATTTATTATTTTATAGTTCTTGTCAATTAATTGGAACTGCTATTGTGTTGTATTTTGCTCCAATCCTGACTGGATATATTTTTAAGACTGCGACTTAGAGGACTGGTGTCTGACGTATTACGGACCACAGGGAGAGTAGCTACAGTATTGGACCTCGTAGCTCAGGTGTGGTTGCCGGGAGGTCTAGCCGGAATTACTAGTTATATTAGCTAGTTCCTTTTTGGGATATTTTGGTACCAGATTTGTTTCCGGCATATATTGAGACTTTGATGTTATTGTTTGAAGTTAGATTATATTGTTGTTTAGCGCTTGTGGTTGTGTTTCGATTATTTCTTTCGATATCTTATCGTGCTTTAGTTCTGTGGTTGAGTATTCCATATTATATTATTATATATGTATCTCCTTATGGAGTTGGAGATTCGTGTGAGATTGATTAGATAGTTTTGTGACCTAGACAACGTTCTACCGTCGATGCTGTGGCGTAGGCTGGACGTACTCGCGTACTCGTACCTCTATATCGGGTGTGGATCATGACACATTTTAGTGGTGGCTCATGCAGGTCAGGCTTCGCAAGTAGTGCGATGTCGTGTTAGTGTAACGTCTTAGTTGTACTACTACGAGCCTGTGATAGGATCTAGGATATAGTATACTAGGATGAGAGCGAGTACTCAATCACAATTAGGAACACTTCCAATCTATTGATATTGCTATTCCTTCTGAGTATTGCTTTCCTTGAATATTTTTGTCCTTCTTTGATGATATTGTATTCTTGTGTCTTAATGACTTTATCTTGTTTCGATCCGTCTTCGGGATGCCACCGAAGACCAGCGATCAGGAGCAGCTGCCATGTCAGAGAGGTCAGCGACTTCTCCACCTCCTACACAGGGAGTGGCAGGGATTGTTCTTTCACCTTCTGTCCGCATAGGAGTTTTAACAGCTTTCGGGGGTCCTCCTCCCCCACCTTTTGTCACTACCACATTTTAGAAAAAAAGGGTATTTTAGTAATTTCCTATTTAAATAAATATTGTGCATGGTAAATAATTTTTGTTGTATTATTTAATTATTGTTGGATGTTATTTAATTATTTTGGACTTATTTTAGTGGACCCAACTAGTTTAGTTTGGACCCATGGACCAACATGAATTAAATAGTTAGACTTGGCCCATTTAGAAAGCCCATAGTTAAGGAGATGGATTAAATTAATTAAGTGATTAGACTAGAAGCTTCCTTCCTTAATTATTTCTTCATGAGAGGCCCCAAGGGGTACATTGGACATTTTACAATTGCTTGGGAGAGGGGCAAGGCCGGCCTATTAAAAGAGGGGGGAAATTTCTCTCTCCTCTCATTCTCATTCCAAATCTATATCTAGAATTTCCCACTCCCAAATTCCTTTCATTCCCATTCCAATTCTCTACCAAATTCATTCCAAATTCATCCCAATTCACCATTAGAGAAGGAGGAAGCAAGGATCTAGAAGAAGAAAGCAAAGATCTACAAAGAGGAGCAAGGATCTACAATTTGGAAGCAAGTTCTTCTCAATTGGAGGTTTCATTGGGAATCCATCTCCCAATAGGTATAATTCAGATTTTCCCATTTAAATAGCTTCTAAATCTGAGATTTAATCATGTAAAATCAACCTATATATATGTACTACCCATAGGACTTTGTTTTGTGTTCATAGGAGACCCATGGAGAAAGTTATGGTGCTTTTTGTGTTAATTTTGTTGGAATTCCGAATTTACATTTTGTTGTGTGTATCAATTGATCCTATAGATCAATTGGACATGAGCTTATGTGTTTGGAGCTAGTGTCATGTCCATAATTTGGTACATGTGGTTCGTATTCCAACTATTTGGTGATACGTGTCATTTTGGGGGTTTTTCCCTCCGACACGGGGCTTTGAACATGTCGTATTTTGACACGGACACATAGATCTAATTTTGACACTTTGATTTATTCATAAATATTATTTGTGATTTGTTTGTATCCTTTGGGGTGCAATTGGTTGTGTGTTGGACTCGTGTCACATGCGTATCCTAGATCTAGTGGGATACGGTGTGATACTCTCCAATTGTGTGGATTTTTGAATAGATCTAATTATGTATGATTTAAATTCTTTAATTATAATTAGTAAATATATATAGATATTATATATTTATTTTGTGTATTTATTATAGTAATTATTGTAGCATAGATCTATATATTTTTGTGTGTGCTAATATGATGTACAAATATAATATGTAGCTTTCTTGCATGTAATTATATATGTACTTATGTTAATAGTATAAATTATACATAAATATTTTATAAAATATATTTATGTGTTTAATTGTGTAATTATAGTATTTATAATTATTATGTAATTATTTGTATATTAATGTATATATTTTAGGTGTGCTTCTAGCCATGTAAAATATGAACATTAATATGTGCATGTGTTGTAACTATTAGTATTTAATTATAAGTTTATATGTGCATATATATATAAGTATATAATTATTTATTTATATATATGTATTGTGATTACTATTGCATATATATATTTATATATATATATATATATATATATATATATATATATATATATTTATATTTTTATTTGTTTTGGTGACAGTGGTTTCTATGACAGTGAAACTGTCGCTAAATAGGCGGGTCAGCAGCAGCCGCTGTAGCCCACTGTGCATTAATGACAGTTCTGTCATTAATGCTGCGGGCGGGATCTTAGCAGCAGTGGCGACAGTTTTCGGTGACAGTTGATTAACTGTCACCAATGCAGCAGCAGTGGGTTTTATTACACAGTGGCTTTTGCGACGTTTTCTGTGACAGTTGAGACTGTCACTATAAGCTGTTTTAATTAAATTATATTTTTAACTCCCTGTTTTCATTGACGCTTTGGCAGTTTTAAATTATATTTTATATATTATTATTGTATATATATATATATGTGTATATATATGTGTTTTGTGAGGTATAATATTTGTAATAATATATTATTTTATTTGTATAAATATTGGTTGTTTATATATTATATTAGAGTATGTATTATTTGTATTATTAGTATACTTTGTGTGAGTATCTTTTGGGATCTAATTTTGATTCCTAAATTGTTGTATTTTATTTCTATATTATTTTATATAGTTTTCTTGTGAGGTTGACCTTGGTTTGACCATGTTTGACTTTAGAGTTGACCATAGTTGACTTTTGACTTAGAATTTATTTATTGACCTAGGAGTTGACTAGTTTGACTTGTTCTCTTTCCGGGACCTTGTTTTAATGTGGTATTCCATATCTAGGTCTTCGAGGCACCGAGTCAGACATCTGTGAGACTGTTCTTTGGACTTCAGGCGAGTACATTCTCTGATAGTTTCTCATTTATGATATCCTTTATGTTCGTTGTATCTAGTGTAGATATACATGTTTCTCTTGACACTATGGTTACACGGATTGGTATATCCGGATCTCGTCATGAGATATTATTCCTTGGTATATGGTGTATATGGTGCAAGTATTGTTTCATTGGTTATCTTGTACATGTACAGACACCGATTTTTGGGAGGAGTCGCTCTCTTCTTGGGGAATCTAGTGCCATAGCATACCGTGGTTGGATCTATTATACCAGTTGGGGGTGGGGAGTATTAGTATAAATATGTGATCAAATCCCTATTGAATAAAGTACTGGTAAGCGAATAGTGTTGATCATGCACCACACGTATGATTAGCCAGGCCGCATTGCATCTTGCCCAAGCCGATCACATGTTAAGCTAGTACTCACACACTTAGTCATTAGTATTATTGTTTCATTGGCATATTGTTCATTATTGTATTTCGTTCCAGTATTTCTTTATTGTCTATATATCTCTTATTTCTATTGTGCATCTTATTTATCCACAGTTATTTACTGTTACATAGTTTTTATCATTAATTGAGAACTGTTGTTAGGGTTGTACTCTGCTCCTTTCCTGACTGGATATATTTTTCCAGATGACACTGAGGAGTACCCTACCTATTATGGACCCCAGGATGTTGTGGGTTTAGATTCTGAGACCCTGGCTCAAGAGGGACTTATCCCAACTGAGACAGTTGACCCTGGAGTTGTAGCTTTGTAGTATTGTAGTATTCTTTTGTACTGGATTTGTCTCCAGCTTATTTTGTTGCTCTTCAGACTCATTGATGTATTATTTTAAACTCATGAGTTGTATGGTGACTATTCTATTCCTATCTGATTCGTTTTCATTCTATCTTAGTTCTGTGATTGAGTATACTATCATTATTGGTGGTTCATTATATTAGATAGATTATCTAGACAGCGTTCTACCGCCGATTCTGCGGCGTAGGCTGGGCGTTGTTTTCGACTAGTACCCTTACCCCGGGTGCGGGTCGTGACACGTTTTTGGTGGTGGCCCATGCAGGTCTAGCTTCACAAGTATGTGATGTCGTGGTAGTGCGACAACTTAGTTGTACTACTGCGAGCCTGCAATAGGATATAGGATATAGGCTGAGATACTCAATCACATCTAGGAAAATTCTTTTGATTCAACTATTCTCCTTTGACATTGATACTTGATCCCTTAAACTGTCCTTTCCTTGATGTCTTACATCATGTGCCATATTGATCCTCATTCCGTCTTTTTATGAGACATACTCGGAGATACTTGCGGAGGCACGCAAGGTTGAGCGGGATCTGGGTTTAAAGACCAAGAGAGACCGTGATTCTTTTCTGGGGGCCAATGGCAGTGCAGTATCTGCCAAACGTCCTCATTTTCAGTCCAGACCTTTCCAGCAGCCACAGCAGAACCAGACTCCAGCTAGAGCGCCTTTTCACCATGCACCTCAGCAGCAGAGACAGTTACAGCAAGCTCCATGCAACTTTTGTAAGAAGCCCGGCCACATCTGGGAAGTTTGCAGGAGGAGGCTAGGAGTTTGTTTGTATTATGGTACTGAAGGGCATCAATCGAGGGAGTGTCCTCGTCGTGCAGTTCAAGGAGCAGCTCCAGCTCCGAGGACACAGACGAGACCACCTGCAGCACAGCCGAGGGGACCGCTTCCGACACAGCAGCAGCATTTTGTCCAGCATCAACAGCAGGGAGGTGCTCGGCAGGGACGAGCGTTTGCTATGACCGTCGAAGAGGAGGAACCCACCGGAGATGTTATCGCAGGTTCTATTCTTCTTGATTCCATTCCAGCTTTAGCTTTATTTGATAGTGGTGCTTCCCATAGTTTTGTATCTGTTTCTTTTGCTCTGAAGCATGGTTTGGTAGCTGAGTCTTTGCTTAGGACTTGCAAGATCATGACCGGGGGAGGCATTATCCTGGTTAATGATATTTGCAAGGATCGGAGAGTTACTCTGGGAGGCCGGGAGTTGAGTGCGTGTCTACTTGTAATGCCACTTCCAAGCTATGACATTGTACTTGGGATGGATTGGTTGAGTAGGCACCGTGCTAGCATAGACTGTAGAGGAGGTAGAGCTTTGTTTGGTTCGCCAGGAGAGCCAGAGTTCGAGTTTACTAGAGGAGCTGCGGAGCAGAGAGAAGGCATTATTTGTGGAGCTATGGTGGAAGACAAGGAGTTGTCGCATCCGTTGATAGCAGAATTCTTGGATGTGTTTCCTGAGGAATTGCCAGGATTGCCACCAGATCAAGATGTTGAATTTTCTATAGACTTGGTGCCAGGTGCAGAACCAATTTCGCAACATGTCTATAGAGTAAACAACAGCGAGCTGGTCGAGTTGAAGAAGCAGATGGACGAATTGCAAGATAAGGGGTTTATCAGATCGAGTTCTTCACCATGGGGAGTCCCGGTATTGTTTGTACCGAAGAAGGATGGATCGGTGCATATGTGCATTGATTACAGGGCTATGAATAATCTCACTATCAAGAATAAGTATCCTTTGCCACGGATTGATGATCTGTTTGATCAGTTGAGTGGTGCGAAGGTATTTTCTAAGATAGATTTGAGATCAGGCTACCATCAAGTGAAGGTGAAGCCGGAGGACATACCGAAGACTGCTTTTAAAACTCGGTATGGTCAGTTCGAGTTTATGGTGATGCCGTTTGGTTTGACTAATGCACCGGCGGTATTTATGAACTTGATGAACAAAGTGTTCCACCAGTACCTTGACAAGTTCGTGGTGGTGTTCATCGACGACATACTCATATACTCGAGGACACCGGAGGAGCATGAGGAGCATTTGAGGATTGTGTTGGATGTGCTGAGAAAGAAGAAGCTGTATGGAAAGTTGTCCAAATGTGAGTTTTTCTTGGACAAAGTAGAATTCTTGGGGCATGTTGTGACTGGTGATGGTATTTCAGTGGATCCGAAGAAGATTTCAGCAGTGGAATCTTGGAAGACACCGAGTTCAGTAGCAGAGATCAGGAGTTTCTTGGGATTGGCAGGCTATTACAGGAAGTTTGTGCAAGATTTTTCGAGGATTGCCGAGCCGATGACCAGACTCACAAGGAAGGATGTGGAGTTTGTTTGGACGGAGGATTGTCAGGTTGCTTTTGAGGAGTTGAAGAAGAGGTTGACGTCTGCTCCTATTTTGACGTTGCCATCAGGGTCCGTTGGTTTCACTATTTATAGTGATGCATCGGGGAAGGGTTTAGGTTGTGTTCTTCAGCAGCATGGGAAAGTGATTGCTTATGCATCCAGGCAATTGCGTCCTCATGAAAAGAACTATCATACCCATGATTTGGAGTTGGCAGCTGTCATATTCGCCCTGAAGTTGTGGAAACATTATTTGTACGGAGAGCGTGTGGAGATCTTCACAGACCACAAAAGCTTGAAGTACGTTTTCACGCAGAAGGAGTTGAACATGAGGCAGCGTCGGTGGTTGGAATTGATGAAGGATTTTGATATCTTTTTGTAATATCATCCTGGGAAAGCCAATGTAGTTGCCGATGCTTTGAGCAGGTATCCGGTAGCTATGTTCTTGACGCAGGATCGATATCTGTTGGAGGACTTGGAGAGCTTGGGTATTGAGGTGATTGTTCCTGGGTGTGCTATGCAGATGTGGGGATTGCAGATACACTCAGATTTGATGGACAGGATCAAGGCAGCACAGTATAATGATGTATCTTTGAGGAGTATCAGAGCTCAGGTGAGAGCAGGATTGGAGGATGATTTCACTATTGCAGAGGATGGATCTTTGAGGCATGGAGTTAGATTGTGTGTGCCTAGTGGGGAGTTGCGCGAGGAGGTATTGCAGGAAGCGCATCGCTCTCAGTATTCCATACATCCAGGTGCTAACAAGATGTATCGGGATATGCGAGAGAGTGTGTGGTGGTATGGCATGAAGAGGGAAGTGGCACAGTTTGTATCCAGATGCTTAGTGTGCCAGCAGGTGAAAGCCGAGAGGCAGAGGCCAGGAGGTTTACTTCAGCCATTACCCATTCCAGAGTGGAAGTGGGAACACATTACTATGGATTTTGTGTTCGGACTTCCACGATCTCCAGGAGGGAAAGACGCGATTTGGGTCATTGTTGATAGATTGACCAAGTCGGCCCACTTTTTGCCTTTCAAGGTGGGTTTGTCTACGGAGAAGCTGGCAGAGATGTATGTGAGGCAGATCGTTAGGATACACAGAGTTCCCGTCAGCATAGTCTCAGATCGAGATAGTCGTTTCACTTCTCATTTCTGGAGGAGTTTGCAGGAGAGTTTGGGCACTCAGCTCAAATTCAGTACTGCATATCATCCCCAGACAGATGGGCAGTCTGAGCGGACTATCCAAACTCTCAAGGATATGTTGCGCACTTGTGTACTAGATTTCGGGGGTTCTTGGGAGGACCATCTCTATTTGGTAGAGTTTGCTTACAACAACAGTTACCAGGCCAGTATAGAGATGTCACCTTTTGAAGCTCTATATGGTCGGAGGTATCGTACTCCTTTGCCTTGGGACGATGTTGGAGAGAGAGTTTTGCTTGGGCCAGAGATGGTTATGGATGCAGCGGAGAAGGTTCAGTTGATCAGAGACAGACTTCGAGTGGCGCAGGACAGACAGCGGCATTGGGCCGATAGCCATCGGAGACCTTTGGAGTTCGAGGTATAGTTTAGATTTTGTTTGTGCTTGTTCTTGTTTGTTATAGATTAAGTTCTTAAGATGGTGTTTTGTTCTAGGTGGGTGGTTTGGTGTTTCTGAGGATTTCTCCGACACGAGGCACGATTCGCTTCGGTGGAGGCAGAAAGCTTAGTCCGCGATTTATCGGACCTTTCACTATTCTAGAGAGGGTCGGTGCAGTTGCTTATAGACTATACTTGCCACCTGCATTGGAGGGAGTGCACAACGTGTTTCATGTGTCGCAGTTGAGATGATACGTGGCAGATCCTAGTCATGTATTGGATCACTCGGAGATAGAGGTGGGCCCTACTCTTAGCTATCCAGAGCAGCCAGTTGAAATTCTGGATCGGAGAGAGAAGGTGCTGAGGAACCAGACTATTCCTTTGGTGCGCGTCGCATGGAGGCATCACTCTCCGGGGGAGTCTACCTGGGAGAGAGAGGATGACATGCGAGAGCGTTATCCATATTTGTTTGTACCTTGAGGTATGTTATTTCTAGTTATGTTCAGTTCATTGTTATGTTTTGTTCATTAGTTAGTTGTGATTCTTTAGTTCTGTTTTGTAATTTTCTGGGGGTAGTTTTCGTCTTTGAATTTCGAGGACGAAATTATTTTAAGGAGGGTAGACTTGTCACTACCACATTTTAGGAAAAAGGGTATTTTAGTAATTTCCTATTTAAATAAATATTGTGCATGGTAAATAATTTTTGTTGTATTATTTAATTGTTGTTGGATGTTATTTAATTATTTTGGACTTATTTTAGTGGACCCAACTAGTTTAGTTTGGACCCATGGACCAACATGAATTAAATAGTTAGACTTGGCCCATTTAGAAAGCCCATAGTTAAGGAGATGGATTAAATTAATTAAGTGATTGGACTAGAAGCTTCCTTCCTTAATTATTTTTTCATGAGAGGCCCCAAGGGGTACATTGGACATTTTACAATTGCTTGGGAGAGGGGCAAGGCCGGCCTATTAAAAGAGGGGGGAAATTTCTCTCTCCTCTCATTCTCATTCCAAATCTATATCTAGAATTTCCCACTCCCAAATTCCTTTCATTCCCATTCCAATTCCCTACCAAATTCATTCCAAATTCTTCCCAATTCACCATTAGAGAAGGAGAAAGCAAGGATCTAGAAGAAGGAAGCAAGGATCTACAAAGAGGAGCAAGGATCTACAATTTGGAAGCAAGTTCTTCTCAATTGGAGGTTTCATTGGGAATCCATCTCCCAATAGGTATAATTCAGATTTTCCCATTTAAATAGCTTCTAAATCTGAGATTTAATCATGTAAAATCAACCTATATGTATGTACTACCCATAGGACTTTATTTTGTGTTCATAGGAGACCCATGAATAAAGTTATGGTACTTTTTGTGTTAATTTTGTTGGAATTCTGAATTTATATTTTGTTGTGTGTATCAATTGATCCTATAGATCAATTGGACATGAGCTTATGTGTTTGGGGCTAGTGTCGTATCCATAATTTGGTACATGTGGTTCGTATCCCAACTATTTGGTGATACGTGTCATTTTGGGGGTTTTTCCCTCCGAAACGGGACTTTGAACATGTCGTATTTTGACACGGACACATAGATCTACTTTTGACACTTTGATTTATTCATAAATATTATTTGTGATTTGTTTGTATCCTTCGAGGTACAATTGGTTGTGTATTGGACTCGTGTCACATGCGTATCCTAGATCTAGTGGGATACGGTGTGATACTCTCCAATTGTGTGGATTTTTGAATAGATCTAATTATGTATGATTTAAATTCTTTAATTATAATTAGTAAATATATATAGATATTATATATTTATTTTGTGTATTTATTATAGTAATTATTGTAGCATAGATCTATATATTTTTGTGTGTGCTAATATGATGTACAAATATAATATGTAGCTTTCTTGCATGTAATTATATATGTACTTATGTTAATAGTATAAATTATCCATAAATGTTTTATAAAATATATTTATGTGTTTAATTGTGTAATTATAGTATTTATAATTATTATGTAATTATTTGTATATTAATGTATATATTTTAGGTGTGCTTCTAGCCATGTAAAATATGAACATTAATATGTGCATGTGTTGTAACTATTAGTATTTAATTATAAGTTTATATGTGCATATATATATAAGTATATAATTATTTATTTATATATATGTATTATGATTATTATTGCATATATATATTTATATATATATATATATATTTTTATATTTTTATTTGTTTTGGTGACAGTGGTTTATATGACAGTGAAACTGTCGCTAAATAGGCGGGTCAGCAGCAGCCGCTGTAGCCCACTGTGCATTAATGACAGTTCTGTCATTAATGCTGCGGGCGGGATCTTAGCAGCAGTGGCGACAGTTTTCGGTACTGTCACCAATGCAGCAGCAGTGGGTCTTATTACACAGTGGCTTTTGCGACATTTTCTGTGACAGTTGAGACTGTCACTATAAGCTGTTTTAATTAAATTGTATTTTTAACTCCCTGTTTTCAGTGACGCTTTGGCAGTTTTAAATTATATTTTATATATTATTATTGTATATATATATATGTATATATATATGTGTTTTGTGAGGTATAATATTTGTAATAATATATTTTTTTATTTGTATAAATATTGGTTGTTTATATATTATATTAGAGTATGTATTATTTGTATTATTAGTATACTTTGTGTGAGTATCTTTTGGGATCTAATTTTGATTCCTAAATTGTTGTATTTTATTTCTATATTATTTTATATAGTTTTCTTGTGAGGTTGACCTTGGTTTGACCATGTTTGACTTTAGAGTTGACCATAGTTGACTTTTGACTTAGAATTTATTTATTGACCTAGGAGTTGACTAGTTTGACTTGTTCTCTTTCCGGGACCTTGTTTTAATGTGGTATTCCATATCTAGGTCTTCGAGGCACCGAGTCAGACATCTGTGAGACTGTTCTTTGGACTTCAAGCGAGTACATTCTCTGATAGTTTCTCATTTATGATATCCTCTATGTTCGTTGTATCTAGTGTAGATATACATGTTTCTCTTGACACTATGGTTACACGGATTGGTATATCCGGATCTTGTCATGAGATATTATTCCTTGGTATATGGTGTATATGGTGCAAGTATTGTTTCATTGGTTATCTTGTACATGTACAGATACCGATTTTCGGGAGGAGTCGCTCTCTTCTTGGGGAATCTAGTGCCATAGCATACCGTGGTTGGATCTGTTATACCAGTCGGGGGTGGGGAGTATTAGTATAAATATGTGATCAAATCCCTATTGAATAAAGTACTGGTAAGCGAATAGTGTTGATCATGCACCACACGTATGATTAGCCAGGCCGCATTGCATCTTGCCCAAGCCGATCACATGTTAAGCTAGTACTCACACACTTAGTCATTAGTATTATTGTTTCATTGGCATATTGTTCATTATTGTATTTCGTTCCAGTATTTCCTTATTGTCTATATATCTCTTATTTCTATTGTGCATCTTGTTTATCCACAACTATTTACTGTTACATAGTTTTTATCATTAATTGAGAACTGCTATTAGGGTTGTACTCTGCTCCTTTCTTGACTGAATATATTTTTCCAGATGACACTGAGGAGTACCCTACCTATTATGGACCCCAGGATATTGTGGGTTTAGATTCTGAGACCCTGGCTCAAGAGGAACTTATCCCAACTGAGACAGTTGACCCTGGAGTTGTAGCTTTGTAGTATTGTTGTATTCTTTTGTACTGGATTTGTCTCCAGCTTATTTTGTTGCTCTTCAGACTCATTGATGTATTATTTTAAACTCATGAGTTGTATGGTGACTATTCTATTCCTATCTGATTCGTGTTCATTCTATCTTAGTTCTGTGATTGAGTATACTATCATTATTGGTGGTTCATTATATTAGATAGATTATCTAGACAGCGTTCTACCGCCGATTCTGCGGCGTAGGCTGGGCGTTGTTTCCGACTAGTACCCTTACCCCGGGTGCGGGTCGTGACACCTTTCTAGAGGGCTGTTACAGCTTTTGCGAAGGACCTTCCTCTCCCGCCGTAGATTCCTTTTCCTAGAGGTGTGCCTGTCACACCCCAATCTCCCGCAAGCCCAATAGTCTCTGCTGAACGTGAATCACCACGTTGCAGCTCTCCCGCAGGACAATCGTTCTCTTCGGGACGTGATGCCGTACGAGCCTGGAGTTGCGCTCGTACAAGGCAATGTTGTTAAACACCAAAGTTATCATTGAAACAACCAAGTTGCAATAAAAGTCAAGTATTGTGTACCAAGCACACATCAGAGTATACGCAGCGAAGCTCTCGATAGGGTCTAAATGAATTGCCACAAAGGCGATTGCCTCAAAGGCGATCAAAACTCTTGCTCTTTTCTCTAGCCCACAAAGGTACTTACAGTTCATACATCATGTCCCGTATATCCAAGCAGCGCCACTACGCCTGCGTACCTGAAATAATGCCCACAAACGTGGGTCAGTACACAGCCGTACTGGTGAGTGGGGTAACCTACTCGTCTAAGCCGACACTAAGTAAAATAGTGAATGCAAACAGTTATATGGTGATCTTTTTAGTTGAATCCTAGATTTATTTCATAGCATAGGGATGACATGTTAAGAAAAGCTGTAAAGCAGTTTAAACATGCAAGCATTCAACTCAATCCAATAGACAAGCAATGAACAACCAACTCGAGGGATTCTAGCATGCAACCCGTCCTACTCAAGCCAAAGCAACACGATAAGATAATCCAACCATCAACCAAGCCTCAATATCCATCCTCAACCAAAACTTATCATCCAATCTCAAAGTGCACACTCTTGCCAAGGCAAGGTGGCCGCGCCTACACGAAGCCAAACCAACAAAAGAAAAGCAAGCCAACACTTAACTATATGAAGTCACTGGCCAAGCCATAAAGGACATATTCCAAGCATTACGGTGCGCCCTATCAGCCCGGGTAGCAGGCCCCGTTGGAGGTCCTGCAATGTATCGCGACTAGCGCAAATCAAATATTTTCCTCCGGATCGATACGGTTCCAGTGCCCCGAAAATGCCGTTTCGAGGAAATGCCAAAACTTTTGCACAAGTTGTCTGTGACATGCAGACACCAAGTAGGTACGACAAGAGGATCGAACATTCTCGTCCCACCAAGCGATTCTAGACTCGATCAACCAAATATCCAACCAAAGAATCCATAACCATTCTTCCAACATATAGCCCAAGGTACCAAATCTCAAGTTATTCCATAGGCACAATGCCGCTTCTCAACACAGTATTTCAAATTGGGTGCAACACCCCAACTCATAACAATACCGTGGCACAATGCCCTAACAGTGGTATTATACCCTCGCTGATGTAGTTGTTCGGTTTCTAACCATAACTGCTCGCTTTGCAAGACAAAGCGACCAAGTGATACTCGTGCACGGATGCACGCTCGCTCGCCCGAATTCCCAATATTCCTAATGCCTCAATGTATCATTCCAACTTTCCAAGCATAATCCCAATTATTCAACCAACTGCCTTAAGTGTATAATCCAACTCTAGTTCCAACTATCCATACGCGCAAATCAATTAAAGCCACAATCATATCCAAGCAAACGACGTACACTCTATGCACGCCTCAGTGTAGTGATTCCCAAGTTCCAGTCCAAGTGTTCAAGCCTTTACGTGTTTTCCATATTATTAGGCATGAAGGAGTAGAGGAGAAGGGAAAGAGCCCACTCACAATGTTTGATCCCGTTAAGCATCCTATCATGCCGATACGGCCAATCCCTTGAACCCGTGGTCCGATGCAAAGCACGATCTACTCAACTGGTATGACCGTGCGAGCAGGCCATGCTCTCCAAATCATTCGACCGATCAGACTAAGGAAGACGACATTATCGCTCCCATCCAGCTATCTCAGTACTGTTCTGAAAGAACACCTGATTCCCATCGAACTCCGCTAGCCATCTGCACATAAAACTAACTCAATCAATACTTCTTCTCAAAATCCAACAAATCAAATGTAACCAGCATTTATTTTATTCAATCCGACTCAGCGTAACTCACCGTGCAGTTGCGGGGCGTTACATAATATACCACTTAGAAATCAGGTTCGTCCACGAACCATGCTGGTACTCATTTCCATCATATGTCGCTTGTCCAATTCATAACTCTGCTTTATGCAACTCTCATACTTATGATTCTGACTCAGCATCTCGCTCTGCTGAACGCTCGTACAAATTCCTGAATTCCCACATCCTCCTTGCAGCTCAATATGAATTCCTCGTATCGCTTAGTTTTGGATCGTATATATATTTAAGGCATCCCTAAAATACATGCATTTCAGCCGAACTTTGCGATAGCAAATTTGAACAAGTTACAAGAGTATCTTTATGTCCGAGGCATCCATTTGCTGTACTCCCAATTGAACCAAATCATGATTTCCATTCCAACATATTCGATTGAGCACTATTCTCAAATATGATGATTTCCCACCGACTCAATCAGTTCGTGTTCCAACTCAATCCATCCAACTATTTCTGAATCCAAACCGGCACCATCTCCAAATATTATTTCGTGTACCGAACGATCATCACGACTGATACTACCCCAGCTAGGCGACTTACCCAAATATCAAACTTTGCTTAGATCAGCTCAGTCCAACATATTTTCCTGCTATCTCAATAACTCACTGGGTGAACATCTATATTGAGGTTCATGTGATCCACGAAGATCTCGCCGCCACGCCAAAGGGATAGTGTTGCCATATTTTCAACGTGGACACACTCGCCATAATTCCTAGGTTGCGCATGGAATAGTTTTTCGCGTTGCTTCCACTGCCTTGAAGCACATGATATCACCTTTGCCTTCTGAACGAGCACGCTTCCCAGACTAAGTTTCGATACATCTTGTAAATCTGTGGCACGTTTGTCCCTTCCAGTATTCGCAAGGATTTGATTCGAACGAGCCATTGCTTTAACTTCACGAGCTATTTTCACAGTCGTCAATTCATATGAATGTTATTCCCTTCCAGGGCACGATGAGTCAGAGGCGATGCCATCTACAAAAATCTGCGACTCTGAATCTCATCAGTTGACTAGGCTATTTCCATGATCGCTTTGATCTTCTGGCTGCATCTTCAGCTGAAGACTATCCCAAGGGTCTCTCAAATCCAACACTCAGTCAATAAGCCAAATATCTAACACACACTACTCATATCATCTCTCGACGCATTCCCAAATGCACTGCCGCAATGGTCGTTCTATGGGTCTATAATATTCATCTCTGATCTGGTGGTCAAGTCTCTAGGGTCAGTTGTCCCGAAGCTACGCTCGATAATTGTAAGTCATCACGATGGACAGTTACTATAAACCATGCTATATCTCATCTGCAAATCTGAACCAAAATCCAACCATTCCATCCGAGCGAACTTTTGAATCCGAGAATCGCGCTCGTTGAAACCGTCTTCCATCAATCCGTCATTCTGCCCATGAATCCATCAAAGTTTCCGAACTTGCCATGTTCGTCTACTCGTACTACCAATTGCAATGATTTTTAAAACTCGAGACTTGCTCAAATTCTTATCTGTTTGTCGCGTCCCATAATGCACGTCCAACTTACTCGAGCAGCACAGTGATTTGCTCAATTGTTGCTCCCATATTTAGCTATCTTTAAAAGTCTGTCCGCCACAATCTTTGTCTTTAGTTGTTACCTCAATTCGTTCACGTCTTTCGGAGAATCCGTCTACCCTTGTTGCACCATTTTGCCCAAAATTCTACTTCCGCTAAACCAGAGTCGACTTCTCGAGCAGCAATATCCGAAATCCTTCAAGTCGTGTGAAACCATCGCATTGCCCCTCCAAACCAATATTGTGTTTCATTACTCAACCAACAGCTCAAATATTTTGCCCAAAATCGTAGTCCATGCTCGCTATCCTTCAATTAACCCATCGCTTCGCTCAAGCGTAACCCAACTGTTCGTTCCGATCTCGTCCTGTCACTACCGTATTTTTCTAGAAAAGGGTATTTTGGTCATTTCATAATTAATTGAATATTGTGCATGTTAAATATTTATTTATTGTATTATTTATTTATTATTAGCATGTTAGATTTATTTTTTGGACTTGTGTTAGTGGACCTAACTAGTTTAGTTTAGACTCATGGACCAACATGTATTAATTGTTAGAATTGAGCCCAACTAGAAAGCCCATTAATTAGGAGGATAATTAAATTAATTAAACCATTGGACTAGAAGCTTTTCTCCTTAATTAATTTCTTCATGAGAGGCCCCAAGGGGTATTTTAGACTTTACATAGTAGCTTGAGGGAGGGGGCAAGTGAGGCCTATATAAAGGGGATGAAAACTTTCTCTCTCTTCATTTTTCATTCCAAATCTAGATCTAGAATTTTTCTCAACCAAATTCCACCAAATTTCTACCAAATTTCCATCCAATTACTTCTCAAATCACCATTGGAGACTAGAAGAGCAAGGATCTAGAAGGAGAAAGCAAGGATCTACAAAGAGGAGCAAGGATCTACAAGTTGGGAGCTAATTTCACCAATTTTGGAGGTTTCATTGGGAATCCATCTCCCAATAGGTATAATTCAGTTTTTCCCTTAAAATAGCTTCTAAATCTGAGATTTAATCATGAATAATCAACCCATATGTATGTACTACCCATAGGATTTGGTTTTGTGTTCATAGGAGACCTATGGAGAAAGTTATGGTACTTTTTGTGTCAATTTTGGGGAAATTCCGAAAATGACTTTTATTGTGTGTGTCAATTGATCCTATAGATAAATTTGGCATATCTTTATGTGTTTGGGGCTAGTGTCATGTCCACAATTGGGTACGTGTAGGTCGTATCCCAATAATTTGGTGATACGTATTGTTTTGGGGGTTTTCCCTCCGACACGGGACTTTGTACATGTCGTATTTTGACACGGACACATAGATCTACATTTGACACTTTGTTTTGTTCATAAATATTATATATGATTTGTTTGTGTCCTTCGGGGTGCAATTGGATGTGTGGTGGACTCGTGTCATATGTGTATCCTAGATCTAGTGGGATACGGGGTGATACGGTCCATGTGGGTACAATTTAATTGTAGATCTAATTCTTTGTGTTCTTATTTCATGGAAAAGTGTATATATATATATATATATATATATATATATATATATATATATATATATATAATATTGTGTATATATATTTATGTAGTGTTGTGCCTTAGATCTATGTATCTATGTATATATTATATGTGTATATTTATTATGTAGCTATTTTTCTACATGTAGATATATATTTATAAGTGGTAGCATATGTATATATAATATAGTAGATATATTTATATGTGGTTATATATATAGTTATATTATATATTGTTATGTATTTATATTATTGTATGATTATATATATATATACATATATATATAGTTATATATACATATTATTATATGTGTGTGTATGTTACTATGTGGTTTTTATACAATTTACTATGTATAAGTGTATGTATATATATATATATATATATATATATATATTGTGGGTTATATATATGTATTTAAATATATATTGTATAAATATATATGGTGGATTATATATATGTATTTATATATATATTGTATATATATATATACATATATTTTCAGCGACAGCAGCGAGCCAGAAGTGTCACAACAGCAGCAACAAATGTAAATAATAGCAGCTTTTCAGCGACAGCAGTCAGCGACAGTTGCAGAAAACTGTCGCTGAAACAACAGTGTATCAGCAGAGTATCAGAAGCTTCAGCGACAGTTTTTAGTGACAGTGCAGGAAACTGTCACAAAAACTGCAGTGTAATTAGCGACAATTTGGCAGTTTTTAATATATTAGATATTAATATATATATAGATATATATGTATATATATATATATGGTAATTAATATATATATATATATATATATATATATATATATATATATATATATATATATATATATATATATATATATATATATATGTTCATAATTGCTATTTGTATTATAGTATACTATATATGTATATATTTAGTTGTAGCATATAAATTTATTAGAATAGTTAGTATATTTTAGTTATCAATTGTTATGAGTATCTTTTATATATTATATATTTATAGGTATGTATGTACGTATATATATATTAATAGTTAGTGTGTAGTTGGTAGTTAGTATTTTTCTATTAGTACATACTAGAGTTATATTGGATTGATATATGTAATTATTGTTGGGTAGTTAGTATATATATATATGAGATTTTGGCAATTACCTTGAGATACCAAGGTAAGTATCAAGATATACCAAGGTATGAGTAGTAGGTATTGACATAAGTAATAGGATAGTTGTAAACTAATTATGGGTTGGTATTAAGGTGACTAAAATAAGATATATAGTATTATATAAATATTAAATGCATAGTAGTTTATAATTATTGTTGGGTAGTTAGGATAAATAAGGTTTTAAATTTACCTTGAGATGCCAAGGTAAGTATCAAGGTATTGGAGGATAATCAAGGTATTGGGTTTGGATATCAAGATAGAGGTTTAGTATTGTGATACCAAGTTGGTTCGAAACCAAGGTATCCCTTTAGCATTTATAATTAGCATTTTATATATATAATATTGTTTGATATGTACATATGTGTTATATTTATCCCTTGTTTGCGTATCCTGAGATAAGGTATCTTAGTATCCTAAGATGTAGCTTGTATGGCCTAGATTCATAGTGTGTGAGCCCAATATCTTTGAGTTAGACTCATGCAACCTAGAAATAGGTAGTTGACCATAATTTGACTATAGTTGACCATAGTTGACCATAGTTGACTTAGAGTTGACCTAGTTTGACTTTTGACTTATAAATAGTTTTATGACCTAGAAATTGACTAGTTTAATTTATTTCTCTTCCCCAAAACTTGTATTAATGCAATATTTCATATATAGGTCTGTGACACCAGTTCGGACATTATTTTTTCATCATTTGCTCTGGATTACAGGCGAGTACATTCTCTGATAGTTTTCATTATTTGATTACCACTATAATTCAAGTATTTAGAAATGTTACTTATGATTCTTGACACGATGGTACACGGATTGGTATTGTTATTGGATCGTTAGTCATGTGATGTTACCTTGATTATGGAGATGGTATCAGATACTGTCTTTGTTGGTATTGGATAACATTGAATATTGTAGATTAAATATTGGATATATTGGCTAGTGACGTGTCATGATTCGATCCATCATATCAGTCGGGGCGGGGGAAATACCAATTAAATATGTGATCAAGAAACTATCGGCTATTAGTGTAATCATTGGCTACTAACTAACTATGCAATTCACGTATGGTTGAGTTAGCTCCTTAGTGTAATCATTGAATCTCCCAGGCCGATCACATATTTAGTTAGTATCTCAAATCACATAGTTATTATAGATTCCATTATTCAGTTCATTGATTACCTTGTTCTATTCTGACATTATAGTTCATTCCTTTATTCTTATACGCATTGATTATATTATGTTGTTAGTATTGCATATTCTCTCATTGTTCTTGATTATCAGTTATATCCTCATCGTAGATAACATCTTCTATTCTACTGCTTTATAGTTTTTGTCAATTAATTGGAACTGCTATTGGGTTGTACTTCGCTCCATTCCTGACTGAAAAATATTTTTCAGAGGATCCGGGAGATTGGTGTCCGACATACTACGGACCTCAGCCTATAGATGGTGCAGACTTGGACCCACTAGTTCTGGAGTGACTGTCGAGAGATTTAGCCGGATTCACTAGTTAGCATAGTTAGTTCTCTTTAGCATTTTGGTACCGAATTTGTTTCCGGCATATATTTGTGTTTGGATATTATTTCTATTTGTTGTTGTTATATTAACTGCATAGTTATGTTAGATTTCTTTGATATCTTCTCGTGCCATAGTAATGTGATTGAGTATTGTGTTGAACTAAGTTGATTATACTCTCATCTTGGAGTTGAGATATTATTGGAGGTTTATACTTTATAGTGAGATAATTAGATAGTATAGTTGACCAAGACAGCGTTCTACTGCCGATGCTGCGGCGTAGGCTGGGCATTGTTCCCGACTTGCATCCCTACACCGGGTGCGGGTCGTGACACGTCCATCTCTTAAGTCCAACGATACTTCCATTTGCATGAGTCCGTTCTCGATTGCTCAACTCAACAATCGCTTGCTCCATTTTTTATTCTTCCCAACTCAGCCGATGTGCACCTACTAACTTGTATTTCCGTTATCCGAGTTCGTTCAGGCAATTCCCATTGATGTCCAACCAAAATATTTTAATGCCTTGCTCACTATGTGGTATCCCATATACCACTCCGAATCAAGTCGCTACTCGCCTTACGATTTCTTGCACTGATCCAAGATCCGTTCGAACCATCCCTTATGTATGATCCTGCCATCCCCAACTCAAGTCTGACACAAAACTCAGCCAAGGCCTGAATCATCTAATTCTTTCCATCAATCTTGTTGTGCAACTTGTGCTATGTTCCATTCTTAATGCTTCCAGCTATTCTCAAACCGTCCGATACTTTCGCAACACGAGCAATCCCGTGCAACGATCTCTTCCAAGTAGTCCAACCCAATACCCAACTGTTCCTCACATTTGTTGTATGAGCAACTCGTGCAAACTTATCCTGATATTCCCAAGACAAACTCAAAACATGTTCAACCGATATGCTACACGAGCAACTCGTACAACGCTCTCTATGATACACCCAGCCAAAATTCAAACTCCGTCCAATAATTTCGCTACACGAGCAACTCGTGCAACGATCCATTCTCATCCAATGCTTCTACTCACAACATGCCGCATAACTAATCTCGTATGCCAACCAACTAATCTACTGATGTAATCAGAAACTCCCGAACGACAGCTCTTAACTTGTTGCACAAATGCAACAACGCCACTCAACTTGTTGCACGAATACAACAACGCCTAACGAGGCTAAGCGATCTAACGAAAACCAACAAAAGCAACACAACGAAGCACAATATGCAGCCACAACCAGCAATTTATAGACTTATTGTATGAAACATCCAATGCGGCACCGAGTAGAGCCAAGAGCTAAACGACACGCGGAAGCTATTTAGAGTTTGTGATGAAACGAAGGACCAAGTCCGAGAAAATAAACCAGGTGCTCTGATACCAATTTTTTATACCCCAATCTCCCGCAAGCTCAATAGTCCCTGCTGAACGTGAATCACCATGTTGCAGCTCTCCCGCAGGACAATCGTTCTCTTCGGGACGTGATGTCGTATGAGCCTGGAGTTGAGCTCGTACAAGGCGATATTGTTAAACACCAAAGTTATCATTAAAACAACCAAGTTGCAACGAAAGTCAAGTATTGTGTACCAAGCACACATCAGAGTATACGCAGCGAAGCTCTCGATAGGGTCTAAATGAATTGCCACAAAGGCGATTGCCTCAAAGGCGATCAAAACTCTTGCTCTTTTCTCTAGCCCACAAAGGTACTTACAGTTCATACATCATGTCCCGTATATCCAAGCAGCGCCACTGCGCCTGTGTACCTAAAATAATGCCCACAAACGTGGGTCAGTACACAGCCGTACTGGTGAGCGGGGTAACCCACTCGTGTAAGCCGACACTAAGTAAAATAGTGAATACAAACAGTTATATGGTGATCTTTCTAGTTGAATCCTATATTCATTTCATGGCATAGGGATGACATGTTAAAGAAAGATGTAAAACAGTTTAAGCATGCAAGCATTCAACTCAATCCAATAGACAAGCAATGAATAACCAACTCGAGGGATTCTAGCATGTAACCCGCCCTACTCAAGCCAAAGCAACACGATAAGATAATCCAACCATCAACCAAGCCTCAATATCCATCCTCAACCAAAACTTATCATCCAATCTCAAAGTGCACACTCTTGCCGAGGCAAGGTGGCCGCGCCTACACGAAGCCAACCAACAAAAGAAAAGCAAGCCAACACTTAACTATATGAAGTCACTGGCCAAGCCATAAAGGACATATTCCAAGCATTACGGCGCGCCCAATCAGCCCGGGTAGCAAGCCCCGATGGAGGTCCCGCAATGCATCGCGACTAGCGCGAATCAAATATTTCTCTTCGGATCGATACGGTTCCAGTGCCCCGGAAATGCCGTTTCGAGGAAATGCCAAAACTTGTGCACAAGTTGTCCGTGACATGCAGACACCAAGTAGGTATGACGAGAGGATCGAACATTCTCGCCCCACCAAGCGATTCTAGACTCGATCAACCAAATATCCAACCAAAATATCCAACCAAAGAATCCATAACTATTCTTCCAACATATAGCCCAAGGCACCAAATCTCAAGTTATCCCATAGGCACAATGCCGCTTCTCAACACAGTGTTTCAAATTAGGTGCAATACCCCAACTCAGAACAATCCCGTGGCACAATTCTCCAACAGTGTCACAATGCCCCAACAGTGGCATTATACCCTCGCCGATGTAGTTGTTCGGTTTCGAACCACAACTGCTCGCTTTGCAAGACAAAGCGACCAAGTGATACTCGTGCACGGATGCACGCTCGCTCGCCCGAATTCCTGATATTCCCAATGCCTCAATGTATCATTCCAACTGTCCAAGCATAATCCCAATTATTCAACCAACTGCCTCAAGTGTATAATCCAACTCTAGTTGCAACTATCCATACGCGCAAATCAATTCAAGCCACAATCATATCCAAGCAAACGACGTATACTCTATGCACGCCTCAGTGTAGTGATTCCCAAGTTCCAGTCCAAGTTTTCAAACCTTTACGTGTTTTCTATATTATTAGGCATGAAGGAGTAGAGGAGAAGGGAAAGAGCCCACTCACAATGTTTGATCCCGTTAAGCATCCTGTCCTGCCGATACGGCCAATCCCTTGAACCCGTGGTCCGATGCAAAGCGCGATCTACTAAACTGGTATGACCGTGCGAGCAGGCCGTACTCTCCAAATCATCCGACCGATCGGACTAAGGAAGACGGTATTATCGCTCCCATCCAGCTATCTCAGTACTGTTCTGAAAGAACACCTGATTTCCATCGAACTCTGCTAGCCATCTGCACATGAAACAAACTCAATCAATACTTCTTCCCAAAATCCAACAAATCAAATGTAACCAGCATTTATTTTATTCAATCTGACTCAGCGTAACGCACCGTACGGTTGCGGGGCATTACAGTGCCTGCTGATGGGGCACAGATTTTTACTTTGATCCAGGGCATGGTAGATGCCTAGAGGGTGACGGCGGAGGCCTAGCGTGTTCAGGCTAAGGCTCAAAGGGTACATGCAAAGGCGCACCAAGCACAGACTAAGCTGATGAGAGAGAGAGCATGGAGAATGCTCACCAGGTGGCCCTATAGGCAGTTGAGAGAGTTGCCCAGCTGTAAACTCCCTCGACCAGATTTCAGTAATTTAGGATTAGTTTAGACTAATTAATATTATAGCAACTTTTTAAAAATTTATTTATTATATAATCTATTGATTGTGCACCTGTTCATTACACAATTAATTAGGGCATCCCACTAGCTGTTAAACCCTAAACAAATTTTACATACCTGCCCTAGACTTGTTAGACTACTTTTTCTGTATTTTGTGCAACTTCCAGAAATCTTGTTTGATGCTTCGTTTTAGTCGTACAAATATCGTTACAAACGTACGTATTTATTACCTATTTAAATTCCTGTTATTTACCATCTCTGTACACCTAGGGATTTGAGGACCAGTAGGCACCTGTTTTTGTCAAACAAAAATACGATAATATTCTACTCTAATTGTATTACAATTATCGTATTGACACCGTAGAAAAATTATGACCCTAATAGCCTCTAAATAATTAGTGAAAACCATGCGCAGTATTTATTAAATAATAAATACGGTGACCATATCACCTGCAGAATCAGACCCTGCATCTGCCCAGGCTCACCCCACACTGTCCAAAACATTTTCCCCAGCTATTTCCCTCATTTCTGTATAATTCAGAATTTCAAAAAATCAGTATTTGAAATTTGGTAAATTGTAAAATTACGCAAAATACAAATTTTATGCTTTTATGCAATTTATGAAAAGTTAGGGGTTTTTATGCAAAATTGTATGTAAGGTGGCATAATCCTATTGGTTAGTGAATAGGTGTATGGGAACCACCCAAAACACCCAAAAAATTTCAGGAGAAAATATCTCAAAAATCAGAATTACCTAACTACCCAAAAACTTCTCCTTAATTACAAAACTGCCATTGCCTACAACCCCTATAAAACCCGACCCCCCCTCTCTTCAAACCCTTACAGCCCTCACCTCCGACCACCGCCTCCGGCCAAACCCTGCCCGACCCTTCGCCCTGACCCCCTCTCCCCTCCGGCCAAGTCCCACCCCCAGCCACCGCCTGCTCCGCCGTGGCCAGCCACTGCAGACCCATCCCAACTTCACCTCCACAGCACCACCACCACTCCCATCCACCCCCAGCGCCACCACCGGCCGTCGCCGACCACCGCCACCACCCCCAAACGCCTCGCCATCGTCCCCTCCGTCGAACCAACCCACCACCACCACCCCACGATACCCCCTCCGGCCGCCCTAGCCCCCGCAGCAGCCTCCACCCCCTAACCTTAGCTACTGCCACCCTCACCCCCGACGCCTCTAGCCGCCACCACAGCCACCATAGACCCCCGCCACCACCACCAACCTCACCGCCACTCCTCCCTCCGCCGTTCCCCCACCCTGCACCGCCGTCCCCTCCGCCGCAGCCGCCGCTACCACCTTCACAAACTGCTGCCGCTGCAGTTGATGCTAGCAGTCACTGCTGCTGCTGCTACTACTCCGGCCACCTCCGGCCGCCTCCGCCGTCGTCCTCCCACCGGCAACACCGCGTGGGACCCCCCTGCCAGTAGGTATAAACCCTAACTCTATATATATATGTATATACGTATATGTATATATATATGTATATATATGATATATATGTATAATTATATATATATATGTATTATATTATTATACTATATAAATACAGTATAATTACACTGTATATATATATATTGCTATAATATATTATATATGTGTATATATACTACAAATATATATGTATTTATATATGTATACTATGTATTTATATATGTATATTTACATATATATATATATATATATGTATATAATATATATAACTATATATGTTATGTATATATAACTATGTATATATATTATATATATGTATATAATATATATATATCTATATATATATGTTATGTACTATATATAATTATATTATTCACTGTGAATATACACAGTATATATATATAGATATATATGCTATGCATTTTCTTTTTATTATTTATATGCACTTATTCAATTTATTATATATGTATATATTATCCAGTGGTCACATATAGACCCTGATAAAAGTTATATTATATTGTTGGATAAATACAGCTTATATATATATACCTATTTTAAATTCTTGCAATGTCATTTCAATTTATTATTTATTATATATTACTGTGCTGGATAATACAGCCTACATATATATGTATAATTTCAATTCTTGCACTGTCATTTAAATTCAATATATATATCTATATATTATCTATATACATTATGTACTATTACATAGATATATATGTATTTACTTTCTGTCCTGTCATTTCAATTTATATATATACATCAGTGGATACACCCTGATAGCATTATATTATTTATATATGGCAGAGGATATACCCTGCTACTATTATAAATTCTATATATACCTGCATTTTTTTGTTCTGTATATACTATATATACTGCTATATATATATATTATATCTATATATATATACATACTATATATATAACTATATTATATATGTGAATATAAGTATATATACATATACTTTATATTACAACTTTGATATTCACGAACCCTGTCTGTTTTAACAGAAACCAACTTCAGCACAGCCAGTGACCCCCAGTCACAAGCACCCTCAACCCTGACTGTGAGATCAGGTTTTCAGTACTATCAGGGAGTAGGCAAGTATACATTGCCAAGTTAATGTTCAAATTCAATTATTGATATCTGCTTTGTTCCTAAATTTCATATACCATGATTACCTGAGACTGCCTTGGGTACAGTCAACTGATACGTTAACATTAGCATATTTAACTTAGTCTTACAGACTCACCATTTGCTGTGAGAGTATTCTAATATTTTTCTAGACCCTATCACGGGAACACGCAACATGGTTGTAATGCATATTGGGATGCGAGCTGCATAGTTGATTAGCTACCAGTACGTGTGACCCGCATCACGGATTATAATAATTCAGGAATATTATAACTTGACATTTAGTTTCATTGGAATGGGAAAGATAACTAGTAGACGTATGGGACACCCCCTCCATAAATATTTTATACCTTTGTACCATGATGGTCGATTGCAGAGTTCCCTTAAGTCATGGGGCATATGACACATATACTAGCCAATCCCCACGATTGGTGAACTACGTCAGCATATGTCTAGCCGACACAATCCCATGCGTACTACAAGGTCTTTACTTGTATTTCACTTAGAATGATTAGCACCCTGTATTTATTTTCTATTTTCAGTATTTACATACATGGCATATCATTTTCTGTATCTTGTTATGTCCCACTGAGGACCTGGTTTCCTGCCAGATATAGACGAGGCTTTCTACCCCACTGTGTACGGCCCTGATCAGGAGGCTAGATGTGTTACCGAGGAGGAGCTCGAGGAGACACCCTCAGAGTATGCTTGACCCTAGAGGCCTGCCACCTGGAGATGGAGATGTTTTGATCAGATAGACACTGCTTAGTCTATCTGATTTTTCTGTGCTATTATCAGTTTTTGTAGTAGGCTTGTAAATCTCACAAGTTGTGTACTGTATCAGACTCAGTTTTATATATATTCAGCACTTGCTTTTCTGACATTTTGTTGTGGATGAGATATATTTGCCTGTGTTGTTCTTTTAGTATCTTAGGACAGCGTAGCACGTCCCTATGGGTCTATTCAAAATGGATTAAGCCCTTAGTGACGTGTCAGCTGGCCAGTGACACGTGGCCTAGTTCCTGACATTTTGGGACTGGGGCGTGACACGGTTTTAGTGGTGGCCCATGCAGGTCTAGTTTTTATTGCTAGTGGTATGATGACATGCCTAGCAAGCCTGCAATAGGATAGGAATATTAGGTCTCATCCACACTGACACCATCTTTACCATTTCTATTATTGCATCTTGCTTGATTATCATTATTTATCTCCTTTGTGTTTTCTAATTATCCTATTTTCCTCAGAAATATGGGCATACCCGGGAAACTTACGAATAATGGGGCTGACCAAGCAACAGACCCTTCGCCAAGTACCCAAGGAACTCCGTCCAATCATCAGAATTCTGGCCAGGAGACGACACCAACACCTCAGGCGGAGACACCTTTGCCTCCACCTCCAGCCTTGCCTATCCTGATGCCACAACTTGAGGGTCAACCTCAAATGCTGCAGTTCCTCCAAACGATATTGCAGATCCAGTGGCAGCAGACTGAGGCCCTGAGACAGTCTCAGTGGCAGCAGACTGAAGCTCTGCGACAGACGTTGATGACGGCTTTGGAGAGAGCTACTACTCCGACACCAGCACCTGTCCAACCTGCGGGCACAGTTCGAGGCTTCCGCCAAATGAGCCCGAGAGACTTCAAAGGCAGCGAGACTCCTGAGGAGATCTCCGACTGGATCTCCAACACCGAAATGCTGCTAGAAGGATCGCAACTCACCCCTGACCTATGGATGACCGCTGTGAGGGGCCAACTTCTTGGCAACGCCCATCACTGGTGGGAATCCATAGAGCGCAGCGTCGGCAAAGACCAAACTTGGCAACAATTCTTGGAGCACTTCAACGCCAAGTACTTCCCAGCGACAGTCCAGAATGCCCTATACTCCCAGTTCCTGCACCTGGAGCAGGGAAACATGACGGTAGATGCCTACGACGCGGAGTTTAGCAGACTAAGTCGTTTTGGTGCTGACCTGATCCCGAACGAGCTGAAGAAGGCTAAAAGATTCCACCATGGCCTTAACTACGAGCTCCAGAGGTACACAACAATGCAGTCAAGAATCTCCTACAACGAGGTTCTTACAGAAGCCAGGGAGCAAGAAGCCATTGGCCGAGGAGCCAGACGCTCAAATCCAACCTTCTCGGCCAAGAACCAGCAAGGAGCAGGAGGACCCATCCATCGTCCTCAATATCAGACGCAGCAGACAACTGGGCCTTACCAGAAGAAGGAGCTCCCGACTTGTCACTTTTGTGGCAAGAAGGGGCATTTTGCCAATGACTGCAGAAAGAAGCTAGGATTATGCTTGCTATATGGAGCTAAAAATCATATGGCCAGAGACTGCCCACAACGCAGAGATGCAGCACCTCAGCAAGGGCAGAAGCCAGGAGCACAAGCCCAGAAGATGCTACCCTCCACATCAGGAGGATATCAGAGAGGAGCACCTTTGCCTACTCAGGAGGCTCAGTTCAAGGCCAGACAACAAGTCGGAGGTCAAAGACAGGGTCAAGCCTTTGCGTTAGCTGCCGTTGCAGAAGAGCCTGAAGGGGAAACTATAACAGGTACCATTTTAGTTGCATCATTACCTGCAAATGTATTATTCGATTCTGGGGCTACTTTGTCTTTCATATCCAGTAGTTTCGTAGCCATGCACAAGCTATCCACTTCCTCGCTCCCCAAGTGTTGGAAAATACTTACTGGAGGAGGTATTGTTCCAGTTACCAACATTATCGAAACCTGTCCGGTAGTTGTTTGTAGTAGAGAACTAAGAGCGCGATTTTTGGTACTCCCAATGCCAAATTTTGACGTTGTCTTAGGCATGGACTGGCTAAGCCAGAATAATGCTATCCTAGACTACCGAAAGGGTAGTGTTATCTTTAGACCCCCAGATCACCCAGAGTTCGAATATGTCCGAGGAACCATCGAGCAAGGAGTAGGCCAGACTCCTAGAGCTTACATGGCGATGGAGACAGCACTTCCCTCAATTGTAGCAGAGTTCGAGGACATATTTCTAGAGGAATTGCCAGGCCTACCGCCTGACAGAGAAGTGGAATTCACTATTGAGTTGATACCCGGAGCTGCACCGGTATCCTCAAATGTATACCGACTGGCGAAGAAGGAGCTTGACGAGCTGAAGCTTCAACTGGAGGAATTACAGATCAAGGGATTTGTTCATCCTAGTGCATCACCCTGGGGAGCACCAGTGCTGTTTGTACCAAAGAAGGACGGGACATATCGGATGTGTATTGATTACAGAGCTCTCAATGCTTTGACAATCAAAAACAAGTACCCCTTGCCGAGAATTGACGACCTGTTCGATCAACTAACAGGAGCCGTGGTATTCTCAAAGATAGACTTGAGATCAGGCTATCATCAGGTCAAGGTACGGAGGGAAGATATTCCAAAGACAGCATTCAGGACTCGTTATGGTCACTGACCGTTTCTGGTGATACCGTTTGGACTAACTAATGCACCTGCCGTATTCATGAATCTGATGAACCGAGTCTTCCACCAATATCTGGACCAGTTTATGGTAGTCTTCATCGACGACATTCTGGTATATTCGAAGAGCCACAAGGAGCATGAAGAGCACTTAAGGTTAGTACTAGAGACGCTAAGACGGGAGAGCCTTTATGCTAAGATGAGCAAGTGTGAATTCTTCCTTGACCGTGTCGCATTTCTTGGACACGTTATCACAGGAGAAGGCATCTCGGTAGACCCAGCAAAGATTTCATCTGTGGAGACATGGCCAACTCCGACCAATGTCTCAGAGGTGAGAAGCTTTCTAGGACTTGCCGGATATTACCGGAGGTTCGTAGAAAACTTTGCAAGAATCGCGAAGCCGATTACCCGTCTTACCCGCAAGGAGCAGGAGTTCATATGGACTGAAGAATGCCAGACAGCTTTTGATGACTTGAAGAAGCGTCTGACTACAGCTCCCATCTTGACTATACCATCTGGATCCGGAGGTTTCGTCATATATAGCGATGCATCCGAAAAATAATTTGGTTGTGTCTTAATGCAACATGGAAAGGTTGTAGCTTATGCCTCAAGACAGTTGAGGACTCATGAGAAGAATTACCCCACTCACGACCTGGAGCTTGCCGCAGTCATCTTCGTCCTGAAGCTATGGAGACACTATCTATATGGCGAACGAGTGAAGATTTTCATCGATCACAAGAGCTTGAAATATGTCTACACTCAGAAAGACTTAAATCTGAGGCAAAGACGGTGGCTTGAAGTGATGACGGATTTCGAAATTGATCTACAGTACCATCCGGGGAAAGCTAATGTGGTGGCAGATGCTCTAAGCAGAAGACCCTCGGCATTCTTTATGATCACCCAACCAGGTCTTCTGAGAGATCTAGAAAATTTGGGAATAGAGGTCATTATGCCAGGACTTGACGGCCAATTATCAAACTATCAGCTGCAATCAACCTTGGTAGAAAGAATCAAAGCTGCTCTACCAGCAGATGCAAGATTTCAGAGGCTTCGACAAAGAACAGAGGCTGGAATTCAGACAGGATGTCGCATACACAAAGATGGGACTCTAAGATGTGGTGATCATCTTTATGTTCCAAATGGAGAACTTCGTAATGAGCTGATGTCAGAAGCTCATAGCTCAACATACTCTATACATCCAGGAGGCACAAAGATGTACAGAGATCTGCGACAATATTACTGGTGGCATGGAATGAAGCGGGAGATAGCACCCTTTGTGGCTAAATGCCTGGTGTGTCAGCAAGTCAAGGCTGAGCATCAGAGATCTGCCGGTCTACTTCAACCCCTCCCAATACCTGAGTGGAAATGGGAACACATTACGATGGACTTTGTTACGGGCTTTCCAAGAAGTCCTAGTGGTCGTAATGCTGTCTGGGTGATTGTAGACAGACACACCAAGGCTGCTCATTTCTTACCTTTCAGAGTCGGGCAATCTACCGAAGTCTTGGCAGATATGTACATGAAGGAGATAGTGCGTCTACATGGAGTACCAGTCAGTATAATATCTGACAGGGATACGAGATTTACATCTTACTTTTGGCGAAGTATGCAAGAGAGTCTTGGTACCCGCCTCAAGTTCAGCACCTCGTATCATCCACAGACAGATGGCCAGTCAGAGCGCACCATCCAGACTCTAGAAGATATGCTGAGAGCCTGTATGCTTGATTTTAGCGGATCATGGGAATATCACTTACATCTGGTAGAATTTTCCTACAACAACAGCTATCAAGCGAGCATTCAAATGGCTCCCTTTGAAGCTTTGTATGGAAGGAAATGTCGTTCCCCAGTATGCTGGAGCGATGTTGGCGAGAGACAGATCTTGGGTCCAGAACTGATCATTCGTACGGTGGAGAAGGTAAAGAAGATCCAGGGACACCTACGAGCTGCACAAGACAGGCAGAAGCACTGGGCCAACATTCATCGTCGACCTCTCGAGTTCCAAGTAGGGGAGCATGTGTTCTTGAAGATCTCACCTACCAGAGGAACTATCAGATTTGGAGGAAGAGGGAAGCTAAGTCCAAGGTACATTGGACCCTTCGATGTGCTAGATCGCGTCGGAGAAGTTGCTTACAGGCTAGCTCTACCACAGACCTTGGAGGGAGTACATGACGTCTTCCACGTATCTCAGCTGAGGAGGTACATTCCAGACCCGAGTCATGTGCTGGACTATTCAGAGATCACCATCGGGCCAAGCTTATCATACCAGGAGGAGCCTGTAGAGATCCTGGACCGTAGCGAGAAAGTGTTGCGAGGCCAGACTATTCCTCTCGTTCGTGTTGCATGGAGACATCATGCACCAGGTGAATCCACCTGGGAACGAGAAGAGGATATTCGTCAGCGTTATCCCCATCTATTTCCAAACTAGGGTATGTCCAATATTTTAAAACTCAATCTCTCTTAATCATCATATGTCCATAATCAATCTTTCATTCTCAGTATATGATTGTTTTTATTTCGAGGACGAAATATTCTAAGGAGGGTAGATTGTAAACTCCCTCGACTAGATTTCAGTAATTTAGGATTAGTTTAGACTAATTAATATTATAACAACTTTTTAAAAATTTATTTATTATATAATCTATTGATTGTGCACCTGTTCATTACACAATTAATTAGGGCATCCCACTAGCTGTTAAACCCTAAACAAATTTCACATACCTGCCCTAGACTTGTTAGACTACTTTTTCTGTATTTTGTGCAACTTCCAGAAATCTTGTTTGATACTTCGTTTTAGTCGTACAAATATCGTTACAAACGTACGTATTTATTACCTATTTAAATTCCTGTTATTTACCATCTCTGTACACCTAGGGATTTGAGGACCAGTAGGCACCTGTTTTTGCCAAACAAAAATACGATAATATTCTACTCTAATTGTATTACAATTATCGTATTGACACCGTAGAAAAATTATGACCCTAATAGCCTCTAAATAATTAGTGAACACCGTGCGCAGTATTTATTAAATAATAAATACGGTGACCATATCACCTGCAGAATCAGACCCTGCATCTGCCCAGGCTCACCCCACACTGTCCAAAACATTTTCTCCAGCTATTTTCCTCATTTCTGTACAATTCAGAATTTTGGAAAATCAGTATTTAAAATTTGGTAAATTACGAAATTACGCAAAATACAAATTTTATGCTTTTATGCAATTTATGAAAAGTTAGGGGTTTTTATGCAAAATTGCATGTAAGGTGGCATAATCCTATTGTTTAGTGAATAAGTGTATGGGAACCACCCAAAACACCCAAAAAATTCCAGAAGAAAATATCTCAAAAATCAGAATTACCTAACTACCCCAAAACTTCCCCTTAATTACAAAACTGCCATTGCCTACAACCCCTATAAAACCTGACCCCCCCTCTCTTCAAACCCTCACAGCCCTCACCTCCGACCACCGCCTCCGGCCAAACCCTGCCCGACCCTTCGTCCTGACCCCCTCTCCCCTCCGGCCAAGTCCCACCCCCAGCCACCGCCTGCTCCGCCGTGGCTAGCCACTGCAGACCCATCCCGACTTCACCTCCACAGCACCACCACCACTCCCATCCACTCCCAACGCCACCACCGGCCGTCGCCGACCACCGCCACCACCCCCAAACGCCTCGCCATCGTCCCCTCCGTCGAACCAACCCACCACCACCACCCTACGACACCCCCTCCGGCCGCCCTAGGCCCCACAGCAGCCTCCACCCCCTAACCTTAGCTACTGCCACCCTCACCCCCGACGCCTCTAGCCGCCACCACAGCCACCGTAGACCCCCGCCACCACCACCAACCTCACCGCCACTCCTCCCTCCGCCGTTCCCCCACCCTGCACCGCCGTCCCCTCCGCCGCAGCCGCTACCACCTTCACAAACTGTTGTCGCTGCAGTTGCTGCTAGCAGTCACTGCTGCTGCTGCTGCTACTCCTCCGGCCACCTCCGGCCGCCTCCGCCGCCGTCCTCTCGCCGGCAACACCGCGTGGGACCCCCCTGCCAGTAGGTATAAACCCTAACTCTATATATATATGTATATACATATATGTATATGTATATGTATATATATATATGTATATATATGATATATATATGTATAATTATATATATATATATATATATGTATTATATTATTATACTATATAAATACAGTATAATTACACTGTATATATATATTGCTATAATATATTATATATGTGTATATATACTACTAATATATATGTATTTATATATGTATACTATGTATTTATATATGTATATTTACATATATGTATATATATATATATGTATATAATATATATAACTATATATGTTATGTATATATAACTATGTATATATATTATATATATGTATATAATATATATATCTATATATATATATATATATGTTATGTACTATATATAATTATATTATTCACTGTGAATATACACAGTATATATATATAGATATATATGCTATGCATTTTCTTTTTATTATTTATATACACTTATTCAATTTATTATATATGTATATATTATCCAGTGGTCACATATAGACCCTGATAAAAGTTATATTATATTGTTGGATAAATACAGCTTATATATATATACATATTTTAAATTCTTGCAATGTCATTTCAATTTATTATTTATTATATATTATTGTGCTGGATAATACAGCCTACATATATATATGTATAATTTCAATTCTTGCACTATCATTTAAATTCAATATATATATATATATATATATATTATCTATATACATTATGTACTATTACATAGATATATATGTATTTACTTTCTGTCCTGTCATTTCAATTTATATATATATATACATCAGTGGATACACCCTGATAGCATTATATTATTTATATATGGCAGAGGATATACCCTGCTACTATTATAAATTCTATATATACCTGCATTTTTCTGTTCTGTATATACTATATATACTGCTATATATATTATATCTATATATATATACATACTATATATATAACTATATTATATATGTGAATATAAGTATATATACATATACTTTATATTACAACTTTGATATTCACGAACCCTGTCTGTTTTAACAGAAACCAACTTCAGCACAGCCAGTGACCCCCAGTCACAAGCACCCTCAACCCTGACTGTGAGATCAGGTTTTCAGTACTATCAGGGAGTAGGCAAGTATACCTTGCCAAGTTAATGTTTAAATTCAATTATTGATATCTGCTTTGTTCCTGAATTTCATATACCATGATTACCTGAGACTGCCTTGGGTATAGTCAACTGATACGTTGACATTAGCATATTTAACTTAGTCTTACAGACTCACCATTTGCTGTGAGAGTATTCTAATATTTTCCTAGACCCTATCACGGGAACACGCAACATGGTTGCAATGCATATTGGGATGCGAGCTGCGTAGTTGATTAGCTACCAGTACGTGTGACCCGCATCACGGATTAGAATAATTCAGGAATAGTATAACTTGACATTTAGTTTCATTGGGATGGGAAAGATAACTAGTAGACGTATGGGACACCCCCTCCATAAATATTTTATACCTTCGTACCATGATGGTCGATTGCAGAGTTCCCTTGAGTCAGGGGGCATATGACACATATACTAGCCAATCTCCACGATTGGTGAACTACGTCAGCATATGTCTAGCCGACACAATCCCATGCGTACTACAAGGTCTTTACTTGCATTTCACTTAGAATGATTAGCACCCTGTATTTATTTTCTATTTTCAGTATTTACATACATGGCATGTCATTTTCTGTATCTTGTTATGTCCCACTGAGGACCTGGTTCCCTGCCAGATATAGATGAGGCTTTCTACCCCACAGTGTACGGCCCTGATCAGGAGGCTAGATGTGTTACCGAGGAGGAGCTCGAGGAGACACCCTCAGAGTATGCTTGACCCTAGAGGCCTGCCACCTGGAGATGGAGATGTTTTGATCAGATAGACACTGCTTAGTCTATCTAATTTTTCTGCGCTATTATCAATTTTTGTAGTAGGCTTGTAAATCTCACCAGTTGTGTACTGTATCAGACTCAGTTTTATATATATTCAGCACTTGCTTTTCTGATATTTTGTTGTGGATGAGATAGATTTGCCTGTGTTGTTCTTTTAGTATCTTAGGACAGCGTAGCACGTTCCTATGGGTCTATTCAAAATGGATTAAGCCCTTAGTGACGTGTCAGCTGGCCAGTGACACGTGGCCTAGTTCCTGACATTTTGGGACTGGGGCGTGACACCAGCAGCATCCTGTGTCACGCCCCAGTCCCAAAAATACATAGGACTAGGACACGTAAGCATGCCAGCCGCATGGATATGGCAACTCCAATATATGGAAACCAAATCCACACGTACGCTGTAATATGAATATCAAATCCACAAGTGGTATAAACATATGTCACGAGTCACAGGGTATAATCTAGATCTCATCCACGAAAATCAAATATGAATAAAATAACCAATGTCTTTGAAACTAGATCTCAATAAGAAGTATCTAAGGATGATAGTTGGATGGAAACAAATCCACTACCAACTCAAATGGAAAAGTAAATACAATATGAGTACAACACAATCAAGCCCAATATAAGTATACCAGCTATCGATCACGGCTCGAAGAGAAGACATCCACGAAGTATCTATAACCTTCCAAATCTGCGCTCCTGCAAATACTCAAGAACAGGTACACCTGGCAGCGGACCAGGTCCTCAGAGGGACATAACAAGATACTTAAACACATGCCAATAAAGTACTGAAATAAATATCCAAAGGGGTCGCCTAGCCGTCTAAGTGAATGCAGTTAAGAACAACTTTCCCAACGCGTGGGCTATCTGGCTAAAATGGGATTGGCATAGTTCTCTTGGAGATCCAGGGGCCTACAAAGGCACAGCGTCTTTCGAACACCGGAGGCCCGCCTGATAATAATATAATATATAGTGGTCATCATGACCGCGCATCTCCGGCGGAGCGTACGGGTTACACAAGGAAAGTACAACGGAGCCCACACGTCTTACTTGTTGTTCTCCCCACCCCATGCTCTAAGCATGTCACATCCATGACACGATAATACCTCTAATAACTGCCCAGTCTACTAGCATGCAAAGTTTCTAATAGCAGTTATTCCTAACGCACGGCCCACACGTACAGGAGGCCAACCCTGCATGCCAGTCCGTGATCTATATGAGACTCACAACTCGTGTAACAACTGTGTCACGGCCGATGAACCTAAAGATGCTACATGATGATGGGGTAGTCTCATAAACAAGGATAATGCAAATACATAAATAAAAATATACCGCGACGACACCGTCGCGCACATTTTATATAACAGTTAAAATATATGAAAAGACAGAAAATAAAGATGCATGTAACATATAGAATAAAAATAACAGTACAATGGCAAGGTATACTTGCCTGGCAAGGAAGCTGCAATGTACCAATAACCTGCTCCAGAAATCGCGAGAAACAAATCCAATATCTTATGTACATATGATATAACACAATAAAAACATTAGTCATTACACTAGTGCACACACACAACAATATTTACACTGGACTCAGGGGGTACCCTAGGGGTAGCACTAGTCATCTAACACGGTCAATTACGCGTTGAATTATGCGGGGTCTCATCTTCAAGTGCTGCACACAATCAGACAATCGACTGACAGGTGTCTAAGCCTGTACGTTAAGGTACGCAAGGCAGGCAATTCGCAAATTCTTAGGGTCCACATGGTCAAGGGTAAATACGGGACAGTCCACGGTATCGTAGGGTCGTACAGTCTGAATATTTATAGTCATAATTATCAATTAGCATTTACTTACATTTTTATATAATTATATAATAATATAACCAGCAATTTATTTACATAGCTAATTGAATACTTATAGTAAATATGTGCATAAATATATATACCAACTAATAATATGCTAATGACTAACCAAATATATATACATACTAAATGGAACAGTATACACATACGTGTGCATATACGAGTTGGGTTCGCCGACTCAGGGTCCGATATCACCTAGCAGTCAATAAGCAATACTACTATCCTACTGGCATACACACAAGCACATATAAAAGAAGAAGATGGACAGGTTCGTACCTCGGGGTACGCGTACAGGTACGATAGTGGGGTTAATGACGATGATGGCGAGGGTGACGACTATAACGATGATGAGGGTGAGGACGCCAGTGCTGATGCTGTTACTGCTCAGAGTTTGCTGTTGCAGGCAGACAACTGATGGAACTGGAGTGCTCTGAATAGAACAAGTTAAAAGGAGATTCATCTTGCTGGTGCTTCTTTTACAGTTTGATATTTTGACTGATCTGATCAACTAATGCATCCTCATCTTCTATGTTTGCTGCTATGTTAAGTGCTTTCTGCTAGCACTGAGTTGCCTCATCATACTTTGAACTCGACAATGCAATTCCCCGAGATTGATGAAGCCTTGCGGATGGCCAATCTGTTTTCATATTGAGATGTCCTTTTTGATGTGATCCCTAGCCTTACTCCATTCTCGCAGTTCCAGATAGACACTTCCAAGGTTATGATGAAGTCTGCTTCGTCTATCATTATTTTCAGCAACCTCTTCATCATCACAGAGCTTTAAACCTTGAAGCAGAATTTTCTTCGCTTCATCCAGATTATCAAGGTCCAAGTCAAGCATGCCAATATTATTATGTGCATCAATAAACTCCTTGAGAAAGAAAGAGGAAGCATCGCTTGGAGGGTTCTCCTTCACTGTCCGTGCATGCTTCATAGCTGATTTAAAATACTTTTTGGTATTTCTTACTGCATAATGATCATCCTCAGATCTAAGAAATATTGTGTGGTAAGTTCGACCAAGTTGGGTGCTGGCTCTGAGGTGCAGAAAAACCAGTGCTTGCAGACGAGTAAGTCCACGACCTCTACCACCAACCAGGGGATTTGATGATAGGCCTTGAGAACCCAGTGCACCAGGTGGAGGCGGAGACCCCCTGCCCTTGGTGGAGCTGGTGGAGCAGGTCCACGACCAGGAGGTGGCTGATCGGCAGGGAGACACTCGACGAGGAGAGAGAGGAGAAGCAGAGGACGGGGACGAGTCCGGCGAGTCGTGGTGAGCGGGGATGGCCACGGCGGAGCTCCGGCATAGCCAGGCAGGGAAGAGGGGTAATGTTGAAGAAGGAGGAGTCGGCTGGGTTAATTCCTAGGGTTGGGTTTGATAAAAAATAAAAATAAGGAAAAAGGGAATGAAGAGATATTTATATACATGTGGTGGGTGTTTGACCTAAAGCTTGGTTTGACTTGGTCAACATCACTAGGAATTGGGCCTTGGGCTCTCATGGGAATGTTGGGAGGCCATAACTTACATGGTTAAAATACAAGGATGGGTTTTAAATGAGGAATCGATGCTGTGCGTTATACATCCGAAAATTACGGAAAAGTTTCGGTGGAGGGGAAAGATAGATTCCTTTATGAATTGTCCAATGGTGGGGACACCTAAATGTATTTTTGCATAAAAGCCCCCCAACAATTAGAAAATTGCACAAATGCAGAACTTGGATTTAATTAATTGGACCGGACGCGCACGATGTTCTAGAATTAATTAGGAGTACATGGGATTATATTTAGGCGGAGCACAAGTGTCAGGGCGTAGAGGGTACAGTGTAGAATTTTAATAAAATTTGAGATGCACAAGACGGGCAAGATTGTGTCTCCAATTATCGTAGCAACGGTAAGGTGCACTACGTATTATTTAATTATTGCATAATTAAATAAAAGCTGTGTTCTAATTCCAATTGGGTTCAAACTAGTCCTAATTGTACTATCTAAGCCAAGTAGCCCTAATTTTGGGTGAGGGGGTTTACAATCTACCAAACTTAAAACAATTTCGTCCTCGAAATTAAAACTAGGGTAGGGTTTCTCTATTTAACCTCGCTTGATTGCAGTATAAGAATTCTCCTTAAGTTAACATGGTAATTTCTACCCAACTTAGAATTTACCCATCTATCATCTAAGGCTATACACTTAAGAAGGCTATGTCCCAAATTATTTAATCATGTTATTGAATCCTCCAGTCTTTAACACCAAATATATCGTCCATGATATGCCCTTAATCATTTATACAAGATAATCACCAAACAATGTGATTGGCCTATGGGGATATCTAGTACTATCTATATATCAAACTTATACCAAGCAAGATGTTTCGTCTTTTCGAAATAAGGAAAGACGTAGATCAATAAATAAGAGTTCAAGGGAGAAGTAATAGAATGTAAGTATAGGGATCAAGGCGTTTCAAGGAATCCAATGGGAATTGTCAAGGCAGTTGTGGATTAAAATCCTATTTTGGTAGTTCCTATTCACATGCTCGTATCAGTTCAGTTATAAAACGGATACGATGTGCTCAGCTATATCTAGAGGGCAAGTACATTCGTCTACTAATCACTACATATCTCAATCCACGTAAAATAGTTATATGAACGACGAATCAAGCGCACTATGGTTGATCAGACCGTAGTACACTGATTCTGAAATATATTAATGTGTATACCCAATAATACATATGTCATGAACAAGCTCGATAAAGAATAAGCTTGCAAAAACTAAGCTACAATAGCAGCAAAATTCGAGGTAGCACAGAAAATATAACGCTGGATTATGATGAGAGAGGTTGCAAAATAATTCAAGTTCATAAAATAAAACATCATAAGCAACAATAATAAAAAGACTCTACAATCTCTACAGTTATCATACAACCTCCTTGTCTAAGTCACTAGTCGACCACATAGGGGCATGGACCTCCAAATTCTATCGCTTGAATAAACACTGTCATCTTATGCTATCATACAATTAATGTCATTCAGTTACACTACCTTGATGGGTCAAGTGGACCATGTGATACTAGGTTGTGAGTCATACTACCCAACTTAAAAGAATTAAGCTAATACTGTGACAGTCTTAAGAGGATCCTACAAAACAATCTTGCATATGTACATAGAACAGAAACTCTTATTAGGGTCTCCTATTGCATTACATAGGTAAGGGTCACCTTAAGTCTTAATCATAGTGCTTATAGAACATGTGTCAATCGTAGGGATAGAAGAGTTACTAGCCGTTAAGGGGAAAGGGATTTAACTCGTATCGAAGTGAGGGTACAAATTAAGTGGTCTACAACTAGGGGTAATCATCACAATCTAATTGAACAACTCAACTATCAGGTTCTAACTACAAGGTACACAATTCAAAATTCAAGATTACAACTATGACTACAGCAAACTATATATCCTATTATAGAGTATAATCACTTGGTCTATGATCAGAGGTGGCAGGTGGCACGAGTTAAAAGATGAAGGAGAGAAAATATGACTAATCGTCGCACAAATAACGAGCGCTAGGGTTTCAGAGGAACAAATACATGAAATTAAATGGAGAACTCTAGTTAGCATCATGGTTTTCCAAGGAAAAGGGGTATGCTAGTCTCTGTGTTTGAGGTATGATTAGGAAAATATTCTATGCATTGCTCTTGGCTTTCTAAGGTACTGCCTGCTAATAATAAAGACAATGATCTAAGTTTATAGTTCTAATATTATCTAACTATGAAGGTTAGGTTCAGTCCTAATGTTCAATATTGGTTCTCCATTGGTTCCTCAATACTAGGGTCAACATTATGGTAAACTTCTAACTAACTCTAGTAGTGTCTATACTACTTTCAAGTCTTCATAATGTATCAAGGGGTAGTGGTAAACTAATTCTAGAGATAAGGAATTCTAGGGTTCACTAGATATTCTAAACTTAGTGGTGTGTCAGCACTCTAGTTGTACTCTTAATAGGAAGTTTACCCTACTTATCATCTAACAACATGAACTTATATATTCTAGGAGATGCTATACAAAAGGAACTATTATGGGAGTACATGAATCAAGCAGGATACAATTATTCAAATAGAACAGATTAGAAGAAATACGAGTCATAGTCAATTGTGGATGAGATCCTATACTCTAGTCCTAGGTGCAGGCTTGTTCGGTACAGTAACGTAACCGAGACAATATGCTCTGGACCTGCATGGGCCACCACAAAAACATGTCACGCCCCAGTCCCAAAAATACGTAGGACTAGGACATGTAAGCATGCCAGCCGCATGGATATGGCAACTCCAATATATGAAAACCAAATCCACACGTACGCTGTAATATGAATATCAAATCCACAAGTGGTATAAACATATGTCACGAGTCACAGGGTATAATCTAGATCTCATCCACGAAAATCAAATATGAATAAAATAACCAATGTCTATGAAACTAGATCTCAATAAGAAGTATCTAAGGATGATAGTTGGATGGAAACAAATCCACTACCAACTCAAATAGAAAAGTAAATACAATATGAGTACAACACAATCAAGCCCAATATAAGTATACCAGCTATCGATCACGGCTCGAAGAGAAGACATCCACGAAGCATCTATAACCTTCCAAATCTGCGCTCCTGCAAATACTCAAGAACAGGTACACCTGACAGCGGACCAGGTCCTCAGAGGGACATAACAAGATACTTAAACACATGCCAATAAAGTACTGAAATAAATATCCAAAGGGGTCGCCTAGCCGTCTAAGTGAATGCAGTTAAGAACAACTTTTCCAACGCGTGGGCTATCTGGCTAAAATGGGATTGGCAAAGTTCTCTTGGAGATCCAGGGGCCTACAAAGGCACGGCGTCTTTCGAACACCGGAGGCCCGCCTGATAATAATATAATATATAGTGGTCATCATGACTGCGCATCTCCGGCGGAGCGTACGGGTTACACAAGGAAAGTACAACGGAGCCCACACGTCTTACTTGTTGTTCTTCCCATCCCATGCTCTAAGCATGTCACATCCATGACACGATAATACCTCTAATAACTGCCCAGTCTACTAGCATGCAAAGTTTCTAACAGCAGTTATTCCTAACGCACGGCCCACACGTACAGGAGGCCAACCCTGCACGCCAGTCCGTGATCTATATGAGACTCACAACTCGTGTAACAACTGTGTCACGACCGATGAACCTAAAGATGCTACATGATGATGGGGTAGTCTCATAAACAAGGACAATGCAAATACATAAATAAAAATATACCGCGACGACACCGTCGCGCGCATTTTATATAACAGTTAAAATATATGAAAAGACAGAAAATAAAGATGCATGCAATATATGGAATAAAAATAACAATACAATGGCAATGTATACTTGCCTGGCAAGGAAGCTGTAATGTACGAATAACCTGCTCCAGAAATCGCGAGGAACAAATCCAATATCCTATGTACATATGATATAATACAATAAAAATATTAGTCATTACACTAGTGCACACACACAACAATATTTACACTGGACTCAGGGGGTACCCTAGGGGTAGCACTAGTCATCTAACACGGTCAATTACGCGTTGAATTACGCGGGGTCTCATCTTCAAGTGCTGTACACAATCAGACAATCGACTGACAGGTGTCTAAGCCTGTACGTTAAGGTACGCAAGGCAGGCAATTCACAAATTCTTAGGGTCCACATGGTCAAGGGTAAATACGGAACAGTCCACGGTGTCGTAGGGTCGTACAGTCTGAATATTTATAGTCATAATTATCAATTAGCATTTACTTACATTTTTATATAATTATATAATAATATAACCAGCAATTTATTTACATAGCTAATTGAATACTTATAGTAAATATGTGCATAAATATATATACCAACTAATAATATGCTAATGACTAACCAAATATATATACATACTAAATGGAACAGTATACACATACGTATGCATATACGAGTTGGGTTCGCCGACTCAGGGTCCGATATCACCTAGCAGTCAATAAGCAATACTACTATCCTACTGGCATACACACAAGCACATATAAAAGAAGAAGATAGACAGGTTCGTACCTCGGGATACGCGCACGGGTACGATAGTGGGGTTAATGACGATGATGGCGAGGGTGACGACTATAACGACGATGAGGGTGAGGACGCCAGTGCTGATGTTGTTACTGCTCAGAGTTTGCTGTTGCAGGCAGACAACTGATGGAACTGGAGTGCTCTGAATAGAACAAGTTAAAAGGAGATTCATCTTGCTGGTGCTTCTTTTACAGTTTGATATTTTGACTGATCTGATCAACTAATGCATCCTCATCTTCTATGTTTGCTGCTATGTTAAGTGCTTTCTGCTAGCACTGAGTTGCCTCATCATACTTTGAACTCGATAATGCAATTCCCCGAGATTGATGAAGCCCTTTGCTTCACCTTGCGGATGGCCAATCTGTTTGCATATTGAGATGTCCTTTTTGATGTGATCCCTAGCCTTACTCCATTCTCGCAGTTCCAGATAGACACTTCCAAGGTTATGATGAAGTCTGCTTCGTCTATCATTATTTTCAGCAACCTCTTCATCATCACAGAGCTTTAAACCTTGAAGCAGAATTTTCTCCGCTTCATCCAGATTATCAAGGTCCAAGTCAAGCATGCCAATATTATTATGTGCATCAATAAACTCCTTGAGAAAGAAAGAGGAAGCATCGCTTGGAGGGTTCTCCTTCACTGTCCGTGCAAGCTTCATAGCTGATTTAAAATACTTTTTGGTATTTCTTACTGCATAATGATCATCCTCAGATCTAAGAAATATTGCGTGGTAAGTTCGACCAAGTTGGGTGCTGGCTCTGAGGTGCAGAAAAACCAGTGCTTGCAGACGAGTAAGTCCACGACCTCTACCACCAACCAGGGGATTTGATGATAGGCCTTGAGAACCCAGTGCACCAGGTGGAGGCGGAGACCCCCTGCCCTTGGTGGAGCTGGTGGAGCAGGTCCACGACCAGGAGGTGGCTGATCGGCAGGGAGACACTCGACGAGGAGAGAGAGGAGAAGCAGAGGACGGGGACGAGTCCGGCGAGTCGTGGTGAGCGGGGATGGCCACGGCGGAGCTCCGGCATAGCCAGGCAGGGAAGAGGGGTAATGTTGAAGAAGGAGGAGTCGGCTGGGTTAATTCCTAGGGTTGGGTTTGATAAAAAATAAAAATAAGGAAAAAGGGAATGAAGAGATATTTATATACATGTGGTGGGTGTTTGACCTAAAGCTTGGTTTGACTTGGTCAACATCACTAGGAATTGGGCCTTGGGCTCTCATGGGAATGTTGGGAGGCCATAACTTACATGGTTAAAATACAAGGATGGGTTTTAAATGAGGAATCGATGCTGTGCGTTATACATCCGAAAATTACGAAAAAGTTCCGGTGGAGGGGAAAGATAGATTCCTTTATAAATTGTCCAATGGTGGGGACACCTAAATATATTTTTGCATAAAAGCCCCCCAACAATTAGAAAATTGCACAAATGCAGAACTTGGATTTAATTAATTGGACCGGACGCGCACGATGTTCTAGAATTAATTAAGAGTACATGGGATTAGATTTAGGCGGGGCACAAGTGTCAGGGCGTAGAGGGTACAATGTAGAATTTTAATAAAATTTGAGATGCACAAGACGGGCAAGATTGTGTCTCCAATTATCGTAGCAACGGTAAGGTGCACTACGTGTTATTTAATTATTGCATAATTAAATAAAAGCCGTGTTCTAATTCCAATTGGGTTCAAACTAGTCCTAATTTTACTATCTAAGCCAAGTAGCCCTAATTTTGGGTGAGGTGGTTTACATCCTGGCCAGCAGCAGCAGAGGCCAGACACTATAGTTGAATTCAAGAGGATGGCACCTTGAGAGTTCAAGGGTATCGAGGGGATACTCTACGTTGATAACTGGTTAGAGGATATGAAGGGAAACCTGCAATTGGTCCAGATTCCAGAGAGCTTGCAGATCGAGGCGGCCGACAGTCAGATGTTCGATATCGCACTCACGTGGTATCGTACGGAGTCGAGACTTACTGCACAAGGACTTACTTAGAAGAATTTCAAGGAGCTTTTCAAGGATAAGTTCTTTCCCGACATGGTCCTGGGAGTTTTGGAGAGTCAGTTTCATGACTTGGTCCAAGGGAACATGTCGTTCGACGAGTACGCCGCAGAATTCTGTCGAATGAGCCATTTTGCATCGTCTATGATTCGAGACCCAGGAGATCGAGCCCAGAAGTTTAGAAAGCTCCCGCCGCAGATTCCTTTTCCTGGAGGTGTGCCTGCTGACGGGGCACAGGTTTTTACTTTGATCCAGGGCATGGTAGATGCCCAGAGGGTGACGGCGGAGGCCCAGCATATTCAGGTTGAGGCTCAGAGGGTACAGGAAGAGGTGCACCAAGCACAGACTGAGCTGATGAGGGATAGAGCATAGATAATGCTCACCAGGTGGCCCTACAGGCAGTTGAGAGAGTTGCCCAGCAGCATCCTGGCCAGCAGCAGCAGAGGCCAGGCACTATAGTTGAATTCAAGAGGATGGCACCTCGAGAGTTCAAGGGTATCGAGGGGATACTCTACGCTGATGACTGGTTTGAGAATATGTGGAGAAACCTACGATTAACCCAGATTCCAGAGAGCTTGCAGATTGAGGTGGCCGGCAGTCAGATGTTCGATATCGCACTCATATGGTATCATACAGAGCCGAGACTTACTGCACAAGGACTTACTTAGAAGACTTTCAAGGAGCTTTTCAAGGAGAAGTTCTTTCCCGACATGGTCTTGAGAGCTTTGGAGAGTCAGTTTCATGACTTAGTCCAAGGGAACATGTTGGTCGACGAGTACGCCGCAGAATTCTGTCGATTAAGCCATTTTGTATCATCTATGATTCGAGACCCAGGAGATCGAGCCCGAAAGTTTAGAAAGGGGCTGACGAGGGAGATTAGGTCGTGCACTTCTGGTTGTCGTACTGCTACCTTTGAGGATATCTTGATAGATGCCTAGATTATAGAGGAGGATCTGGATCTTAGGCCCAAGAAGAGTCGTGATGTTTCTAGGGATACGAGTGGCAGCACGGGACCGGCCAAGCGTCCCATAATCAGCATTGGCCGAGGACGTTTCAGCATCACCAGCAGCAGCACCAGGTACCGATTCATGTTCAACAGGATCAGCAGCAGCCTCCGGAGGCAGACCCAGCAGGCTTGTCATTTCTGTAAGAAACCAGGTCACCTTTGGGAGAGTTATAGAGTGAGGTTAGGACTTTGTTTGCATTGTGGCATTGTGGGACATCGAGTGAGAGATTGTCTTCTAGCTCCTTATCTTCCCGGCCAGCGTGGAACTCCAAATCAAAGAGGTCCAGTTAGGCCACATGTGGAATCGCAGATTGCTCAGCACCCACGGAGGGAGCCACCCCAGCAGGGCGGGGCATTTATGATGATGGTCGAGGAGACCGATACTGCAGGTGATGGGCTTGAAGGTTTTGTTCTTTTCTTTCTTCCTGTTCCTTTCCTCTATTTGAATGATTGATTGAATTCCTTACTGCCTTAGCTTGCCTCAATGATTTTCTTGCTAGAATGTAATTATTAGTGACCCTGAAAGAGACTGCAACACCATGACAAAAAGAGACCATAACCATGCATGTTTATTTTCTTTCTCTAGATTGCATGTTGTATGATTGTAGGTAGGAATTTCTTAGACGTTGATTGTTGGGGGTTTGGCCGTAGTGAAGATTAATGAATAGGTTATGACTGGTCAAAGGGATACAAGGTATCTTTAATTTCGAGGACAAAATTTTTCTAAGGGGGGTAGACTTGTCACTGCCACATTTTCAGAATAGGGGTATTTTTGTCTTTTTTATTATAAATATTGTGTATATTTTATTTATTTATAATGTGCATATTATATATATTGTTACTATTATTATTATTTCTTAGTTGGTTAGTCTATTTTATTTAGACTTGACATTAGTGGGTCACTAGACTTGACTTGACCTACTGATTCAATTAAATAATTAGTCATGACTAGATTAATTCCATTAAACCTATTTAGACTCAAGAATAATATATTCCTCCTATGATTTGGTAGATCCTATTCATGAAGGAATGAGAGGGGCACTTGAGTCAATTCAAACATTCCTCAACCTAACCCTAACCCTAACCCTAACCCTAAGAGAAAGTTTATATAAACCTCTTCATTCATGAGTAGCCTCTATTTATTTTCATTTAGTCCATCCCCAAATTAGAGAGCAAATCCTAATTTCTCTATTTCCAAATTTTATTCCCCTCATTCTCATTCCAAGGAGGCTAAGGAGCTTGGCATTGCTAGAGAAGCACTTGAGGAGGGAAGCATTGGCTTGAGGATTGTGTCCAACTTTTATTGGTGTCCATTTGGTGAAGACATTGGGAATCCATCTCCCAATAGGTAAAACTCTTGTCCCTCGTCATTTCAGTTTTTAATGGTGAAATAAACCCCTAGAAACCTACCCATGGCTAAGGACTACCCATAGGAAGAAGAACTAGGTTCTTTGGAGACCTATTGTGAAAGCTACAATAAGTTTTGTGTCCATTTGGAGAAAACTCCGAGGTGGTAGACCAAGTGTTTGATGAAATGCCTAATGAGTCATTTTTTATTAGTTTATATTATATTTGGTATATTAAGATAGGTATGATGTATTTTGAGTAGTGGTATCACATGGAATTGATATTTGGAGGGTGTATCATAGGTATCAAGATACTTGGTATGTTGCCTACCAAGTGTTTGATATATTGTTAGTATGGTGCACATATGCACACATGATTCTAGATATATGTTTACATTAGAGTATGTATCTATGTTTATATGAATTATTTAGTGTATACGTGAGTATTGATTCTATTGGTATCATGGGAGTATCAATTGGATCCATGTGTGTGTTGTGAGTGTAGAGTATTGTGTGGGAGGCTTGAGTATCTTTGCATAGGAAGTGTTGTACTGCATAGTATAGCAGTAAGTGTTTCTAAGTATGGAGTGGGTGTAGGTGTGTGGATATGAGGTTGTTCCATGAAGGGGATGCTCAGGTGTGGTAGTTGGGGTGCTGCTCAGACAGTGCAAGAGTGAGGGAGTGACCTGTGAGGAAATTGAGTGTCTGGACACTGTGAGTGAGGGAGAGGTTCCAGTGTGTGTGTATATGCAATGCTCGAGTGTCAGATATGGTAGCATATATATGTATTGGTATCTCTCTTAGGGAGTAGGATCTTGTGTGTGAACTGCACATATGAATTACAGTGGGTGTGTATCAGTATAAGAGTGATGGGAGCATATCATTGGGGTACACTGGGTATGCAGGTAAGGGTGCCAAGTGCAGTCCATACGGAGCAGCTGTGCACTGTGACCAGGACAGTGTAGGGGAGCAGTGAGTATATTCTTATGTGTCCATAAGTGTATCATAGTGTATTTATGAGTGCTCTGCAATAGGGGGTGCACCTGAATGCTATGGACAAATTTAGGGTGCATGAGTATCCAGGAATGTCAGGTGTATGGCAAATGCTTATAAGGGGTAGGATTAGTTAAGGTTAAGGTGTAAGTGATAGTACCTGTGTTTTGTATCAATTTTGTGTCTGTGGTTGGAGTAGCAGTGTGAACTATAGGTGAGCTCGGTGCAGTCACTTGTACCACTGTGTAGTATGCACAAATGCAAGTGAATGCTTAGGAGAATGGTTGGTTTGTTGCCTGGCTTATGTTGGTTGCAGGTCATTGGGAAGCTTAGGGGGCAAGCACAACTCTCATTATTAGGATATGTGTATTAGTATATAGTGAGTTGTGTGTGTCTCATCTTTACATAGGAGTTCTGATACCTAACAACAGTATAAGTACATCTTACACAGGTTGGCAAGGTTTTGCATAAGGTGATTTCTGTGTTTTAGAGTAGGTTTGGGTGCAACTTGCACTTGTGTAAGTGTTCTAGGGGAAGGACAAGGGACCGTCCAGAGGGGGGTTTGCACAGACATGTGCAGTAGTTAGCATTGCTGCCATTAGAAGCAAGTTTTGTCTCTGCACAGCAAGGTTCAGTTGAAGGGAGATCTGAGCATGCTCCAGTAGTAGTAGGAGCTCGAGACAGCAGATAAAGGACAGTAGATTTAGTACACATATGTAAGTGTACTGCTTGAACTTCCTACAACATTGTTAATGAAGATTAGCAGTGGTAGCAGTATGTATCAGGTGAGAGGGTGCAAGTTTGTGAGTGCAAAGTGAGTATTATGGTGTCAGAGAAGGAGTATCAGTGTCTAAGTGTAGAACATTATGGAGTGGTTGGCCAAAATAGTATGGTATCTACTTATGGGTCTCTTATGTGTTGTGTCTAAGTGTTAAGTGAGTTTGGCGTGATCTTGATAAGGATGTTGCATCACCTGCTGCTATGGGGTATTGTTGCTACTGTGGGCAGTGTGATGGTCGAAGGGTGGTTGATGTTATTGGTGTTAGTAGTGGAGAAGTGTTGTTGATGCTATTTCAGTGTATTGTGTATGAGTAGTAACTACAAAAGAAGAATCTCGAGCCAATGACAAGACTGCCAGGTGAAGAGTGAGGAGAGTCAGGTTCAAGCAAAGAGGTGGAGCCTGGACATGGATGAATTAACAAATGCAAGGCTCGAGAAGTAATCTCAGGTTATGTAGTAGTGGAGAATAGATAAAAAATATCAGCAGTAACTACTAGGGGGTGGTGTTGCTTAAGTGCGAGTTAATGTTGTATGCAGTGACCGTTCACAATGTGCACATGTATACTAGTGGTGGTTTGGTGGTGATATGGTAGTGAGGGTGTGAGGGTAGATATATGTGTGTGTATATAATTATGGATATGTGTGATACCTATTAATGTAGGTAAGTGATCATTGGTTGTGAGATATTGGGGTATTGGTTAATATGGAGATATAGTTAAGGTTTAGTAAGGTAAAAGGGAGGGTTTAGATACTAGGCTAGTGTTAGAGTTGAGTGGCATCCCTGATACATGAGTATCAAGGTGGGTATCTCATGATACCATGTATTGTTCAAGGTATCAAGATATTAGGGTTATATGGCTAAATAGAGTTAAGTATTAGTTTTGAAACTAGGATACAATGTATTATTAAGATATCAAGGTATTGACTAGTGTCACTTAATAGGCTAACTAGATAGTTAACCCAAAGTCGATTTTGGGTAATGGACTTATTATTGGCCTAGTTGACCTAGAAATGACTTGAGACCTAAAAATTAGCTAGTTTAGCATGTTTATCATCCTAAAAATACTGTTTTGACTTGTAATTCATATGTAGGTCCTTGAGGTTCCGATACGGACACAGTTGACATTCATTGTTCAGGACCATAAGCGAGTATATTCTCTAATAGTTTCCATTATTTGATAATTTCTATATTTCAAGTACTTAGAAATATTACATCTGATTCTTGACACTTTGGTACACGGATTAGTATATAGCTTGTATCTTTAGTCATGAGATATTGCAATGGTTATCGTATTGACATCGTACACGATATTGATATTAGAAATTGTACATAGTATTATTATTATTAGACAATAATCGTGTATCGTAACGTGTCATGGTTGGATCCACTGTACTAGTTGGGGGCGGGAGAAATTACAAGTAAGAGATGTGATCATATTCCTATTGTAAATTATAAAACATTATTAGTATTAATCATACATCTCACGTATGATTAGCCAGGCCATATAGCTATCGTACAAGTTTCCAAGTCGATCACATATCGAAACTAGTATTTCAAACACATAAAATAGTTCAGTTCTCCATATTCAGTTCCATAGATCATATTGCCTTGAATCTGATATTGTAGTTTCTTTCTCTTTCATATCATATATGCACTGACTATACCCTGTTGTCTATATTTCCTGTTTTTTTGCCATTTGCCACTGGATTTATTTATTATTTTCTCTCAGTATATAGCATCCTCTATTTATTGTTTTATAGTTCTTGTCAATTAATTGGAACTGCTATTGGGTTATACTTTGCTCCAATCCTGACTGGATATATTTTTCAGACTGCGACTTAGTGTCACGACCCGATTCCTTAGAATCGTTGGGGCGTCCCCCGAATCGTGATGCCGTGCGGGCCTGGGGTTGCGCCCGCACAAGGCTAAAGTATTTTGCATAGCAAGCACATATTCAGAGTACGCAGATAAATTGAAATACAGATTTAAAACATAAAAAAGTTCTCTTTATTGATAATGAACATCTATTACAAACTCCTGAACGAGTCAGCTAATATGCCGAACGGCTTACAAAAGTGTTGACTCAAAATGAGATAGCAGTCATGTACATTACATCCCTTTATAAACTCAAAATGATAAAGACCTCCAGGCTGGAGGACAGCTTTGCCACGGAGCTGCATTTGTGTATGAAGAGTTGCAAGCTCCTGTCTTCAAAATGCTTCAAAGGGCGCGGTGAAGATGCGCCAACAGCTGGACTGGATCGGGAAGACGACTTCGGCTCCTCGCTCGGTTCGCCTTGGTGCGGAGAACCTGTTTCAACGAGGGTCAGTATGTCGAAACATACTGGTGAAGGCGAGCTAGCCTGACTATGCCAATCAACACGTTGTTTTAATGAAGCATGCATATTTTGTGGGTTTTTATCTTGCCTTAGTTCATTTACAAGGAAGCAGCATATAGAATTTACTGAAATGAACGTGCCACCGTTCGGTGGATTTTACCTGATCGTCTGAATCACCTGCACAATACTTATCATGCCTTCCCTGCCACGAAGACACAAGTTAGTTTGCAACAGGTTTAAATATACAATAGATCACTGGCGTTGCCATAAAGGACACTAGTCATAGACGAGAATGGTTTGTAGCGAAAGTACAGTGGTGCTACAAGCCATTCCGTCCAGTACAGTTGACTATACAGTAGAGTTTCGTCCGGACCGGATCGGTGCCAGTGCCCCAGCGTCCGTCCGCAGGAACCAGTTACCTTGTGCACAAGTTGTCCGTGATCGAACAATACGTTTACTAAGTTAACAGTTCGTGCAGTTAAGGCAAACAGTAGTACAGGACAGTCGGTATTGCATGATTCATTTAACATAGCCTCCTTGAACAGTTTAACGCATACAAGGTGTTCCATACTTAGCACGATTCATAGAACAGTTATAAACGAACTAGCATACAGTATGATAACAGTTCACAGTTGGTTGACAAGCATAATAACCAAGTCTATTCTCTTTTATCTTGGTTTCTTTTATTATTACTTGGTATCATTTGATCGGGGCAAGGAAGAGTGCAGATTTTATAGATGTGAAGCTTGGAAGCAGGGCTAGCTAATCGGGTTGGTAGCCACTCACTTAGATTATTAGAAGGGAGATGGAAAGAGGTGCTTCACGACTCCGCTCGCAAGCCGCCTACTGCTCGTTCACCTGCACACGAACAGCTCGATTAATACTTCTTCCTCTCTTTCCAATCTTGGAATTGAAGTACAGTTCAATGAACAAAAACAATGAAAACCATCGAAACTGTTCAAGGAAAACAAGCAAATTCCAAAACCAACTCAAAGCACGAAAGCAACAAGCGACATCGAAAACCGAAGCAATAAAAGATAGCAGCGGAGAGGTCCCTCCTGACTCTGCCACTAAGCCGATCCTTGGGGCGCGGTCCACTGAATATGGGAATCGATTCCGAAGAAACAAATCCATAACGAGGACGAGTTCTTAATTCAATCTATCCCGATCGAACGATACCGTCTTGTGTTTCTTAGCCGCGATCTCCGCACCGGAAGAACGGGGCGCTACACTTAGAGGACTGGTGTCCGACGTATTACGGACCACATGGAGAGTAGCTGCAGCCTTGGACCTCGTAGCTCAGGTGTGGTTGCCAGGAGGTCTAGCCATAATTACTAGTTATATTAGCTAGTTCCTTTTTAGGAGATTTTGGTACCGGATTTGTTTCCGGCATATACTGAGACTTTGATGTTATTGTTTGAAGTTAGATTATATTGTTGTTTAGACCTTGTGGTTGTGTTTTGATTATTTCTTTCGATATCTTATCGTGCTTTAGTTTCGTGGTTGAGTATTCCATATTATATTATTATATCTGTATCTCTTTATGGAGTTGGAGATTCGTGTAAGATTGATTAGATAGTATTGTTACCTAGACAACGTTCTACTACCGATGCTGCGGCGTAGGCTAGATGTACCCGCGTACTCGTGCCCTTATATCGGGTGCGGGTCGTGACACATTTTAGTGGTGGCTCATGCAGGTCAGGCTTCGCAAGTAGTGCGATATCGTGGTAGTGTAATGTCTTAGTTGTACTACTACGAGCCTGTGATAGGATCTAGGATATAGTATACTAAGATGAGAGCGATTACTCAATCACAATTAGGAACACTTTCAATCTATTGATATTGTTATTCCTTCTGAGTATTGATTTCCTTGAATATTTTGTCCTTCCTTGATGATATCGTATTCTTGTGTCTTAATGACTTCTTCTTGTTTCGATCCATCTTCAAGATTCCCCCGAAGACCAGCGATCAGGAGCAGCTGCCATATCCGAGAGGTCAGCGACTACTCGACCTCCTATATAGGGAGTGGCATGGATTGTTCCTTCACCTTCTGTCCGCATAGGAGTTTTAGTAGATTTTGGGGTTCCTCCTCCCCATATTTCCAGAGAACTGTTCCAGCTTTTGCGAAGGACCTTCCTCTCCCGCCGTAGATTCCTTTTCCTGTAGGTGTGCCTGCTGACGGGGCATAGGTTTTTACTTTGATCCAGGGCATGATAGATGCCCAGAGGGTGACGGCGGAGGCCCAGCGTATTCAGGCTGAGGCTCAGAGGGTACAGGCAGAGGCGCACCAAGCACAGACTGAGCTAATGAGAGATAGAGCATAGATAATGCTCACCAGGTAGCCCTACAGGCAGTTGAGAGAGTTGCCCAGCAGCAACCTGGCCAGCAGCAGCAGAGGCCAGGCACTATAGTTGAATTCAAGAGGATGGCACCTCGAGAGTTCAAGGGGTATCGAAGGGATACTCTACGCTGATGAATGGTTTGAGGATATGGGGAGAAACCTGCGATTGACCCAGATTCCAGAGAGCTTGCAGATTGAGGTGGCCGGCAGTCAGATGTTCGATATCGCACTCACGTGGTATCGTACGGAGCCGAGACTTACTGCACAAGGACTTACTTGGAAGATGTAAAACCCCCTAATTTTTAAATATTATATTTATTTAATTAATTATGGAATTTATTTATATTATTTTTTAGTTAATTAGAAAATAATATTTATTGATTTAATTATCTAGATAAATACTCGTTTAGAATTATTGCACAAAAACTATTATTTTTATTTTAGGAATCGTTGAAGAAGAGTGATATATTTTTTTAGAATTTATTTGGGTACGAATATTTTTTTATATACCTCAAATATATATATAAATAATATATAGTTATTAAATATAATAATAATAAGTAATAGTTATAATAATAATAATAATAATGTTAGTAATAATAATAATAGTGTTAGTAATAATAATAATATTAGTAATAATAATAATAATAAAAAGAAAAAGAAAAGAAAAGAAAAGAAAAAGAAAAAAAAAAGGAAAACAAAAACCTACTCTAACCACACCCCCGCAGAAGCGGATCCCCAACCCCGCGACCCATCTAACCCCGCGCGGCCCAAGGAACTCTCACCCTCGCCCCTTCTCTATATATATATATGTTATAACTCAAACCCTAACCCTAACCCTAACCCTAGCCACGACTCCCCGACGCCGAAGCCGCGCCGGCGACCGCCCTCATCCGCGCCGGCGACTGCTGCAGCCCGCCGTCTGCGCTCGCGTCGAGCGCACATGTGCACAATCGCAACAGGAACAGGGAGCGACGACCGCCTCTTCATGCGCCGTTTTTCGTCCCATCTCTCGACCGATTTCGGATCCGTCTTCACCGGTATGATCACAACCTATCCTCCTCTAAACTTCATTAATTAGTTTCAATCGTACAGCGTTAAAAACTAGGTAGAAATCGAAGCCAAGTTGAGGAAAAACCACATTTTTAAACTGCTGTAAACTGTTCCAACGGCCTATATTTCGAGGCCGATATCTTCCAACGTAGACATCCAAATCGAAATATACTTTTTGCTATGTAAAGCCTATATAACCGAGACCATTTCCTGTTAATTAGTTTATTTTATTTGGTGTTAGAATCAGAGATAAATTAGGTTGAAAACTTAGAAAAACTTATTTTTAAAATATTAAAAATTGTGATACGGAGCGCGCCCTGCCAAACGGGACCGCCTCGTCGAGTAACAATTGTACTGAAAGACGCGTATGGTATGTCCTGACGTGTGAACTCTCGCGAAAATTGATTCGAACGTGTGTGTGCGTCGGAATCACCCCATATCCGTAAAAAGTTCTCGTATCGCGAATTTGGCAAAACACCACCCCGTTTTGTGTATGCTCGTCGGAATGCGACGAAACTTGCGCCATTGGATTTGTGGTATCACGCTGGTCCTGTGACCCAAGTTTCACGCGATTCTGATACAGTTGACCAAGCCACATATTTGCGGGTCCCACGGTTGACTTTAAGGGCGAATTTATGTTCGGCTCAACGGAATTCAAAATTGGACATACCGTTGAGTTCATATTGACGTTTAGAATTTGTTTGACCTATAATTTGTCTCATTTAGAGAACTTTACCTCTGGCACATATTTTGGTACAAAGTGATCCATATGTGGATTTCGCTTTGATCCGAAATTATAATTTTATTCCTGTGTCCAAATTAAACGAAAGCATAAAAGATTTGGACCAAAAATTTGGTTGACCCGACCTAGTCGTACAGAACCTAACTTCTGTCAACCCACTCGGTTTACTTTAGGCTTGACCTTGATTTTCATTTTATGAGGTCAAGTAGCTGCATCATATGTTCGCAGCATATTTACCAAGCATGTGGTCTTATCAATGCTTACTTAAGGTGTATGCCTAGCAAAAGGCCTGCCGACTTTGTAGCAGCATAATGCTAATCGACGTCTAGAAAGGAAAGGAAATGGAAAGCCCCCGAAAAAGATAAAGACACTACAAAAAAATGACTGGAGGCTAGTTTAGGATTAATGCTATTCCAGTTAGAAAAAAAATTTACTCAGACTAGTCCAAAATTTACTATGACTGTCCATCCTCTTTACATCACTCCTCCTTCTCCTCCTCCCGCTCCTCTACCGCTCGCCGCCGTCCCCACCACTCATCGTCGCCCCCGGGCGTAGCATCGGTCCCGTCTTTCACCGCGCGCGCCTCCGCCTCCCGCCGCCGCCTCCTCCTCCTCCCCCTCCTGCTCCTCCGCCTCGTCCCCCATTCCTGCCTCCTCCTTCCTCTCCCCCTTCCGCCACTCACCTCGCGTAGCCCTTCCTTCCGGACTGTCAAAATTTTGACAGTCCTTCCAATTAGTAAGACTGTCAAAATCTTGACAGTTCAGGACTGTCAAAATCTTGATTGACAGTGCTGATCATAAAAAAAAAATCAATTAAAAATGGACAATTCGATAGATAATTTTTAAAAATAACAAATTTATAATTATTAATGATAAAAGTTTGGACTGTTTCGAAATTTTTTTTAGTAAGTTTATCAAAGTCCCAAAAATGTGCTTTCTCTTCCGATTCATTAGCTAAGTACCATCAAAGTTGCTTTCCCTAGTATTCTCTACTAAAAACCTTTCTACTCCTAATTATTCTCCCACTCACTAACACAAGTGTTATAGATCCCCAACCCCACTCGTACGAGTGCAGCAGGCATCCCATCCCATCCCATCCCATCCCAACCCATCCGTCCAAAAAAAAAAGACTACTTATTCTACAAGAATATGTGCTTATTACTGCTAGTGCTGCCATTTGTTAGGCCTAAGATGTTATCTTCCTCTTAGCACCTCCCACTCCCATTCCACCGAATTATTCCCCAACTCCATGAGTCCAACCTTGTCTTCCATTAGTTCTCACTAATCAATTAAATTAGTTTAGGAATAGGATTAGGAACAGAAATAGCAGCCATATAAAAAGACAACAAGTAACGTAGAAAAGAAGCCTTTTATCTCCTGTTCCACTCAAAAGTGACAAGGAGAAGCTGGCTACGAAAAGCCAAATCAGCTTAGGGACTCGCAATTGCGTTCTTTCCATCTATAGTGTTTCAACGGTGAGATTGACGAGTCTGGACTTGGCAGAAAGGGAGAGTACGTATCTAACTTGAAGATCGAAATGATGGGCCTTCTGTCTGTCATGTGTCAACTCAAGTCCTCTAGAAAGCCAGCTGACGCCGTCAACCTGTCCTTCCCTACTCCTGTTGCTCCTGACACCATCACGAGAACACAGCAAGAGACTCTCAACATATTTCGTGTCAGTCCCGAAATTGTTGCACTAGAGAGCTAGCTTGAGCCAAGTCTAGCTCTGCAGCTGCGTCAACTTCACGTCGTCGCTGCGCATCATGACTTGCAGTCTATTTGATGCAGGCATGCAAATGGCAAGAATAGCTGGATTCGCCACTCGACACAAAAACATCAGAATCTGATACTTCCTTATTATTCCTCCTCACTCCATTTTATCCCCCCACTTCACTCTCAGCTCAACGCGCGTGCGCAAAAGATTTGAGCTCAATGAAGCTCAGCTACATTGTCATCCTCTTCTTCTTCTTCCTACTGATATCGTTTTCTTGTTCTTCCGAAGAATATGATGACGATATGTCAGCTCTGATGAAGCTGAAATCGTCCCTCCTCGGCCCCGGCGGCGCCGGCCTCCACGACTGGCTCGACACCGCCCACGACCCCTGCTCCTTCTCCGGCGTGGAGTGCAACCACGACCGCCGCGTGGTCTCCATCCACCTCTCCTATCTCCACCTCCGCGGAACCCTCCCTCCCGAAATCTCGCTCCTCACCGAGCTCATCAACCTGACCCTCACCTGGCTCGGGCTCACCGGCCCCCTCCCCGCCCAGCTCCTCCACCTCCCCTCGCTACTCTCCCTCAACGTCTCCAACAACAACTTCTCCGGCCCCTTCCCCGACCCCGACTTCTCCTCCTACTCGCTACGAGTCCTCGACGTCTACAACAACAACTTCTCCGGTCCCCTCCCGGTCGGAATCGTCTCCTTCCCGAACCTCCGCCACCTCCACCTCGGTGGCAACTTCTTCTCCGGACCCATTCCGGAGTCCTACTCGAACATGTCGGCTCTCGAGTACCTGGGCCTGAACGGCGACGCCCTCTCCGGCCCAGTCCCCGCGGGGCTCGGCAGGCTCTCGAACCTCCGCGAGATGTACATCGGCTACTTCAACTCCTACCAGGGATCCATCCCTCCCGAGCTCGGCTCGCTCGCGAAGCTGACGATCCTCGACCTCGCCAACTGCAACCTCACCGGATCCATCCCCGCCTCGCTCGGCAACCTGCCGCTGCTCAACACGCTCTTCCTCCACAAGAACCGCCTCTCCGGCACCATCCCACCCGAGCTCGGAGCGCTCCACAGCCTGAAATCCCTCGACCTATCGATCAACGAGCTCACCGGCGAGCTCCCGGCAAGCTTCAGCGAGCTCACGAACCTCACTCTGCTCAACCTCTTCCGCAACCACTTCAGAGGCAGCATTCCTCCGTTCGTCGCCGAGCTCCCGAACCTCGAGGTCCTCGAGGTGTGGGAGAACAACTTCACTTTCGAGCTCCCACCGAAGCTCGGGCAGAGCGGAAGGCTGAAGAAGCTCGACGTCACGACGAACCGGCTGACCGGGACCGTCCCGCCGGACCTCTGCGCCGGCGGGAGGCTGGAGGTTTTCGTGCTGATGGACAACGGATTCTTCGGACCCGTCCCGGAGAAGCTCGGGCAATGCAAGTCGCTGACCCACGTCAGGCTCGCCAAGAACTTCTTCAACGGCTCGATCCCGGCGGGGCTATTCGATCTCCCGTCGGTCGACATGCTCGAACTGAGCGACAATTATTTCTCCGGCGAGCTGCCTTCGGTTATCGGTGGAGAGAAGCTCGGAATGCTGATTCTGTCGAACAATTTGATCACCGGTCCGATCCCTCCGACCGTAAGCAATCTGCGCGCGCTGCAGACGCTGTCGCTCGAGTCGAACCAGCTTTCAGGGGAGATCCCGGCTGAGATTGGCGACTTAAAGCAGCTGTCCAAGCTCAACTTGAGCGGAAACAATCTGACCGGAGAAATCCCCCTCAATCTCGCCCGTTGCCAATCGCTCGAGCTGCTCGATCTAAGCCGCAACGAACTCACCGGGGAAATACGCGAAGAGATGACGCAGCTGCCTATACTCAGCACGCTCAACCTGTCGGGGAACCGGTTTGTCGGCGAGATTCCAGTAGACATGCAGAAGATGCAGAGCCTGACCACCCTCGACCTCTCGTACAACAACCTCTCCGGCACAATCCCGACCGAGGGCCAGTTCCTCGTGTTCAACGAAAGCTCGTTCGCCGGAAACCCCGGCCTCTGCAGCGATCGACTGCACTTGCCGTCGCCTTCCTGCATTTCTGGTTACGGCACATCGCAAAATCCGAACAAAAACTCGTCCCGAAAACTCAGTTCCAAGAAGGTTCTACTCATAATTGGTCTGGTTCTGCTCGCCACACTCCTCGCCATACTAGCAACCAAAATGATCCGTTCAAGCAAGTTCTGGAAATCCGACCGGGAACGATCCATCGTCTGGAAGCTAACCGCCTTCCATCGGCTGAACTTCACGGCAGAAGACGTGCTCGAATGCTTAAAAGAGGACAACGTGATCGGAAAAGGCGGTGCGGGGATCGTGTACCGCGGCAACATGCCCAGCGGCACCGAGGTCGCGATCAAGCGGCTGGTCGGGCGGGGCAGCGGCGAGCACGACCGCGGGTTCACGGCGGAGATTACGACGCTCGGCCAGATCAGGCACAGGCACATTGTTAGGCTGCTCGGGTTCGTGTCGAACCGGGACGCGAACTTGTTGGTCTACGAGTACATGCCGAACGGGAGTTTGGGCGAGATGCTGCACGGGAGCAAGGGCGCGCACTTGGGCTGGGAGGTGAGGTGCAGGATCGCGGCGGAGGCGGCGCTGGGGCTGTGCTACCTGCACCATGACTGTTCGCCGCTGATCATACACAGGGATGTCAAGTCCAACAACATTCTGCTCGATTCGAACTTTGAGGCTCATGTGGCGGACTTTGGGCTGGCTAAGTTCTTGCAGGACTCGGGTGCGTCCGACTGCATGTCGTCCATTGCGGGTTCGTACGGCTACATAGCTCCAGGTGCGCAATAAATTCTTCACGTACTGCTTTTTTTGTTGCTGTCGATCTTTATTATTTGTGTTAGATTCATTTAGGTCTATTAAGAGTTCACAATCTGTAGATATGGGCGTAGCATCGGAATAGTTGTGTTATATTGTGATCTGGACCGATGTGAATTGACCTGTCAGTGAAGGCGGGAAAGGTGGTGCTTGTCAGGTTCTGTTGTACGGTACCGGAGAACTGCTTAGTTAGTGGATGAAATAATAGGTTATTGTTGTGCGAGTAAATACCATGAACTTTTGGTTTCATCACATTAACTTGTAAAATATAAAATAATATGTAGTTTAGGCCTTTAGGGTACTATTTTTTAAATCTAGAAGTCCAAGGGAGAAAGTTGCAGAGTTTGTAAGTTCATGGTAGCAAAGTGTAACAATATATTTAGTTTGAAATTTGGCCTATTATACTAACTAGTCTATTATACTAACTAGTCACTCTGTGTGCACAAAAAAAAAAAACTATAATATTAAAAAATTAAAATTAAAATTAAAATTGTATTATATTAGTTTAAATATAATTTTAATATGATTTAAATAGACTTTGTTATAAATATATTTTTAAAATTTTGAATATGTGTTTATTTACATGATACAATATTTTTAGTTTAAATATAATTTAAATATTAAATATATTTTAGAATTTGTTATATGTTCAGGTAGTTAGAAAAATTATAGTTTTTTTCTTAACTACGTGATAACGTATGAGACAGTTAATTTTTATTTTTTTATATTGATAATTGAGCATATAATTTGAACTGTTTCTAAGCCACATTATAAAAACTAGTGTCGCACGTTTATTCGTCAGGAATAATTTATATTGGACTTGTTTATTTCATAATTTTTAATTCTTTGGCTCTACTGGTAAGCAATATGTCGGTTACTTTTATTTAAGAAAAGATTAATTTGTATCTTTCGAAAGTTTTTTTTAAATTTTATAATTAATTTGATGAGGATGATAATTATTTACAAACGAAGAGGAAATTAGTTTGATAATTTGTATATTTCATAATTTTATTTTAAAAATTAATTATTTGGATAAGGATGAAGATTAAAAATGGAGAGAAAGTTAGTTTGATAATATGCATCTTCCGTAAGTTTTTTTTATTTTTTTAAATTTATTGGATAAGAATGAGGAATTACAAACGACTTAGACTGTTCAATTTTATGTATCTAAATGTCGCATTATAATATAGAACTCTCATTAATCTTTTTTAAAAATTAAATTGGATGCCTTACTTATGGTTGTAGATTTTTTTAATCTTTCGTAAGGTTATTTTATAAATTAAATTGGTTTATTATTTAGTTACGGTTTGGACGGTTCAATTTTGAACCGATTTCAAGCTGCATTATAAGATTAACGGTACGAATTACAATCAAGTCATTGTGTCAAAAATTGCAAACCGATCTAAACTAAACTGAATTAGACTATCTCCCAGTAGGCTCGTTTGGATCAAGATTTTGTATTTCTAGAAATTTATTTTTATTTCATTTTCTATGGAAAAAGAATTCAACATTATGATACCCATGTTTGGTTAGATTATGTTGAAAATATAAAAAAAATTATTAATTTATTTAGTTTCATAAATATTATTTCATGTTTCTATTATTTAAATTTATATGTTTGAGATAGAAGTTAAAATTTTGAAAGTAAAGTGGGGGTGAAAGCAAAAATTATTTTCAATGAGGACCTTGAGAATTATTTTTCCACAACAATGAAAATATGAAGTTCTTTGAATTTTTCTCTAATTTTTAATTCTACACATATCAAATAAGGATAAAAATCTAAAATCTATTCTCAAGTCTCAAAAACTTGAACCAAACACCACCTTATAGTTCTTCTATGTTTAATTAATCAGATTATAGAATTATGTATTGATTACTCTTCCATTAATTCCTGCTATTCCTGTGACAGAGTACGCATACACACTCCGAGTAGACGAGAAAAGCGACGTGTACAGCTTCGGAGTGGTTCTCCTGGAGCTGATCACGGGCAGAAGGCCCGTCGGCGGTTTTGGAGATGGCGTGGACATCGTTCGCTGGGTGCGGAAGATGACCTCGGAGATTGCCGACGAATCGGACGCGACTGCAGCGATGCTTGCAGTGGTGGACCGCCGCCTCTCCACGTCCTCTGTAGATATGATCACCAACCTGTTCAAGGTGGCAATGCGGTGCGTCGAGGAGGAGAGCGCTGCACGGCCGACCATGAGGGAGGTTGTCCACATGCTCTCTGATCCGACTACATCTCAGCCGGCTGATCTTGTTGCAATCTGAGGAAGGAATGATATGGTTGCTGGCTGGCTGGCTACCAAGTAATAATGGTGGTGACATATATAATATAGACCAAACGGGACTTTTGTTATATATTTATTACTGCTGCTTAATTTTTGGTTGCAGGAAATGGTTAGCCAAAACTTAGATAAAATTATAACTAGTGCTATTCATTCCTCTTTTTTTTTTTCTTTTTTTTTCTTTTTTTGAATATTCGTCGTAACATTCGGAATCCGATTATTGATCTTCTGTCACCCAGCCAAAATTTTATCTATCTTTTCGATAATCACAAGAGCCACTCAAGTTCGGTGACTATTCATTCCTGCTTTCATTCCTGCTTGTGAGCAGTTGACATGAATATTTTTAACATTAATTTTAAATTTAATATTAATATTAATATTAGAAAATTTGGTAATTAATATTTTTGAGTTAATTTTTGTTATTATTATGTTAAATGTTATATAATATTATTTAATATGTTACGTTAGCTATCATATAAGAGGAATGGTTTGAAAAAATTGTTTGAATAACATTTTCTAAATTATTCCATATAGCTGCCAGAACACAAATATATATACCCGCAAAATGGCAGCCTCCAGCAGGGATGATTATATGCCATCTATCATCACATAAACTGAGTTTTGGCAGCCTCTCCATATGGTAGAGAACTAACAAGTTTTGGCTATCATCTACCACAAACGGGTAAACTGAAAAAAGAAAAAAAAAAAAAAAAAAATTAGATTTGCCTCGGAAGCTAAATAAGACCTCTTAGATACTTGATACTTAGAACAAATAAATTTTTCCACAATAAAATTTTTGATCAAAATGTCTTCTTCCGTCAGCTAAACGTTAAGATTAAACGTAAAAAAATAAAAAAATAAATCAAAACCCTAAACTATCCTTCCCCCTCACCTCATCCCCTTTCTCCTCTCCTCCTCCTCGCTGTCGAGCTCTCCCCTCCTGCGCCAACCCAACTTGGATCTTACCTCTCTTTGTTAACCACAAGAGTCACTCGAGTTCGGTGACTATTCATGTAAACCCCCTCGACCAGATTCCAGCATTTTAGGATTATTTTTAACAATTTAGGATTTATGGCCGTATTTTAATTTATTTTGCTTACATATACTGTTGACTTGTGCACCTGTCCATCACCTAATTATTTGGAGCTTTACCTTGACTGTTATCCTCAATCGAAGTTCACATACCTCTCCTAGACAGGCCAGTCTACTATCCTGCACTTTGTGCAACTCTCAGATACTTTATTTTGAGGCTCGTTTGAGACGCACAAATATCGTTACAAACGTACGTAATTAAATTCCCAGACTTGTACCATTCTCTGTTCCAACAGACATTAGAGGCCTAACCTGCACCTGTTTTGCCCAAACAAAAATACGTTAATTTTCTACACTGAGTATACTACATTTAGTGTATTGACACCGTACTAAAATTATGGCCCTACCTGCCTCTAAATAAATAGAGAACACTGTGTGCAGTATTTATAAATTAATTAATACGATGGCCCGTATCACCCAAGAAAACCAGACCCAGCCCCTGCCCAGACTCACCCCCACCCCCTCAGGACCCTCACACAGCTTTTTCCTTCAATTATGTGAATTTTAGTATTTTCAGGAATCGGGTATTTTTTCCAGACAATTTTGTAATTGCGCAATTTTTCAAAATAGGACCTTTACGCAATTTATGAAATTACAGGAACTTTTCTGTAAATTTTTCTGCGAGGTGTCACCCCCTCATTGGCCGGTGAACATGCACCGTCCATTTGGAGACGGGACCCACCCGAAAATATTCCGAAAATATCTATAGATATTTTACTTAAAATATCTATTATAATTTCTATAAAATAAAAGAAAAATAAAAATCCTAATCCCTACCCTACCCAGCCTCAACTGACCCCCCCCCCCCCCCGCGGCGAGTTCCCCCCCCCCCCCCCCCGACGAGCCTCCCCACCCCGCTGGCTCCGACCTTCTCTCCTCCCCTCTTCCCTACTCGATTGGATCTGCCGACCACCGCCTCCCCATGGCCGGAGTCGACCTCCTCCCCGAGCTCCGGCCGCTGCTGCCGTGCCACACCCGCTGCCATCCACAAGAGTCACCGCCACCGTCATCACCTCCGCCACCTCTCCTCCCTCAAGCAATCCCACGCCCAGCTCCTCAAGTCCCCAATCCCTCCCGGCGCCGCCGCGTCACTCTACTCCAAGCTCGCAGCAGACTACGCCTCTCTCGGCGACATCGGCTCCGCTCTCCAGCTCAACCTAGACCCATTCTTCTTCAACTCCCTCATCCAGGCCTAGATTGCTTCTTCCTCCATCGACATCTACTCCCGTATGCTCTCCTCCGGCGTGCTGCCGAACCAGTACACCTTCCCTCCCCTCTTCAAGGCCTGCTCCTCCTCCTTCCGACTCTCCTCCGGGTCCCAGATCCACGCCCAAGCCGTCAAGCTCGGCCTCTTCACCGCCAACCGCTTCGTCGCGTCCGTCGCCATGGACATGTACATGAAGAACGGGGCACCGGTGCCGTCTCGGAGGGTGTTCGACGGAATGTCCGAAAGGGACGTCGTCGCGTGGAACGTGCTGCTCACGGGGTACTCCCAGAACGGCAGGCCCGAGGAGGCTCTGGACGTGTTCGACCGGATGCAGGCCCAAGGGGTGGCCGTCAACTGCATCTCCGTCGCGTCCGTCGTCGCGTCGTGCTCGCAGCTGCGCCTTATTCATGATGGCATGTGGATCCATTCATGGGTCGTGAAAAGCGGGTTCGAGGCTGATGTCGTTATCGCTACGGCACTTCTGGACATGTACGCGAGCTGTGGAGAGTTGAGCTTAGCTCAGCAAGTTTTCGAGAAATGCCTACTAAAGACCTTATCGCTTGGAATTGTCTGATTTCCTGTTGTCCCCAATATGTTTCGGTCGAAGATGCGTTCAAACTTTTTGTAGACATGCAGAACAACGGACTAAAGCCTACAGGATCTACCTTAGCTAGTATTCTTCCTACTGTTGCCCATTCGGGGATGCTACATTTGAGCAAATCCTGCCACCACGTCACCTTTATCATCACCACCATCTCCACCACCAACCACCATCTCCACCGCCAGCTCACGACTCCCCTCCCTTTCTCCACACCTCCGCTGCGACTGAGAACGCGCTGCTGCTGCTACTGTTCCTCTTCTTCCACTCGCAAAATCGAGCCTCGACCAACCCACTTCACGGCTCGACCACGCCTCCGTCCCTCCATCGTTTTACGAGCCCCTCCGCAGGTGTGTTCATTACATGACCCTCATGCTACGTGTTTAATTAGAATAATTTTGTTTGATTTTTTATTGGAAATTAATTGAGTTCCAAAATCTATGAAAAACAGTTTTTAAAATATTAAAATTCTCCGGAACGGAGTGGGTCCCGTCAATCCGGGCATCCACGTCGCGTACCGACTTTACCAAAAGGTGCGCAATGTCAATACGGGTGTGTGAGAATTCACGGAAGTTGATTTGGATGTGCGTGCACACCGGAATCAACGCGTATCCGTCGACGACATCCCATATCGGCCTGTTCTGGAACGCATTGTAACTTTGTGTACACATGTCGGATCGAAACGGAACTTGCGCCATCGGACTCGTAGCGATACGCTGGTCCTGTGATCCAAGTTTGGTTCGATTCTGAGAACGTTGACAAAATCCCGTATCGTGGGCCCCATAGGCTCCACTTGACGGGCGATTTTGTGACCGGCTCATCGGAATCCAATTCTGGAAGTTCCGTTGGGTTCATATCATCGTTCTAGACTTGTTGACACTAAGTTTGGCAAATTTGGAGACCATTGGTTCTGACACGTTTTTTGGTACAAAGTGACCCACATGTGGACCCGGCTTTGACCAGAAAATGTGATCTTTGCCCTTGTTTTCAAATTGGACTTAAGGACAGGCGTTTCTAGCTATTTGATATTTTCTGAGACTGCTAGTGATGTTTATTTCAGTATCCGGAGACGTTCATTCTGAGGCCATAGTTTCTGACACTTGGTATTTGACATCTGGATGTTATATTTTGCAGCTCTCTTGCCAGGCAAGTATACCTTGCCTTGTTGTACTGTTTAAATTCAGTTATTGTTAGTTACATATTTATTTATTTTAATATTATATAAATGTGCGCGTCCGAGAAAACTCGGGTGCAGTCAACGAAGGCGTTGACGTTAGGACTTGTGTTTGACCTAGTGTCTAGTAGACCCACCTAAAAGTTGTGAAGTTATTGATATAACTTCCCAGGCCTTGACACGTATTATTACACGTCACAGAGTGAGTTCATGTAGGGACGCGTGCCTCATGCGCGACTGGCCATCAGTGTGAGCAACACGTGTAACGGTATTTAGCTTAGTTGGTTATTTTATTGAGACTTGCATCATAGTAGGAGGTGTCCACGTCGTTTTCACGACTTGTACATCTATATTGGGCGGGGAAGACATCTAGTAGGCGTGTGGGACACCCCCCCTCCTTGAGTTTTTATCCTTCGTACCATGCTCCTCGGAGATGGTCGATTGCAGAGTGCCCATGCGTCTGGGGGCATATGACACCTATACTAGCCAGTCATGACGATTGGTGAATTACGTCAGCATATGTCTAGCTACACATTCCCATGCGTACTACCAGGTCGCATTCACTTAGATGGTTAGCACACCCCATTTATTTATTCAGTATTTACATAAATGGCATGTTGTTTTTCTGTATCTTGTTATGTCCCTTTGAGGACCTGGTCCCTTGCCAGGTGTAGATGTTCCTGAGTATTCGCAGGAGCGCAGATCCGGACATGTTACGTGTATTCCGAGGAGGTCTTCTCTTCGAGCCTCGTGATTGTCAGACGTTGTTCTTATATGGTGTGTATCTGGTTCTTTTTTATATTCTATTTCGGCAGTAGATTTGTTTCCATCCGACTGTCATTCTTTAGATACTTATTATTGAGATCTAGTTACATGGTTATTGGTTATTCATATTTGATTTTGGTGGATGAGATTTAGATATTACCCTGTGACTTATAATTAGTTTTACCACTTATGAATTATTGTTCATTATACAGCGTACGCTCGTATATATGGTTTCCATATATTGGAGTTGCCATATATACATGCGGCTGGCATGCTTACGTGTCCTAGTCCTACGTATTTTGGGACTGGGGCGTGACAATTCATTCTTACGTTAGAGTTAATATAGCAGCTAACATGAATATTTTTAACATTAACTTTAAAATTAATATTAATATTAAAAAAATGGATAATTAATTTTTTAGTTAAAATTTGTCATTATTATTTTAAATGTTATATAATATTATTTAACATGTTACGTTAAATGTCACATAAGAGAAAAGGTTTGAAAAAATTATTTGGTGGGATGAATAACATTACTCTAAATTATTCCATATAGCTGCCAGAACACAACTATATATAGCCACAGAATGGCAGCCTCAAGCAGGGATGATTATATGCATCTATCACCACATAAACTGAGTTTTGGCAGCCTCTCCATATGGTAGAACTAACAAGTTTTGGCTACTATCTACCACAAACGGGTTAAGTATAAAAAAAATTCTCCTTAGATTTGCCTCGAAAGCTAAATAAGACCTCTTAGACGCTTACAGCAAATAAACCCTCCCGCAATAAAATTTTCGATCAAAATGTCTTCTCACGTCAGCTAAACGTTAAGATTAAACGTAAAAAAAAATTGAAAACCCTAAACTACCCTTCCCCCTCCCCCCTCCACCCCTTCTCCCTCACCCCCTTCCTCCTCCCCTCCTCCTCGCTGCCGAGCTCCCCCCTCCTCACCCCCTTGCGCCCCCTTCTCCTCTACGTCTCCGCCGAGCTCCCCCCTCCTCCTACGCCTTCTTCCTCCTCCTCATTTCCCCTCGCCCCCCTCCTCCTCCTCTATCCCTTACCCCCTCCTCCTCATACTCCCCCCTCCTTCTCCGTGCCTCCACCAAGCTCCTCCTCCTTCCCGCGCCTCCATCGAGCTCCCCCCTCCTTCCCGTGCCTCCCCTGAGCTCCCCCTCCCCCCGCTTCCCCACGCACCCCGCCGTCGTCGTTATTGCTGCCCTCCGCCGTTGTTGCTGCTGCTGTTGTTGCGTCACCGCTGCCGAAGCATGAGGGGTGTCACGCCCCGATATCCAGCAGGAATCAGTCGTCCCCGCTAGGCACGAATCACCGCACCAGCGCTCCCGCTGGACGATAGTTCTCATCTGTACGTGATGCCGCACAATCACAAGCTGCGTCCGTGCAAGGCCATAGTCCGAACATGCGATAAAATGACTAAGCCACAGAGTCGCACAGATAGTCCGAGTGCAGCGGAAAAGAAACGAACAGGCGATTGGTAACAAGTTCACAGAGTCGTAAATAGCATAAACATTGAATAACACAAGTATAGAAGTAAAACAAGCAATTTATTGATATTGAATTATTGTTACAAGCGGCGCTAGGCCGAGATTACAAGTCGCTCAAGTCCTCTCTCTCGAAACAATAAAAGCGTGCAAAGTGGCTACAATTTTAGAAATGATACATAGACGATGTTCCAACATTATGTCTTGTATATGTGCTTTAGCTCCAGACGATACACTCCAAGACTCCAGAGCGAACTCCACGTCTTAGCTCGCACGAAGGGGTTTCTGCACTGAACGAGGTTCTCCTACACCCTTAAAGCAAACTGGTGGGTTATCAGTACATGAATGCATTGGTAGGGAGGAGCAGAAGTCAATCGCCTACTTCCGGGATATCCAGAAGTTCAAGCCTCATATCAGAAAGGGGCTAGTTCATGAAATATATATATGGACACTATCTTTGAAGACGAATACCGGGATTGCCTCCCGGATATTTGCATCAAGGCGGCACTCACTCACTCCTATTCTAGTAGTATGCATGGATGAGAGAATCATCAATAATCCATTAAATAGTATAATAGGAGGAGCAAAATCTAATTTAGTTAACAGATTATTTGGCATCAACATGCATCCAGATTTTTCTATAAGTTTAGATGATCACAATATAGAAAAAAACTTGCACACTATCAGTTAGCCTCCAAGGAATAGAATTAATGCCCGGTTCTAAAGTACTTGGAATACAATGGAAATATTGTATGGCATTAAACGACACACCAACCTTCAAATCCATCACACCCAAAAATCTAGTAAGATTATTTAAGGTAGGCATGGGAAAGACTATCCAACCTAGACTTATTAGATTAGAACACCTCAAGAATGATAGTGAAATGAGAGTATTCATTAAGTCTTTAAAACCAAAAATTGAAATACCAACATAATATTTTATAGCTTCTGGCAATACTATATCTACTAGAATCGAAGGAGGAAAACAACATATAAATAAAAAAGAATCTGAGGCCACAACTTCAAATATTCCCAATATCACTAGATCTAACTCAATGGACAGTTTAGTTAGTATTGAACTAACACCTAACAATTTACAAGATATACAACATAGAATGAGTATTAGCACACCAATAGAAGGAAGAACCAAGACTATGCTAGATAACCAGCGTGCTAATGAATCTGAAAAAATGTCAATAAAAATTCCTTTATCACAAATAAAGGATAGAAGTAGAATTCTACCACTCCAATAAATGTCCAAAACTACTAACTGGTATAGAGAGCATACGAGTTATAACGAAAGTCAAATAGATCAGGCTTATAAGATGGATCATCTTTTACGAAAATTTAGAGACATTATACGAGAAGTCAAAAGGTCTAACTATAGGACTATTGTTCTGAGACATATGGACAGAACTATACAAGTAATCGAGAAGCATTAAAAAATTTGAGAAAATTAATCCTGACAAGGGGGCAAGAACTCAAGCAAATAATACTATAGAACTTCCCATTGACGATACCCTAGAATTAGAAATAGCAAGCACATCTTTTGACAATATAAATCTATCTATAGACCTCCCAGGCCACCAATGACACCAGCACAATTTTTAGATATTATAATTAAAAATTGGTACAATACGGACATGAAAAATAAAGATAAAGCAGTCTGGAAAAGATTTAATGGCTGCTTTCGGGCTTTTCAGTCCCGCGACGTAAAGGGAGCCAATTATTGGTTGACCCAAATTGAGAGGACACTTCTAGCCGAAAGACAGAAAAACTCTTTGCTCGAGAAGAAGATGACGGACATCCAACAAACTGTCAAGAAAACAAAAATATACATCAAGTCGACGGTGGAGGCGGAGGCGGCTGTCGAGTAGCCATGTACTGCTCCATAACCGTAGCGATGATCTGCTGTAGAACCTTAGGAACGACATACGGAGCAGCAGGAGGAGCCGGAAGAGCCATCGGAGGAGCTGGAGTAGCAGGAGGAGCAGGAGCTGCTTGAGCTGCAGGATCACGAGACTCTGTCAGTTGTCTAACTTGCCTCTGTACCTCTAACAGAGTCGTCATGATCTGCTCCAAACTCATAGCACCAGGAGGAACGGGATCTGATGGAGCTGGAGGAGCCGTCGGAGGAGCTCTGGAAAGAACCGACGACTGGGATGCCAACGATCCAGTCTTGTACACGCTGTCGCATTTTCCTCTCCCGATAGCTTGTATCCATCGATCGTTTCTCTCATTCGGCATACTGCTCTCAGCCCCACCCTCCAACGTCTCATACGTCTCCTATATTTATTTATGTAAATATGTTTAGATATCGTAGGTTAGGATTATTATTTTTTTATTGACTACAACTAAGGTTAGGTTTAGAGTTAAGTTTAAATATCGTAGGTTAGGTTTAGAGTTAAGGTTATTAGATATCATAGGTAACAATATTAAAGTTAATGTTAGATTTTTAGGGTAAACAAATATAGTTAAATTATAAAAAGAATGTAATTAAATTTTGTTGACAAAACTTTATAAACACAACTTACGTATAATTTTGCTGCCCGTTTATCTATGAGCTTCCCATCCTTCTTCTTTTTGTGTGTCCGTTAGAAGATTGCAGTGAAGTCGATGGTCTTCGGGTCTCCCCGGCTCTGATAGCTTGCTCGTACTGTAAAAATTAAGTAATTAATTAATAAAAAAATGAGAATTATGAAAAATTGATCTAGCAAAAAATTATAATACTGACCATCCGTCTAAAATGCTTGACGGTCGAAACGGATCCACCCATGTGGAGACTACCCTTAGCACGAGATGCTCTTGCATTCTCGTAGTTGGCAATATAGGTCGGGGCCTCCATCTTCTCCTTTATCTTCTCCCAAAACTCCTTCTTGAGCCACTCCTTGTAAAGATCTCCTGAATGTGACGCCAGCGCCTTCTGATCATTGATCATATCCATGAACCTTTTGATGGCGACGGTCTTGTAGCACTTTCGGATCGCAGACTCTCTATGATCCGGCCTCCAGTACTTCTTCTGCAAATTCGAAAAATATTTTTAGCTTTTTAATCATAAAATTATATATTATTCTAAATAAAAATCTTGTACATACCCGCAGCATATCCAGCCAAATGAAGCGTCGATCCAGTGGGATGTTACTGAAGTTGATATAAGGGCCATGTAAGTTCTCCCGCATGACGTCTCCCAGATCATTGCCAGCCTTGGTCGAAAAAAACCAGAAATAAGTAAACAATATACAATTAGAATAAAAAGGAATAAATAAATAAATGTGTGAATTGACAATAAGTACTTACGTCGCTCTATCGGCCCACAGCCAATATCGATATTAGCTGGCCGCTCTGGTAGAGCAGGAAGATCTGCAAATCCTGGACGACAGACATATACTCTGTGCTCCACCAGGAGGCATGGATATGCATTTGCTCCTGTAGGAGCAACTAGTGGAGTATCCAGTGTACTAATAGTCGCAGTAATCGCATGAGTAGTAGAAGGGGTAGAAGCTGAAGGAAGTCCGGGAGAGAGAGTAACTCCCCCTACCGATGAACGAGTACATGGCAGGGATAAACCATCCCCAGCATCTATGAACTCGTCCTATGATGGTCGTGTACGACCTGCATCCGGAGTAACTGGAGGATGTTGGAAAGACGATCATCTATGAACCTGTCGTCGTGATCGTCCTCGTCCTCATCACGCCATAGGTAAATCTGACAGTAAATAATAGATGGTGTTATGAAACAAATAAAAATAGTGATATCAAGATATCATAAAGTAATGGATGGTGTGGTGAAACAAAAAATACTAGTGTGATGATGAAATAAATAATAACCGTGTCATTAAATAAATAAATAATCTAAGCTAATGCATATGTGTGTACGTACTAATCTTCTTCATCTTTCGAATCATTTTTCGTATCGTCTTCATCTTCATCTTCTTCATTTTTATTTTCACTTTCACTATCACCTTCATCTTACAATTCTTGTTCCTCGTTCGATACCTCCATAGCAGAGTCCTCCTCTATATGAGATAAATATTCTATATTAATCTATTCATTAACTCTATCATCCTCTACGGTAACATCAACCTCTATACCATCAACACCGGCCAAACTCATATATGTAGGTTGAGGTATGACCACCTCATCCTCATGGTATGCTAGATTCCCAACATTATATGTGTTTCTAGCTTTAGTTTTGCATACAACCCACAAATCCTTATTATTGCGTCGTCGACTAGGATAGCTCGTATAATACACTTGAACCGTTTGACTAGCCAACTCAAATGGTTCGAAACCTACATATCTTTTTTTATAATTTATATCAACAAACCCAAACTGGTCATCAATTTTCCATCCTTGCTTGGGTGTCGTATCGAACCAATCACATTTAAACAACACAATTTTTATCTCATAAGAGTATTCCAGCTCCACGACATCTCTTAGTACACCGTAATAGTCGAATTCTGGATCCTCATCGTAGACTGAACCCCTCACACATACTCCAGAATTCTTTGTATAATTAGCCTCCTCATCAATAAATGATTGATTAATAAGCTTATCAGTGGTTCTAAATTTGAAGCCATTGATGGTGTATCCATCCCAACAGTTTGCCTTCTTGCTTGGTCTGATAGCTAATGCTTGAGTCGTTCATTCTGTAACTTTGTACTAGGACGAAAAATCTGAAACATCACGTATATTATAGACATTAGACAAAGATTGGTTAGAATGCTAAATTTAGAATGCTTAATGTTTAGGATCCATACATAATTATGGAACCACGATAATTTTTTTGTATCAACCTCTCTAAAAAGATCATCATCATTAATAGTAGGTCTCTCCATTTTTACTTCAGCTCTAAAAGTACTAAGATAGTAAGAAGAATAGTTAGAGCACTTTTTTTTCCAAGCATATACATAATTTAAATATGTAGCAAAGATGTGTCGCTTACTTCTCAATATCTAGCATCTTCTCAAGACCACTATTTAACAATATATACCGATGAATGGCTTCAAACTCATCGTCTTCTAACCACCGTACTTTAGTAGCACTTGTAGGCTATCCTCCCACATTAAAGATAGTGCAGATTACACTATTTAGTTCATCAACCCCATCGTCATCATTCCTTGGGGCTCTATTACGATTTGTTCTGACATGAGTCTCAAAGTAGATGGAGTAGAAGTTTGAAACCTCCTCAATGATATACGCTTCCCATATCGAAGCTTCTACATGAGCCTTATTGCCCACTTTCTTCTTTAGGTGATGTTGATACCTATAGATAATATATTGAATATTAGAATTATTTGAGTAAAGAAATTAATAGTACAAACTAATCAATTTATACATCTCAAATGGATACATCCATCGATAATGGACAGAGCACCGACACGTGCTTCGTATGCAAGATAAATCGGCAAATATTCCATACTATCAAAAAACTAGGGGGTAGCATCCTATCTAACTTGCACAATGTCAATACAATCTTTTCCTCAAGTTATATTAAATGTTGCACCATCAACTTGCTTGAACACAAATCTCTAAAGAATATAGATAATTCGGCCAACGGAGTCCATACTTGATGAGGCAACATCTCTCTCAGAGAAATATCTAGTAAACTCTTTATAAACACATAACAATAATGACTCTTCATCCATGTCAGCTTGCGTTCGTTGAGATCGACACATCTTGCCAGATTTGACATGTATCTATCAGAAAATCTCAACTTTGAAATCCAGTTGCATATTATCAATTTTTTCTCCCTACTCAATGTAAATGGCGCTGGAGGCTTGACCCAATTACCGTTTGCACTTCGTTTTAGGTGCAAATCTGAATGCCTGCTAATAATTTTCAAGTCCTTTCTTGCTTTGAAATTATCTTTCATTTTTCCCTTGATATCCATCACCATATTGAAGATATTGTCGAATATTTTTTTCGATATGCATAACATCTAGAGTGTGTTTTATAAGATTTTTTTTCCAATAAGGTAAGTCCCAAAAGATACTCCGCTTCGTCCAATTATGTCTATGTCTGAACCCTTCAAAGTGAAGGGCCGATATCGGATTTTCCATCACAGCCGGCAATCCATCTACCTCTTTTCAAACTTAATCTACTATCACTCACAATGGGGGCAGAGATAGTTCCTGTTTACCTGCTCTAAATCCATCTATGTTCCTTCAACACGGATGCAACGTGGGAAGGAACTGACGGTGACAATAAAAAAAGCATGCTTTTCCACCATTCTGGAGACAGAATGCCTTACACTTTCTAATACATATCGAATAAGACAAAGTACCATGAGTACTCCACCCCAATAACATCCTATATGATGGAAAATCATTGATATGAGTGACAATTTCATTTGAAAGTTCTGCTCCTTCGATATATCATATGTCTGAACGTCGAACTGCTACAATTGTTTTAAATCATCCACCAATGGTTGCAAGTAGATATCGATGTTCTTCTTTAGATTTTTTGGACCGGTATGATAAGTGTTAAGAATATGTAAGTAGTCTTCATGCACATCCACGGTGGTAGATTGTAAAACTTCAAAATTATCGGCCAAAAAGAGTACTGAGATCCCGACTATCTGAAAGGAGTGAATCCATCAGAACATAAACCCAACCGGACATTCCTGGGCTCCGCAGAAAATTCAGGATGACACCGATCAAAATGCTTCCATGCCTCTCCATCGGAAGGATGAGATAATTCTCTATCATCCATCTTTCGTTCCTTGGCATGCCATGTTATGTGTTCTGCTGTATTTGCGGACATATACATCCTCTGCAGCCTCTTTGTAATCAGCAAAAACTGCATGTACTTATAGGGACGCAACCTTACTCGGACAGTTAACTTTTCTTTGTCCCGAATTGACTTGTACTGGTCTGTGTGACAGAAAATACATCTATCTTTATCATTGTTCTCCTTATAGTACAACATACAACCGTTTCGACAATAATCTATTTTTTCGCATCCTAATCCGAGCTTTCGTATCATCATCTTCGACTTGTAGAAGTTTTCAGGCAACTCCTTTGATCCTTTTGACAATAACTCTCTAACAAATTGAAATATCCGGTCGTAGCATTCCTCCGGAAAGTTAAAATAAGATTTGAGATTCAACATCCGCATCACCACCGACATGACATAATGAGAATCATAACCCGGGTATAACGGAGTATCGGCATTCTTGAATATATCATAGAATTCATTCGCATCAGGATTCGGATCCTCCGGATCAAAACTTGGACCGGCCGCATCAAATACCAACTCACGCACCAAGTTTTACGGTCGATATTTAAAGTTATCTCCGAAAGTGGACTCTTCTACCTCCATATTGAAGGAGTAATGGTATTGAGGAGTCAAAGGTTCTCCTTGAGCCGCCACTCCTTGTAGTTCGGTACAAAATCCTTCTTGTAGAGATGCTCCCTCACTAGATCCACCTCTTTGAATGGTATATTATGATATTTGGCACAAGGGCACATGATGGGACTCCCATCCATGAAATAAGGTTGACTACTAGCGTATTTGAGAAATTCCTCAATGCCTGTAAACCCCCTCAAAATAATATTTTAGATAGGCTGGATATGGTAAAATTTTTGGTTTAGCTTCAGGTTGTTTAAGGTTTATAAATTAGGGTTGTGTAGACTGGTTCTTCAATTTAAACCCTTGGTGCACCTTACCATTGCTACAATAATTGGAGCCCAACAATAGCATTTATTTCCAACAAATATTTGTACTCTTGACCTGACAAGCCAACCTAGGCACTGGATATTTCTGTCACTCACAAACACACTCCCTTGTGCTCTAATTTAATTGCACAACTTCACAGTCACGAAAATTAATTCTTTAATCCTATGTCGTGTACCTATGCCATTGTCATTGATTTGGGGACATAAACTCAATCCGTTTTGCCTAACCAATTAAAGGGCCCAAGTCTGACACCAAGCCTACACCGTCCATGACCTTTGTGTCACACCCAATTGAGATCCCATGTACTCCCATTTAATTTAAGAGCACATATGACACTTTATTTAATTAAATTGGAGACACCAACTTAACCTAACCCCAACTTAACCCAATACCCATTCATGAGGCCCATACAAAATACACAACACTCTCTCATCCTACAAAATACCAAACACAACTTCCCACATCAAATTCTCACCATTTTTCTTTTATGTGTAAACACCCAAATATTGAGGGGCTTAATTACAAAAAGGGTGCTAGGTGTCACCCTCATATTGGTACAAACCAATGAAGAACCCCCCCCAACCTCACATGACCGGTCACCTCATATTCTATCTCCCCCTTGCTATGTACAAATCCTTCATGAAGCATCATAACCCTTAATTCAAATCCCACCCCATCACAACCACACACTCCCTCTATATTAACACACACTCAATCCCCTATATGTGGCCGTCCCTAATTCCTAGAAAAAACCTAGGAATCTCTCCCTCACTCTCTCTCTCCTTCCTCTACTTACACAGTCAACCACTCTCCCTCTTCCTTCTTCTTCTTCTTCTTCTTTCTTCTTCTTCTTCTTCTTCTTCTTCTTCTTCAATTCCATATCTCGTCGGAGTTCACCCGCGACTCGCCGGAGCACCACCGTAACCCGCCTCCTCTACGACCATCACACCACCAACTCCAGCCGAACTACCCCCCACCTCCTCGATGGCCTGACATCACCGCAACTCGTCGCTGCCATCACCCACCTCCACCGATGAACACTACCACCTTTAGCAACGCTACCACCTCCTCCTCCATGACCCACGACCACCACCATATCGATGTTACCACCGCCAACGCTACAACCTACTGTCACCATCACCCATACCACCACGACCCGACAACCACCACCATACCTCTGCTACCACCGCCACTGTCACCACGACCTCCAGCCCCTACTACTGTCACAACGACCCACAACAGCCATCTACACCACCACCTTCGCCATCATCACACTACCGAAGAACCACCACCTTTCTCTCTACCCACAGCCATCTACACCACCCACTGCCACCACCATCACCTTCTACACCATCCACTGCCACCACCATCACCACCTTCACCGACCCACTACCACCACCACGACATCGCAGCCGAGCACCACCACCCTCACACCGCCGAGCACCACCACCACCACCCCGGTCGACACACGCACCACCCCCGCGGTCGACGTCATCCCTGACCGAAGTCGAAGCACCGTCGCTGCTACCACCCGCAGCCACCTGGGTAACTCTTCATCCTTCTTCTTATTTGTGTAGTTATTTGTTTGTGCTAAGAAACCCTAGTTAGGGATAGGGTTTCCTGAATATTACCCATGTATAATTTAATGGCATTATTGAGGTTATATATATATATATGGAATGGATATTTTATAGCAATTATTGAGGTTATATATATGTGAACTTGATATTTTATAACAATTGTTCGAGGATATATATAAGAGAAATGCATATGTTGGGGATATTCCAATGAATTTTGCTATGTTAGTGATGATGTGAATGAGGATACTATACGTGAACATTATGCGTATTTAGGTGCGTCAACTAAATTTGGTGTATGAAATTATGTCTATGATTACAAGGATGGTATGGTCGAGGATGAGCATAACTTAGATGACTGAAATCACTGTGATGAATATTAAGGTTTGAAGATATTATTTGAGGACGTTATACTATTTGATGATCGTATTTGATGCAACGTTACCATAGTCAACTTGGGTCAACCCTCTAGTTAGTATCTATGTGACCTATGTAACTAAGACAGAACCCTATGCTAGTCGTGATATAATCTCTTATTTTTTATAGTATCGAGCTAGATTATTAATTAATTTTATATATCATCTCTAGGTACTTTGGGATCCTCAGACTTGGACGTTGTACCGGAGCCACGTCTTCAGCATCCGGATCCGGGCAAGTGTATCTTGCCATCCTGTATCTCAGTTCCTGATTTACTGTTTATTTTTATCTATGCATTGTGTGTGCTTTGGATCGATTGATAGATGTTCGTGATACCTTGATGTACCTACTTGGTTACATCGGAACCCTATGACATATTCAGATACTGTAATCGTGCCAGACTTTCTATATCGTGATAGTGTCAGCATGACCGAAATTTGTGATGACTTTAGGATCGTTATTGTTGATAGTTACTTCAGTATGACGAGACTGTTAGATAGAGGTTTAGGTTCAGCGAGCACTCGTTGACCGCATTGGGAGGAAAAGACAGTTACTAGACGCTTGGGCTACTTTACACGCGCTATATATATATATTCTTATTTAGGTAGAGATCCTGTATCCGGAGTCGTAGTATCACCCGTGTGACTCTGTGCTCGGAGCTACGGTACGCCCCGTGTGTCTCTGTGCCTCGGAGCTACGATTTTATATGTGGAAAGCCCACGTGTCGAACATTGTCTTCAAAGTTGCATCTCACTTAGGTAGTTATTCTAGATTACACCAGCGTATCACATGTTTCCTTTCTGTTTTACTATGGCATACTATTTTTGTACCTTGTTACGCCCCTCTGAGGACCTGGTTCCCTTCCAGGCTTAGGCGAGGAGGACTACCTAGAGGATTACTGACCGAGTGTATATCCAGGAGCATGACTTATTGCAGAGGACGAGATCCTTCCCGAGGACTTCGTTTGATCACTGGTAGTGACTTCACCCTGGGCTCGGTATCATTATTTAGTTTGTAGATATCGGCCCTAATTATCTTATTGCGTCCTTTCATTCAGTATTTGTATTAGCGGGTTTGTTCCCGTGTGACTCTATTCATATTTTTGTATTATGATACATTTTCAGTCTTATTTTCCTTCTGCACATTAGTAGATATGATTTCTCTCTGTGTTCTATATTCAAATGTCTGTGGATGAGATTTAGTTTCACTGTTTATTCTTTATATATTAGGTTTTATCATTGTACTTTACATCTTAGGTGCACTCCTTCGGGTCTATTAGATTGAGATGCCCGTTGAAGTGTACCCGCTGGCCATTGCCACGTGGCTCAGTTTCTTATATTTTGAACTGGGTCATAACATAATTTTTGTGGTGGCCTATGCAGGTCTGATTTAAATCGTCTTGGTTACCTGACTGTGCCAAGCGAGCCTGCAATTAGGAATAAATATTAGGAATGTCATCTACATGATTGAGTACTTCACATGACACCTCAATTTCAATTTTATTTTGCCAATTTATATCATTTTAATTCCTAAATGCTGATCTTAAACATGACTTCTTTTCAGAGTTATGAATCTCCGTAGCAAACGTGTCGCGCAGCCTAGCGTTGTCCCCTGTTACGTAGGGTCATCTGGGGAACCGACACTGGGGCATGCTCTTCTGTTGACCCCAGCTCCCCAGGGATAGTCATCTGGGCAGCCATAGGTGCCTTTAGACAGGCACCAGACTCCGCACCAGGCATGTCATGGGGGCCAGAGGACCTCAAGACATGAGGAGCAACAATTGCCCCCACCACCTCTATTTCCCCCATAGATACCATACATGCCTTTTCCACCAGGGAAACCCATAGACGGGCCGCAGATGTTCCATAAAGTCTACGCTATGATACAGGCCCAGCAGCAGGTTCAACAACAGGCTCAGCAGCAGGCCCAGCAGTGCCAGGCTGAGACCTTGCGAGAGAGTATTATGACGGCTTTGGGACAGGCGTTACCACCAGCTCACCAGTCGATGATGGGGTCTGTCGTAGACTTCCATCGTATGATACCACTTCCATTTTCTGGAACAGAGGAGCCGACAGAGGTACACGCATGGCTCACGAACATTCAATACCAGTTGGAGGTCACCGATCTCCCGAGGCATAGATGGATGACCGCTGTCAGGATACAGCTTATCGGCAACGCTCATCACTGGTGGCTTTCAGAGGAGGAGCGTTTAGGGCCCTATCGGGTCACTTGGGAGGAGTTCTCTAGGCTCTTCCTGGAGATGTCTATTCCTTCCACTGCCAGAGCGGAACTTCGGGACATATTCCAAAACCTCAGGCAGGGCAGTTTGACCATTGAGGAGTATAATGCTGATTTCCTCCGTTTAAGCTGTTTTGTACCGTACTTGATTTCGACTGAGGAAAAGAAGGCCGAGAAGTTCTACAAAGGCCTGAGTTTTGAGACGCAGAGATTTATTGGATCTATAACCCCCACCTCATACTCCGAGGTTCTATTAGCAACTCGACGCCAGGATCGCATCAACAAGATGGAGGCCAGTCTGAAGCGCTCATGTGCATCATCAACGTCAGTTCAAGCTCTGCAGGGAGGACCTGCGAAATATCCCCTGGTACCGCAGCAGCAGAGAGCAGCACCCTTGCAGGGACCAGTGATTCTCACATCCATTACTGCGACAAGAGGGGACACTTGTTGAGGGATTATCGATGGAGGTTGGGAGTATGCCTGAGATATGGATCTGACCAGCATGCAGTCCAGGATTGCCCAGACCAGAGGACTCTAGTACCAATGGTTCATCGACTAGCCTTGCCAGTACCGAGGCCCTACCAGCAGCCTCCCGGACCGAGGCCGCCCTATGCAGAAGTTGGGGTGCTGCGACCACCAGCACCCGGAGGAAATCAGAGGGGGCCACCCTTGGCCCCACAAGTAGTTCGTTTCCAGCAGGCTCGACAGCAGTCGAGGGCACCAGCACCAGGACATGGCTAGGCCTTTGCGATAACCATTGAGGAGGCAGAGACAGATGGAGAGGTGATCGCAGGTACTATCTTAGTAGCTTCATTACCAGCAATAATATTATTTGATTCTGGTGCCACACACTCTTTCATAGCTGCTAGTTTTGTGGCCACCCATAGAATAGCAACTGCACCCCTTCCGAAGATTAAGAGAATTCTTACGGGAGGTAGAATAGTACCAGTTAGTGACACATGTAGATCTTGTTCAGTAGTTGTTTACAGGCGAGAGATACGTGTCTGATTTCTAGTCTTCTCTATGCTGGACTATGACATTGTCCTAGGCATGGATTGGTTGAGCCAATACCACGCGACGCTAGATTGCTGACGTGGTTGCGTTATATTTAGACTACCAGATCACCCTGAGTTTGAGTTTCTTCGGGGATCCCGAGAGCATGGTGTCCAACCTAGCTTAGCGGTACACATTATGGAAGGTGAACCGGTGTACCCTTGCATTATATCAGAGTTTGAGGATGTATTTCTAGAGGATCTTCCAGGCTTGCCACCTGATAGAGAGATATAGTTCACCATAGAGTTGACTCCCGGAGCCGAGCCAGTTACTTCTACCGTCTACAGACTAGCACCGAAGGAGTTGGTTGAGTTGAAGGTCTAAGTAGATGATCTCTTAGATAAGGATTTCATTCGGACTAGTGTTTCTCCATGGGGAGCACCTATCTTATTTGTGCCGAAGAATAACATGATAGTACATTTGTGTATCGATTACAGGGTGCTAAATGCTGTAACGGTAAAGAACAAGTACCCTTTGCCGCGCATCGATGATTTATTTGATCAGCTAAGTGGCGCATGTGTATTCTCGAAGATCGATCTTAGATCCGGCTATCATCAGATCAAGGTAAGAAAGGAGGACATTCCAAATATAGCTTTTCGGACGAAGTACGGAAACTATGAGTTTCTAGTCATACCGTTTGGTTTAACCAACGTGCCAGCAGTATTTATGAGCCTGATGAACAAGGTTTTCCACCAGTACTTGGATAAGTTCATGGTGGTATTTATCGACGACATCTTGGTATATTCCAAGAGCCACAAGGAGCACAAGGAGCATCTCAGGATCGTGTTGGAGACGCTGAGGCATGAGAGGTTATATGCCAAGCTCAGCAAGTGCGAGTTCTGCTTGGATAGGGTATCATTCCTGGGTCACATAATCACTGGAGATGAACTATCAGTTGACCCAGAGAAGATCGTCGCAGTGGAGACATGGTCCACCCCTACATCAGTTACGGAGGTTAGGAGTTTTCTCAGACTTGTCGAATATTATCGGAGGTTCGTGGAAAATTTCTCGAGGATCGCTGCGCCTATGGCGCGGTTGACGCGTAAAGGCAAGGAGTTTATCTGGACTGAGGAGTGTCAGACAACTTTTAATGAGCTGAAGAAGCGTTTGACGACAACACCGATCTTGACACTTTCTTCTGGATCTGGAGAATTTGTCGTGTATAGCGATACGTCTGGGAGCGGATTAGGATGTGTACTGATGCATCACGGTAAGGTGATAGCTTACGCATCGAGAAAACTGATGGTTCATGAGAAGAACTACCCGACACACGATCTAAAGCTAGCTGCGGTGATATTTGCACTAAAGCTATGGCGGCACTACCTTTATGGAGAGCGGGTTGAGATTTATACAAATCACAAAAGTATGAAGTATGTTTACACACAGAAGGAGCTCAACACGAGACAAAGGCGTTGGATAGAGTTGATGATAGACTATGATATTGAGTTACAGTACCACCCTAGCAAGGCGAATGTTGTAGCAGATGCTTTAAGCAGGAAGCCCATGGCATTTTTTTTGATGACTCAGCGACATTTGATAGAGGATCTTTAGGAGCTTTGGATAGAGGTTGTATTGCCAGGCATGGATGGATAGTTAGCCAGTTTAGAGGTTCAGTCTACATTAGTTGAGAGGATCAAGGCAGCCCTGCCTACCGATATGAGATTTCGGTGACTACGAGAGAGGACAGAGGCCGACATGCAGATGGGACTCCGGATTCACAAAGACGGAACATTGAGGTATGGAGATCGCCTATATGTTCCGAGTGGCGAGCTATGCCAGGAGTTGATAGCCGAGGCCCATAGCTCAATTTATTCTATTTATCCTGGGAGTACGAAGATGTACCGAGATTTGAGACAATACTACAGGTAGCATGGGATGAAGAGGGAGATTGCGAGATTCATGACGAGATTTTTGGTCTGTCAGCAAGTCAAGGCCGAACATCAGAGGACTGCAGGACTATTGCAGCCGCTTCCCATTCCTGAGTGGAAGTGGGAGCACATTATCACGCCCCGATCCTGTAGGGCTGTTCGTCCTCGCTTTGGTCCCTACGGAACCGATCGTCCTCGCACGGACGTGATGCCGTGCAAGCCTAAAGTGCGCTTGCACAAGGCCAAAGCTTCGAACAAGGGCAAGTAAGCTATTTAATACTGAAGCAACGACACACATATATTACAGAAAAGTAAAGAACACAATGGCATAAGAAAATAATCTCTTTATTGATAATCGAAAGTGTTACAAGCGGCGCATGGCCGAGGTTACAAATCGCTCAAGCACTCTTTCTCTCGATTACAATGACACCATTCCATATATTATATCCCTCTATACAAAAGCAGCTCAAAGAAATCTCGATACGGTTCAAGGCATCGACTCCAGATTTCTGGTTCCTTGGGATGAGACACGGCTATCGCTTCCTCGGACAAATCAAGCACCTGAGAACAAGCAAACTGTTGGTGGATCAACACTTTTATAAGTACTGGTGAGTATAAAACAACTGAACAGAAGCTACACCCCTTGAAACCCACACTAAGTAAGCATGTGGCAAAATATTACATTACTAGTGATCTTGCTACTTTTACATAAGTTTATTTCATGCAGCTCAGGATTATAGTCAGATTACATCTTTTGAAAACATAACTTTGAAACCAATTTTGCATATTCAATACACACAAGCAAGCTATAGAGACAATGTTCTATCATGCAGTGCGCAGCATGTGTTATCAACCATATTCGATACTCTTAGGAACAAGGTTCTCTAGTGGACTGTTCATCTCATATCAAGACAAGTATTTTAAGTGGACTATTCAACTCGATGCAATAAGGCAGCAGCATACTCAATGTAAAACAAATGGATTACATTTAGCATAATAATTTATAAGGGACATAAGAAAATACAAGTGATCACTTATTCAGTGATCCTTACCCAAAGCCAAACGGTTATCCCTGCAGCAGACATACAAGTTAGCAACAATTTGCATATACATATAGGTATAAGTTTCTCCTTCCCTGTCCGTCTCTGCATCAAACAGTTAGGTATGCAAGAAGGCTAGCCTAGCATGCGCCCTAACTATATGATGGTCCCCTCCACGGGATTAGCAGTTGGGACGTACAAGCCCATCTCACTAATAGACGGGTCTACCCTCCCGTAAGTAAGGTTTTTAAGCCTCAGGGTATCTAGATCTCTCCTAGGCCGAACGATCCCAGTGCCCCAGGAAACGCTCGAGAGATGACCTTGTGCACAAGTTGTCATGACCAAATGCATGGATGCAAGCTCCTATCCGATAAATATCATATAATGCACATAATCCAGAACAAGCAAGCAAGCACATCAATCCAGCGATAGGGCCGAAGCTCTCAATACTCTTGCCTAATAGTCACACCCTCCCGTAAGTAAGGTTTTTAAGCCTCAAGACATACTATTAGTCTAGATACACAAGTTCAAGCCATTCACCAAGTTCTATCTCTTTACAAGCAAACAAAGAAACATGTTCAAGCAAAGCTAACTCTTTAAACAAGTAACAAGCAAGAACAGTTCTATAGTTTTCTAGCATGCAATTCTATCTCTTTGGACAAGCATTCAAGTATTCTAGTTAAGCATACGATATCAAGAATAAGTGCAAGCAATCCTTTACTCTTTCTTATTAGCATGGCAGCGGTTCGTTCGATAGCGGTATCCGTGTAACTAAGCATGAGATATTTCTATCTCTAGCTATCATGGCAATGGTTCCATCTTTTAGACAAGCACACAAGTTCTCTTATTTAGGCAAGCAGATTCGTCACTTATTAGCATGCATAGTCAAGTTCTATCATTCTTCTTATGAAACCATCTTCTTAGAACAAGCATTCAAAAACTCAGATTCATTATTAAGTCGTGCAAGAATCAGATAATACAGTTCTGCCCACTCACATTAATCAATCGTCTTGTGGTTCAGTCGGGAGCTCTCCGAGAAGACTTTCGCTCGAGCAAGCAAAGCGATATCACTTGTACATAGTGCCTACGTGGAGCGAGGCACTACACACATTACTATGGACTTTGTTACAGTATTTCTGTGGAGCCCTAGCAGGAAGGATGCAGTTTAGGTTATCGTGGACCGACTCACCAAGTCGACACATTTTTTGCCCTTCAGAGTTGGAACCTTATGAGGTACTATACAGATGGAACCTTATGAGGTACTATATGGCAGAAAGTGTAGGTCGTCGGTATGTTGGAGTGATGAGGGAGAGCGTCAGATACTTGGTCCAGAATTGGTGACACAGACAGTGGAGAAAGTGAAGCAGATTCAGGACCACCTGCGCTCAGCACAGGACATGCAGAAATATTGGGCAGATGCGCACCGCAGACCTTTGGAATTCAAGGAAGGTGACCATATATTTTTGAAGATATCGTCTACTCGTGGTACCATCAGATTTGGGGTCAGAGGCAAGCTAAGTCCGAGGTACACGGACCTTTTGACATCTTGGAGCGAGTTGGCGAAGTGGCTTATCGTCTTGCTTTGCCTCCATTAATAGAAGGAGTGCACGATGTATTTTACGTATCACAGTTGAGGAGATATGTAGAAGACCCTAGCCACATGCTCGATCATTCAGAGATTACAATCGGGCCCAGTTTATCATATGTGGAGCAGCCAATAGGGATACTCGATCGCAGTGAGAAGATTTTGAGGGGACAGACTATTCAACTGGTCAGGGTTGCATAAAAGCATCATTCATCTGGCGAGTCTACCTGGGAGGGTGAGGATTCAATTCGACAGCATTTTTTGTATTTATTTGAGGACTGAGGTACGAATTTACGTACTGCAATTCGATTACCTGTTAATTTTTTTTAAATTCTCGTAACTCTTATTCGTGATTTACTTTTAATTTCGGGGACAAAATTCTGCTAAGTTGGGAAGGATGTAAACCCCCTCAAAATAATATTGTAGGTAGGCTAGATATGGTAAAAATTTTGGTTTAGCTTCAGGTTGTTTAAGGTTTAGAAATTAGGATTGCGTAGACTGGTTTTTTAATTTAAATCCTTGGTACACCTTACCGTTGCTACAATAATTGGAGCCCAACAATAGCCTTTATTTTCTAATAAATCTTTGCACTCTTGACCTGACAAGCCAACCTAGGCACTGGATATTTCTGTCACTCACAAAGACACTCCCTTGTGCTCTAATTTAATTGTACGACTTCCCAGTCACAAAAATTAATTCTTTAATCCTATGTCGTGTACCTATGTCGTTGTCATCAATTTGGGGACACAAACTCAATCCGTTTCACCTAACCAATTAAAGGGCCCAAGACTGACACCAAGCCTACACCGTTCATGACCTTTGTGTCACACCCAATTGAGACCACATGTACTCCCATTTAATTTAAGAGCACATATGATACTTTATTTAATTAAATTGGGGATACCAACTTAACCTAACCCCAACTTAATCCAACACCCATTCATGAGACCCATACAAAACACACAACACCCTCTCATCCTATAAAATACCAAACACAACTTTTCACATAAAATCCTCACCATTTTTCCTTCATGTGTAAACACCCAAATTTTAAGGGGCTTAATTGCAAAAAGGGTGCTAGGTGTCACCATCCTATTGGTGCAAACCAATAAAGAACCCCTGTGGTGCCCCGTTCCCCCTATTCGGGGAGCGCGGCTAAGAAATACAAGACGGTATCGTTCGATCGGGATAGATTGAAACAAGAACCCATCCTCTTTATGGATTTGCTTCTTCGTAATCGATTCCCATATTCAGTGGACCGTGCCCCCAGGATCGACTTAGCGGCAGAGTCGGGAGGGACCTCTCCGCTGCATTCTTTTGTTGCCTAGTTTTTGTTGTCGCTTGTTGCTTTCGTGCTTTGAGTTGGTTTTCGGATTTGCTTGAGATTTCTTGAACGGTTTCGATGGATTTCATTATTTTCGTTCTTCGAACTGTACTTCAATTCCAATAATGGAAAGAGTGGAAGAGGTATTGATCAGCTGTTCGTGGTAATGCAGGTGATCCAGAAGTAGGCGTCGCTCGAACGGACTCCTAAGGCACTTCTTTCCTCCTTCCTTCCAACTACTAAGTGAGTGGCTACCATCCCGATTAGCTAGCCCTTCTTGCTAGTCTTCACATCTGAATTTTGTATTCGTGCTTGCCCCGATCAAATGATACCAAGTAATAACTAAAAGTTATCAAGATAATAAGGGAATAGACTTGGATCAACATGCTTGTCAATGAAACTTGTGAACGGTTACTTACTTACATGCTTGCTCGTTTGAATTGTTCATTATATGCATAAATACAAGTTAGAATACATATTTCTCCTTAAATTTGTGCTATGTATAGAACTCTTCTTGAATGCCATAAACTGAAGAGGAAGACTATGCAAAAGTAAATCATGCCATGTTATTGCCCTGCGCCTGATATGCCCTGTTTTGCCTCGATTGCTAACTTAGTGTACTGCATTGATCATGGACAACTTGTGCACAAGGTCTCGGTTCCTGCGGACAGTCGCTGGGGCACCGACACCGATCCGATCCGGACGAAACTCATGATAGTCGCCTGCTATAGGACGGAATGCCCTGCGACGTCCTGAACTATGCGTCGCACGACATTTCGTACTGAGACTAGCCCGTCCACTATGACAACGTGCCAGTGATCCCCTTGTATATTTAAACCTGTTGCAACTAACTTGTGTCTTCTTGGCAGGGAAGGCAGGGTAAGTATTATACAGGTGGTTCAGACGAACAGGTAAATGTCACCGAGCGGTGGCAGGTTATTTCATTGATTTCTATATCTATTGCTTACTGTAAAATGAACTAAGGCAAGATAGAAAGACCACAATATATATGCTTGCTTTATTAAAACAACGTGTTGATTGGTATAGTTGGGTTAGCTTGCCTTCACCAGTACGTTTCGATGTACTGACCCTCGTTGAAACAGGTTCCCCGCGCTAAGGAGAACCAAGCGAGGAGCAGGAGACAAACCCCCAATCCAGTCCAGCTGTAGGCACACCTTGACCGTGCCACCTTTTGAAGTATTTTGGAGAAGAAGCTAGCCACCAAGCAAATATGCAGCTTCGTGGCGAAGCCGTCGTTCCGACCTAAGGTCTTATATTTTGAGTTTAGTAAGGGATGTAATGTACATGACTGCTATCTCATTTTGTGTCAACACTTTTGTAAGCCCATGGAGGCAAATCCTTATGACTCAGTTCAAGGAGTTTGTAATAGATGTTCATATTATCAATAAAGAGAACTTTTCCATGCTTCAATCTGTGTTTCAATTTATCTGCGTACTCTGAATATGTGCTCGCTACGCAAAGAAAAAAATACTTAGCCTTGTGCGGAGCGCAACCTAGGCCCGCACGGCAGTCACGCCCGGGGGACGACTATCGATTCCATGGAATCGAGGAGTGACAACCCCCCCCCCCAACCTCACCTGACCGGTCATCTCATCTTCTCTCTCCCCTTGCTATGTACAAATCCTTTATGAAGCATCCTAACCCTTAATTCAAATCTCCACCCCATCACAACCACACACTCCCTCTATATTAATACACACACTCAACCCCCCCACATGTGGCCGGACCTAATACCTAAAAAACCCCTAGGAATTCCCCCTCACTCTCTCTCCTCCCTCTACTTACAAAGTCGAACACTCTCCCTCTTCCTTCTTCTTATTTCATCATCATCATCATCATCTTCTTCTTCTTCTTCTTATTTCTTCTTCTTCTTCTTCTTCTTCTTCTTCTTCTTCTTCTCCTTCAACACCATATCTCGCCGGAGTTCACCTACGACTCCCCGGAGCACCACCGCAACCCGCCTCCTCTACGACCATCACACCACCACCTCCAACTGCACTACCCCCTGCCTCCTCGACTGTCTGATACCACCGCAACCCTTCGCTGCCATAACCCACCTCCACCAACGAACACCACCACCTTCAGCAATGCTACCACCTCTCCACGACCCACGACCACCACCACACCGCTGTTACCACCGCCAAAGCTGCAACCTACTGCCACCATCACCCGTACCACCATGACCCGACGACCACCACCACACCTCTGCTAGCACCGCCAATGTCACCATGACCTCCAGCCGTTGCTACTGTCACCATGACCCACAACAGCCATCTACACCACCACCTTTGCCACCATTACACTACCGGAGAACCACCACCCTTCTCTCCACCCACAGCCATCTACACCACCTACTGGCACCACCATCACCTCCTACACCACCCACTGCCACCACCATCACCACCTTCACCAACCCACTGCCACCACCACGATAACATCACCATGACACCGCAGCCGAGCACCACCACCCTCACACCGCCGAGCACCACCACCACCACCCCGGTCGACACACGCACCACCCCCGTGGTCGACGTCGTCCCTGACCGAAGCCACAACACCGTCGCTGCCACCACCCGCAGCCACCTGGGTAACTCCTCATCCTTCTTCTTATTTTTGTAGTTATTTGTTTGTGCTAAGAAACCCTAGTTAGGGTTAGGGTTTCCTGAATATTACCCATGCATAATTTAATGGCATTGTTGAGGTTATATATACATGTGGAATAGATATTTTATAGCAATTGTTGAGGTTATATATATGTGAACTTGATATTTTATAACAATTGTTCGAGGATATATATAAGGGAAATGCATATGTTGGGAATGTTCCAATAAATTTTGGTACGTTAGTGATGATGTGAATGAGGATACTATAAGTGAACATTATGCGTATTTAGGTGCGTCAACTAAATTGGGTGTATAAAATTATGTCTATGATTACAGGGATGGTATGGTCGAGGATGAGCATAACTTAGATGACTGAAATCACTGTGATGAATATTAGGGTTTGAAGATATTGTTTGAGGATATTATACTATTTGATGATCGTATTTGATGCAACGTTACCATAGTCAACTTGGGTGAACCCTCTAGTTAGTATCTATGTGAGCTATATAACTAAGACAGAAGCCTATGCTAGTCGTGATGTCATCTCTTATTTTAGATAGTATCAAGCTAGATTATTAATTAATTTTATATATCAACTCTAGGTACTTTGGAATCTTTGGACTTGGACGTTGTACCGGAGCTCCGCCTTCAGCATCCGGATCCAGGCAAGTGTACCTTGCCATCCTGTATCTCAGTTCCTGATTTACTGTTTATTTTTATCTATGCATTGTGTGCGCTTTGAATCGAAATCGTTACTTAGCGTCCGGGTCAAATCCGGGTGCAGTCGTTCCTCGGTAACTTCTAGTATCGATTGATAGATGTTCGCGACACCTTGATGTACCTACTTGGTTACATCGGAACCCTATGACACATTCAGATACTGTCATCATGCCAGACTTTCTATATCCTTATAGTGTCAGCATGACCGAAATCTGTGATGACTTTAGGATCGTGATTGTTGATAGTTACTTATGACGAGATTGTTAGATAGAGGTTTAGGTTCAACGAGCAATCGTCGACCGCATTGGGAGGAAAAGACAGTTACTAGACGCTTGGGCTACTTTGCACGCGCTATATATATTTATATATTCTTATTTAGGTAGAGATCCTGTATCCGGAGTCGTAGTATCACCCGTGTGACTCTGTGCTCGGAGCTACGGTACGCCCCGTGTGTCTCTGTGCCTCGGAGCTACGATTTTATATGTAGAAAGCCCACGTGTTGAATATTATCTTCAAAGTTGCCTCTCACTTAGGTGGTTATTCTAGATTACACCAGCGTATCACATGTTTCTTTTCTGTTTTACTATGGCATACTATTTTTGTACCTTGTTACGTCCCTCTGAGGACCTGGTTCCCTTCCAGGCTTAGGCGAGGAGGACTACCCGGAGGAGTACGGACCGGGGGTATATCCAGGAGCATGACTTGTTGCAGAGGACGAGATCCTTCCCGAGGACTTTGTTTGATCACTGGTAGTGACTTCACCCTGGGCCCGGTATCATTATCTAGTTTGCAGATATCGGCCCTAGTTATCTTACTGCGTCCTTTCATTCTGTATTTGTATTTAGCGGGTTTATTCCCATTTGACTCTATTCGTATTTTTGTATTATGATACATTTTCAGTCTTATTTCCCTTCTGCACATTAGTAGATATGATTTCTCTATGTGTTCTATATTAGAAGTATGTGGTTGAGATTTAGTTTTACTATTTATGCTTTATATGTTGGATTTTATCATTGTGCTTTACAGCTTAGGTGCACTCCGTCGGGTGTATTAGATTAAGATGCCCATCAAAGTGTACCCGCTGGCCATTGCCACGTGGCTCAGTTCCTTATATTTGGAACGGAGGCGTGACAACGCCAGCCTTAAAATTATCTGTCAAACCAATCCTACTCTCATGTCGCCGATTATACATCCACGATCGGTCAACTAAGTATCAGCTCATTGCTTTCTTATATACTTGAATGATTATGCACGTACTATGTCAAAAAAAATATAAAAACCATGAGAGTTAGGATACTTGCTAAAAGCAAATACAAGAGGAAAACTTATCTATCGAATATAATAGTTTTTTGTTTCCGATACCAAAAAATCTGATATTTCGGTCCGATACCGTCGATATTACTGATATCATCGATCCGATACTCATAGTAATGATATGATACCAAAATAAAAAAAACTAAGAAACAACACTAGAAATACTTAAAATTATGCATAAAGTATAAAATATATATATTCTAAAATTTTAATAATTTACTATAATTATTTGTTTTCGATACCAAAAAATTTGATACTCCGGTCCAATACCTCTGATATTACCGATACTAATAGTAATAGTCTAATTTTTTTTTCAAAAAAAATCCGTAACTAGTATCCATATGAAAAATTAGTAGCTTTCCAACACGATCCTAAGCAAACATGTGTTTATACACCTAATGTTTATATGTGTCTTCTAGTGTCTTGTGTCTTCCCACAAAATTTAAATATATTCGACAGTGTGTATAGTCTTTTCCCAAATAGATATGTGGAGGGTTAGGGTTTACCTTCGGAAGGGAGGAGGGGATCTGAAGGAGCGCGGAGGCAGACGCCTGAGGTTGGTGGAAGGCCTAGCTCAGATTCCTGAGGTCAGAGGAGGGGCTCGGGGGGATGTCTCCGCCGCTCGAGTCGAGGAGTAGGAGGAGGGATCGGGAGGATGACAGGGCTCACCGGAGAGGGGGAGGGGCTGCTTGTCGCCGGAGAGGGGGAGGGAGTCGGTGGAGGAGGAGGAGGAGGAGGAGGAGGAGAGGGAGAGGGAAAGTAAGGGGGAGGGGCTGCCGGAGAGCAGTCGGGGGTCGGTGAGGAGGAGGTCACAGGAGAGGGGGAGGGGGTTGGTGGAGGAGAAGGAAGAGGAGGAGGAGAGGGTGAGTGAGGGGGAGGGGCTGCCGGAGAGGGGTAGGGGGTCGATGGAGCCGGGTCGGTGGAAGAGGAGGTTGCCAGAGAGGGGTCGGGGGTCGGTGGAGGAGGCGGTCGCCGGAGAGGGGTAGGGGGTCGGGGGGGGGGAGGTCGAGAGAGAGTGAGAGAGAGTGAGTGGGAGTGGAGAACGGAGAAAATAAAACGGGCTCAAAAAATTTAAGTTTTTTCAGCGACGGATAATTCCGTCGCTAATCCGTCGATGAAGTAACAACGACGAAATATTGACGAAATATAATATATTTGCTTTACATAAATAATTTGGTCTTTATCCGTCGTATTTTCGTCGCTGACTCAGCGACGGATTAATTTTCATTGCTGAGATCCGTCGTTTTTTACAGTATTTTTGTAGTGCTTGTTATCTTTTGACTTGGTCTCTGTGGATGTTGATAGGATACTGTGGATTCATATCCGTGATGATATATTATGGATTAGTATTTTATGCTTGGTGGATGTTATATTGATTTTATAGAAGAGTACTACAGTCGGTACCACGACGTAGGCTCGATGTACTCATATATTCGTATTCCAAAAAATGGAAGCAGATCATGACAATTAGTACTTTTAGGAGTAAGTCACTTTGGTAAGCACTCTAACGCTTGTTGGGTGTACTCAACGTCGCTGTCGAACAATTGTCCTTATTAGCTCTCCTTGATCCTCCTGGGGTACATCATGGAGGGTTATGCTTGCGATAAATACGACAAGGCATCCTCCGTTTGCTGATCCTTCTTCAGGGACATAAGATTATGAGTCTTAATAAGGATCGACAAAACCATATTGAGGCTGTAATGTACCTTTCCTCGCAATGACATTGTGTTGGCTTATTGGCTTGAATAACCTAGTTGGATTCAGATTGCATGGTACAGAGAAATTATTCCTGTATCTTTATGATCCGGACGAAAAGGCAATTCATCAAAAGGTGTGTGGTGTTGATCCTATTTTTCTTCATATTCACGCCCTAAGAAAAGAATTCCTTTGTAATGTATTGCTAATGTCTTAATGAAAGATAAGATTAAAGAACTCACTTGTATTGTTGTTATTAGTTGAAACGTTTAAATTATTGTGCACTTATGCATGAGGATGAGGTATTAGGCCCACAAATTGGTGTTTCTGTGATATTGTATTTGAAGCTTTTACGAGAAAGCGTTAAGGAAATGTTTTGGTATCATTAAATCGCGAGTAATTTTTTTAGGACCAATGGGTTGTCATTTGTGATAGCCCAAAAAACGGGAAAATGAGTTACGAGTGATGGCTTGAAAATAAGAAATATGATTAGAGATTGAATCATTTTTATTTTAATTTTCAGTACCGTGCATAATATGTGTTATGCCCAAGTTGAATACGCATTTGCTTGGACCATGCAAAACTTGTACACAAGGCTTGGTTCCTTGAACGGTACTCGAGACACCGAGACCATGTAGGACTAGGAGGAAATGGTGAAAGTGCATTTTCCTCGTCCGAAGAATAGGCATTGGTGCCTTTTTTGTGAGAAAAGAATGGTATGGATGCATGGCTTCGTGAGAGAAGAATGACACGTGTATTAGAGCCCTCCAATAAGGATGGCTATCTGAATTGGGGACGTCGTAATACCATAGATAATCCAAAATGATGTATCGCCAATGACCGTCATATAATTATGCTGCATATTTGCAGATATAACCAATTGAAGTAGAGACAGACTAGTGACGATTATATCTATGATTTCTAATATTATCTTGCAGAGATGGGTAAGGAGGGAAACCTAATATTGTATTGTAATTGCTTTGCAGGAAATTTTTTTTTTCCGGTGGGTAAATAAATCACAATTTAGTGATAATCACCGATTATCTTTATGCTTTTATGGATTGTTAATTGAACCTAGAAAGATATAGCAAGACCACATAATTATTTTGTATGCTTTACAGGATTACTGTGCTGATTTAGGTGAGTTAGATTGATACCGATCACTAGTGCATTTCTCAATGTGTTGACCTCCTCCTCTATAGGTGCGAAAAGTCACTTGGAAGTCTTGAGATGTTTGGAGCTCATTTGACAACTTGATGATTTTTTTTTTTTTTTTTGCAATAAATGACATAATGCATGTATGAAACATTGATAATTGTTTTTGTCTCGTGAGTTGTACGCCAAGTTGACATATTTTACCTTTGTATGTCACATAAAATAAAAGAGATTATTTTTATATATTCCGCTGTGATTCAATTATCTATTTATTTTCTCTTCAATAATCCTATTTTGAGATCAATTATTAATTGTGTTCATTCTTGTCTTTACAAGTATAATTTAGATTTTTACGATATTACATTAAGTGATAATTTTTTGGTTTACGAAACCGAAACATGACAGAGGCAACTGACTTGGATTGGGACATCCAAGTGAACTACGTCTAGTATTTTGCGTTTTGATTCGACGAACCTATTGTCAAATTATGTGGATACTTGGGACATTGCCCCCATCACACCTATTAATCAATTCACAGTTTATTGATCAAAACACTACAAGAGAAAATGCTTAGATTTAAGTCCTATTAATAAAAGTAATAAGAATCGTAGCATAACTAAAATTGTTAGAAGAAGAGGGCGTTAACGTATTACACAGCCAAGTCTTGATTTTCTACCGTTCAATAAAGAATTACACAAAGTTAAGATCATGAGTATAATGTACTGCAATTGTACCACATGCAATTGCAGTTTTGTCACACAAATCTTCCCATGCCTTCTTCAAAGTTCTTTGTTTAATTGTTCTGGGGAGTGCTAGTAAACGATTTTCATCCTACTTCCGATCGACCACTTCCACCTTCGCCGCTGTACTTCACTACAAAACTATCAGTGGGTTACGGTCATAATATGTAATTATCAGTATATAAAAAATATATAATTTCAGTCGTGTATTATTTGAAATAAATGGTTCAGATTTAAATACATATCAAATTTATATATATAGATGTCAAATTTGACATACATGCTAATTAATATTAGATTATATTAATTAATAAGATATTTAATTTGACATGCATGTTAATTAATACAAATTACTCTATCAAATCTGAACCATTTATTTCAAATAATGTACGGCTGAAATTATGTCACTTGAGAGATCCACATTACCGATATTTTGTATCCCCATGTTATCAACAATTGGATCTTATTTAAGTAGTCTAATTTTAACCATTGATTTGAATGGTTCAAATCAACGGTTAATATCAGATGACTTAAACAACATCCAACGGTTGTGTTAAGTATTATACGCATTAGTGTATTAGTCTATTGGACTTTAGTCCCATATCGGATAGAATAATAAAGAGATGTTGCCTCCTCTCCTATATCTTCCATAATATAATGAGCCTTCAAAACGGCTCAAAAGTGAGTCGTCTAAGTCGTATGTATATATATCATCAATTAACTATTTAAAAAAAATATATTATTATAGAAAAATTATTGAAAAACTTTAAATATGTTATAAATAATACTATAAGGATTCGAACTCAACCAACCAGGAAGAATATCTCCCACCTTAATCACATGGTAATTTTTATTTATAATTAGATAATATTACTTAACTATCCGTTTTTAAGACTCTTTGTGAAAAGTAAAAATTTATCCATAACTAATTATAATTAAAATATAATCAAATATATATCAAATTCTAATTAAAATATAAAAATATATATAATAAATTTTAAATTAAATATATTTAAATAATTTTATATTAATATCAGAAGAAAAAAATTTATTTTACACGTAAATTTACTAATATATATAATATCTCTTAATGAATGTATCATCCAATTTTCTTTCTTTCTATATGGTATTATAGTCAAAATTCTGAATCATTTTTTCGCATACTTACCCTCCACACACACACACACACACACACACACACACACACTCTTGCATCCCACCCCCCCGGCACTTGCATTCCCAGGTTTTGAACATTTGCTTTGAACCCCCTGCTAGTAATCAAATTCCACTTCGATTACAACGGTTTCTATTTAAAATGCTTCCTCCCCCTCTCTACAGACTACAGTCAAGAATTCACCCTCTCCTCTTCTCCGATGGCAGCAGCGACAACCACCACCAAAGCCCTCGTGTCGCTCTGCAGATCCGGAAAAATCGAGCACGCTAAGAAACTGTTCGACGAAATGCCTCATAAGAACGTCGTCGCCTTCTCCTCCATGATATACGGCTACGCAACTAACGGCCTCTTCGCAGAATCACTGAACCTCTTCTCCAGCATGCAGAACACCGGCATTCCTCCCAACTCCTTCGCCCTGGTCGCGCTTTCGCTCGCTGCGTCCGGCACTCGCAACTTCAGACTCTCCGAATCCATCCGCTGCACAACGGTCAAATGCGGGTTCGAAACCGATCCTTTCGTCGCCACCACGATGCTGGACTACTACGCTAAGTGTGGGGATGTCGATAAGATCGATATCGCCAAGGGACTGTTCGACGAAATGCCCCATAAGAACGTCGTCGCCTTTTCATCCATGATATACGGGTACGCAACCAGCAGCCTCTTTGCAGAATCTCTAAACATCTTCTCCCACATGCAGAACAGCGGCATCGTCCCCAACTCCTTCACCCTCGTTGCTCTCTTGCTCGCCTCGTCAAGCGCTCGCAGCTCGAGGCTCTCCCGATCTATCCACGGCATAGCACTCAAATGTGGGCTGGAAACCAACCCTTTTGTCGCTACAGCAATGCTGGACTCCTGTGCTAGGTGCGGAGATGTCGATAGTTCTCGTAGTCTGTTCAGAGGTTTGGCGGAACGGACTCTGGTTTCGTGCAACGCCATGATCAACGGATTCGTTTATAACTGTTGCTTTGAGGAAGCTCTGTTGCTGTTTAAACAGTTACGGGCTGAGTTCGAGCTGGTGCCCAATTGTGTAACAATGATGAGCGTCACCCAGAGTTGCGTCGGCTATGCCTCTTTTCGACTGTCCGAGAGCGTGTATGGCTATATCATCAAGGCTGGATTCGTCGCAGATGTACTCTTGATGAATTCGGTGTTCGAGATGTACTCGAGTTTCGGATGTTTGGAGACTGCAAGAGATTTTTTCGGGAAGATGGCTGTTCAGGATGTTGTTTCCTGGACAAGCATGATGGGTATTTTGTTAGAGTTTGGACGGGCTGCCGAAGCTCTTGATATGTTCCTTAGAATGCGATCGAGTGGAATCGAATCGGACACGGTGGTGATGGTTAACGTGATCATGTCTTGCGCTCTCTTGGGCGATTTGAGGAGAGGGAGGTCAGTCCATAGTCAACTTCTCAACAGTGGGATGGGATTGGAGAGCTCCATTGGGAACTCTTTGATCACAATGTACTCGAAATGCGGGGATCTAGAGTCCGGGAGACTGGTTTTCGATCATATGATGGACAAGAGCTTGGTATCTTGGACGGCAATGATATCCGGGTACTTGCAAAATGGACAACCTCGACGAGGACTGGAGCTGCTGGTCAGGATGAGACGGGAAGAGAATTACGATGTCGATTTGGTTACATTGGTCAGTTCGTTAGCATCTTGCGGAGAGCAAGCTAGTCTAGAGATATGTGAGCAACTTCATGCTTATAGCATAAACTCGGGATTAATCCAGTTCAACCCTGTCAAGAATAGCCTTGTGGCAGGATACGGGAGGTGCGGCCATGTACATCTAGCACTGGCAGTGTTTAACGAGATGACCCAGAGGGACCTAGTTTCCTGGAATGCTATGATCTCGGCGTATGGTGTTAATGGGGAAGGAGAGAAGGCACTTTCTTTGTTTCGCGACATTGAAAGGAGTGGCGAAGAGCCCGATAGTACTACGTACCTAAATGTGTTGAATGCTTGTAGCCATTCGGGACTTGTGGATGATGGATTGGTCATCTTTGAGACGATGGTTAGGCGGGACATTGAGCTCAGAGGAGAGCACTGGGGGTGTGTTGTGGACATGCTAGCCCGTTCTGGTCGGTTAGAGGAAGCGAGAAAGTTGGTGAAGACCATGAGCGAAGCTCATCCAAATGCTTGGAAGGCATTGCTTGGTGGGTGTCACACAAACTGTGATTTAGGAGTTGCAGAAGCGGCGGCAGATGAGTTGTTACATATGAGCTCGAAAGACTCGGGGCATGTTGTCTTGCTTTCTAATATCTATGCGTCAGTTGGGAGGTTTGAGAATGTGGAGGCTTTGAGATCAGGAATTGGGGAGAAAGGTCAGCTGAAGCACCTTGGGTTCAGCTTGCTTGATGCTCGGCCAAGTAATGTTGGTTAGAGAAGGGATCACTATTTTTTCTTTCTTATAGAGCTTAGCTAATATACTTACGAACCCTGCTATTTGGCACGTGCGGATGAGGAGCGGAGAAGGAGGAGGAGGAAGCGCAGGAGAGGAAGAGAAAGACGACAGCGGAGCAGGATAAAAAGGGGGAGGGTGGTGGTGGCTCCGCTTTTTTCGTCGTCCGCGTGCCAAATAAAATTTTCAAATATTTATATTGGTCTGTATTTATCTATGGAGATAAGTATATACGACAAAAAGCTATAGTAATTATAAATAACCACCACCAATGTTGCAGCGCATGTAGTCAAGTAATTTTGGTTGCAACAAATATTGTAGTAACTGAGATAAGTATATAGTATCTATCGTACCAATTGGTAACATTTCTAACGACAATAAGAAAAACAGAAAATACAAAAAAATTATTGTAAAAAAAGAAATTTATACGAAATAGGTTAAAATAAAATAAAAATTAGGAGAAATTAAGAATCCAGATAATTTCTGCCAGACGGTCTGACGTAGGTAAGAGGATGTGGAATTTTGAGTTATACTTGATTTTTTTTTTTTTTTTTGGTTCAGTTGGATAAACCTTCTTCCAAACCAACCAAAGAAACTAAACCACCCAACAATCCAAACTAAATCAGAGTACAAACTAAAAAAAATAGGACGTATGGTTTTCAATTTTGTTTCATTTTTTTTGTTTGGTTTCGTTGGGTAAATCCACTTCAAACCAACCATCCAAACGAAATCATCCAACAATCCAAACTAAACCAACCTTCAAACCACACAATCACCCAAACTAGCATGCAATTAACCTCTCATATTTCTGCCAAACTGCCTTGCGAAAATTAATTGGATTTCCAATTTTTTTCTAACTCTTTTCATTACACCTCATTTCGTATAAATTTTGTTCTCTACATCAAATTTTCTGGAAAAAAACACACTAAAAATGTAAATTTGATCCAAATTCACCATTATACAAAAACCACCACCACCACCACCACCACCACCAGTCACATCTTAGAAATCAAGGACTCGCAAAATTACTATCATACACATAAAAATATAATTTTGATATTCTAAATTATACTATGATACATCAAAATCGATATCATGGAATTCTGTTTATGCTGTGTTGCATACATTTTAGGTGTACTATTTCAATTTTCATACACACATTTATAATTTTTTTGTGGTTTGATTCCGAAATCGTTTCTCTAGTTAAGAAAAATATCTCTCTTCTAGCTGATCCGAGGAGCTAGCTGAGTTCGGTGTCCAAAACCTTTAAATCTGTATTCATGTCCGATGCAACCTAAGATGTCGTCATCCCTTCCAATCTTGCATGGGTCAGCCCAACGCAAGCGTCTACAAAATCCGCATCAATAAAATCAGTAGAGAAAACCTGCAGCTTGTCCGCGAACCCCCTGCTGAACGCCTGCGATATGAACAGCCTCGCGTGTCCGCGGATCCTCTCCGTCACCGGCCACACGCAAACCACCGGGTTGTCGGGCTGCGGCGTCACCGTGTTCTCGACGCGATAGAAGTACTTCCTCTTCCCCGCCGCCACCTGCTCGCCGAGACGCTTCATGTTGCTCTCGAACTTTGTGTTCGGCAAGTCCGTATCGATCCAATGGTCCTTTAAATGGCCTGCATTCCACAACGGACCACCCGCCTTCGGCGCAGCGGAGCACTCCCTCGGCTTCCACACGCATATGACCCTCCTCGGCAGCAGCTCGGCCACCGTCTTGCCGAACACCGCGTCGTCCTGGTGGATCAGCACGTCTTCGCCGAGCTGCTCGAGTAGGTACCTGTCGAAGCCGGGAGGGTCCTGGTGTCCGAACTCGGTGCGGACATCGAGGACGACTATCTCCGACTCGGTCTCGGAGAGGAAGCGCTTCAGGTTCCCGATGACGACGTCGACATGGTAGGTGGTGAGGATGCCGTGGCAGACGAGCCGGTTCTCTTGGACCCGAATGTCGAGCAATCGAGCACCCTAACAACAACAATCAGGAGACGGATGTACAAAATTAAAAGAGGAGGGTAAGCCTCAAATGTTAAAAAAAAAAAAAAAATCAAAATTTTGTTAAATAAGATTCTTTATATTAAAATTTTGTTACAAATAAAAATTATGAAGGAAAAAAATTAAACATGATGTAATTATGTATATAAAATTTAAAGATTAAATTTTTTGGAGGAAATAAAACATAAAATTGATGATTTTTATAAAAAGAAATAGAAATTTTTAACTCGAAGCAAAAATTCAGCGGAAGCAACTGCCTCCACTCATCCCGTATAGTTCCGCGCATGCAAGACCGGCCCTGGAACCGTGTCAAAAGTGCGGCCGCATAGAACCTCCAATTTTGGGAGGCACAATAAATAAATAAGTAAATAAATAAATAAATAAATAAATAAACATATATATATATATATATATATATATATATATATATATGGTCAGTTTTGCAATTTAAGTTATTCCATTTCTTCTTCAATTTTAGACTATGATTCGTACAATACCTCCAATTCTTCAATCCATATTTTCTACCGACTCTAAGACTCATATTTATAATCATACAAAAATTTTAGGGTTTATCAAAGATCTTGCTCTGGTCGGTGTGTTGTCTATCATCTCTAAGCGATTCAATTGTTAGATAAATTTATTTTCTACAATAAAGATTTGACGTGAGTTTTATTTTCTACAATAATGATCAAATTTTTATTTATTTATATAATTTAGGAATTTTGATGTGCAGGTCTAGCCTTTATTTAAGAAACATTGATGTGCATGTCTAATTTTATTTATATAACGGTCATTACGTTTTCTATCTAAAACATCTTTATTATACTATGTAATATGCTTGAATATAGATAATTTGAGTTATGGTATTTTGTTTAGTAACTATTTATAGATTCAGTTATAATATACAATCAAAAACATATTCAGATATTTTGATAGAGACAGAAAATAATATCTTTAAAAATATGAATAAATAAATTTGAAATAATATTCTGAGATTCGTACAGAACCCTTAATTATTCAGTACCGGCCTGCAGTATGACAACAATATCCCCCGTTAGGTTATGTTTACATATTCCTGTGAATATTAGGTAATAGAATTGTCCATCCTTTCCAAATCAATTGAGCATTTTATAAAGTAAAATAAAACAATATTTTTCAAAGTCTATAGAGACCGGGGTGGATCCACGGGAAGTGCACTGGGGCCGCATGTCGCGAATAATTTTTTTTTTTTTTTTTTTGAATATTTAGACTTTGGATCTCACATAAGTTGTAAAATTAATATTTGGATCTCCAAAATAATTAGTGACATTTTTTGTCTCAAAAATATTACCAAAAGTGTACCAAAAGTGTCACTAATTATTTTTGACGATATTTTTGAGATCTATACACTAATTTTACAATTTATGTGAGACCTAGAATCTAAATATTCTTTCTTTCTTTTTTAATTTCTCCAGAACCTGGCAACTTGATTTCTCCAGCAAAAATTTCAAGAAGAGCAAACTAAACCTAACGTGCTAATTGTGTTGAAGTGTCACAGATAAGTCATGATTAATGTGGATGCTCATTTTAAGCCCTCTTTAGAGAAGCTGGCAACTTGATTTTTTTAGCAAAGTTGTGATTTCTATTTTAATGATCATATGCATGGACTAGTTACAGTATTTTTTTGCTACATGTAAACCATTTTGACCACACAATATGAATATTGCAAGAAAAAATTTCTCTTGATGTTTTTGTTTGTAACCTGTAGTTCTTATGTGATTGTTAAATAAGAGATGCATTGTTATCTTGAATACCTTGGTTTAATTGACAAATGTTATCTTGTCAAAAGCAATGGAGAGTTCACTTTAACCTTGAAAATGAGAACGGACAAGAAAGACTATAATGGACACCCTGTTTGTTCAAGAGAGAGTACACAATAAGAGAACCAAGAAAGTCCCCATAGATCTAAACTCAAAAAGACATTAACCCAAAGCTCCCACTTCTTCCACACCTACTCTTGCTTCTTTATTGGGATAATTAGTGTTTAGACTCTGGATTTTATGTCAGTTTAGAGTTTAAGTCCTAACTTGTCCAATTAAAAAATTTAGATCATGAATATTTATTTTTTGTTTATTTATTTTCATTATACCCTCCTCTCATGCATGACAAATTTTTACAATATAGACCAGGGAGGATATAATGGGAAAAATCATACCAAAAATAAAAAATTCAGTATCTAAACTTACCAATTGGACATGTCAAGACTTAAACCCTAAACTGGTATAAAATCCAGGGTCTAAACGCTAATTAGCCCTTCTTTATTTCTTTCTCTCGACCCTTGTTAGCAATTCGGCAAACGGAACAAAATTGGGACGACAAAAGTACGAGTATAAATCGACACAGTACAAATAAAATACGTTAAAACTTCGGTCAAATATTCATTAAACCAGAAGCATTTGGATTAGATTTAAGAATCAGCCATTTGTTTGGGGTTGTTTGAAATAGTCTGTATGTTTAATTTTTAGTTCTGCATTCCGTTCCTATATATTTAATTTTTTAGAACGTTGTCTTCGAACTCCCTTATAATCGTGTCCTAGAATATAATTCTAGATCCGCCACTGCGAGAGACTACATATTCCTTTTCATATCATGCATACTTTAAGTCCGTTCCTAGCTACTTAACCGAATCAATTGAAGAAATGACTACGATGATGAATTATTATTACCATGACAAGCTGGTGGTAGATTGAGCAGGACTGGCACTGCGCGAAAGGGCGGGAGAGGTAGCGGATGCCGATCTTATCGGTGGCGCTGTCGTGAGTGCCGGGCCAGATAATCTGGTGGACCTTGAGCCTGCCGGGGTCGAGACCCGACATCCAGTTCTTGCGGTCGGAGGGACGGTAGTCGCAGCCCGGGTACCAGTCGCCGGCGGACGATAACAGCTCGCCGAGGACCTTCTTCTCGGCGGCAATTGCCCTCCGGCGCTCGACTTGTTTTGAGATGTATGCTCCCATGCGCGGAACAAAAAAATTGAGGAGACCGACAATATTGCATGATCATTATGTAATGTATGAACGTTTGTACATTTATTATGGGATTTTGTCGAGGAGGAGGAGGAGAATGTTACTTCATTCCTTTCTTTGTTATGGGAGCCGGACTTTGGTCGTGACGTTATATGTTTGTTTTCGTAACCGAAGTTTTGGAGGGAGAAATGAGGTGTTTGGTTGTCCGTGGATTTCTCCTGTGCCTACATATATAGTATAGTCTGTTAGTTCCGAGACTAAATTTTTATTACGTCTCAAAAAGAGACTAGATAACTCTTTGTATAGAAAATTATGGAAATCCATCCTCCTTTTCTTTTTAATGTGGGACTAAAAAATCAATATATAAAATTGATATCCCACAATCGCAGTCCAATTCATAGTCCGTTTAGCGTCCGTTGAGCACCCGTTCATGCAACACTCGCATGCAACACGCGCATGCAACTCGAACATAAAACTCGCGCAATAAAAGCGCACAAGCGACGATGCTTACGTGCTAAATGCAAAGTGCGCCAACAAAGTACCACTTTGCGCCCTTGAGTCCGAATCCGAGTCCGAGTCGCTAAGTCTCTTTGGGACTTAGCTCCTATAGAATAATATCCAAGAGCATGACAAAAAATTTAAAATCTTTCATTGAGGAGTTAATCATTTTTTCTTCTAATAAAACACCCTCACATGGCACTCATGTGCCCCACCACATCCCATCTGCACACCTCAACACATACAAAGTATTATATTGAGATACCCACTTGGTGGTGTAGCCAATGTGGGACTAATTTTACTAGTCCAAAGGCAAAAATACCAACAATCTCACACATATCTCAATATATGGGTTGAGCGTTCCCCACTGTGACTGCCCATCATGCATTAGGATAGATGTCGCTTCGACTTGAATCTTTTCGCATGGGTCGAATAACAATATGATACAAGAATGGACTAAGCCTTGAATTCTGTACCATAGCTGCAATTCTTTTCACTCACACAATAACATCAGCTGTGCTTTCGGTTGCACATTAAATACCATGTGCATGCCTGATTTCGGTGTATATATCTTGGACGTCTTCAAGTTTACCCTCAAGAGACGGCCTATATCTCTTTCCATACACTCTAGGCGAGTTCTTTTAAAGAGCCCTTGGTATAAACCATTGCGCTTCCTTACGGTACTACTCTGCTATGACATGGCCTAAAGTCGAGGTCCCGCCTCATTGTGGTATCATTCACTGTAACATGAGGTTCCAGTCTCTTTGTAGTGTCAAACTATCCAGCATGAAGCCTTGTATTTTCTTGCGGTGTTATGCCGCTGTGTAAACCCCCTGATTTTTCAGGATTTTTAAAACAGATTTTCAGAAATTTCTGGGATTTTTAGAAAATTTTTTACTAATTAAAATCTAGGTATTTTTGAAATTAAACAAAATTAAATGATTTTAAACAATATTAAAATATTATGAAAATAATATTTTTGGGTGTAAAATAAAATATTGGACTTAGGATAATTTTTCTGGAATTTATTGGACCCCAGAACAATTTTTAAAGACCAAAAACCCTATTTTTAATTAAAACCAAATAAACCGGGTTGAACCGGGCTCAAACCGGGTTGAACCGGCCTGAACTCGGTCCAACCGAACCAGACCGGACCGTCCACCCTAACGGGTCGGGTCCTACCCAAACCCGACCCGACCCCGCTCACCCGTACGCCCCGCTCCCCGCGTTTTCCGGCCGCCCGCGTCGTCCGCCCCCGCCCCGTATCCGCCTGTTCTGGAACTCGTTGTAACTTTGTGTACACACGTCGGATCAAAATGAAACTTACGCCATCGGACTCGTAGCAATACGCTGGTCCTGTGACCCAAGTTTGGTTCGATTCTCAGAACGTTGACAAAATCGCGTATCGTGGGCCCCGCGGTTCCACTTGACGGGCGATTTTGTGACCGGCTCATCGAAATCCAATTCTGAAAGTTACGTTGGGTTCATATCATCGTTTTAGACTTGTTAACACTAAGTTTGACAAATTTGGAGACCTTTGTCCCTGACACATTTTTCGGTGCGAAGCGGGCCACATGTGGACCTTGCTTTGACCCGAAATTGTCACTTTTGCCCCTATGTCCAAATTGGAATCAAGGACAGCCAATTCTAGCTATTTGATATTTTTTGAACCTGATGGTAATGTTTGTTTCAACATCCGGAGACGTTTCTGGAGATTTCATGAGTACCAGAATAGCATTTGGAAATCAAACACCAGGCAAGTGTACCATGCCAACTCGCAGTGATTCCTGTTATAGTACTTTGCTTGAGTTCTTGTACATACATATATAATCTTGATATAAATGCTTAACCTAGGACCGCGTGACTTTATTTAGCGTCCGATTAATAGTCGAGTGCCAACACCGTACGCGGAGTTGAGTAACGTCATCTAGACATGGATACCGAGACCATATACTTCTCGTGCTTGCATTATCAAGTACGTTATACCCAGGACACTTGATACTATTCATGTGACAGAATCTTCCTGAAATATTCAAGGTGATTCTGTGTAGGTTGCAGGATTTATGACATAGACATTATATTCATAGACATTATATGACTTGCTGCATTAGTTTTGATCGTGCGTGACATGGACATGAGGCATTGTGGACATGAGACGTGTGATTACATGGGGTGGGGAGAGACACACAGGCTACAGGCTGATTATATATATATAGGCCACTACATAGTAAATTACATAGTAACTTACATAGTATCACTGCTACAGTCTCCCAGACACAGAGCTTGTAGTGGTCTCAGCCTGAGTTCTAGTGATGCTCTCAACTTGCATTTCACATAGATTGTTACATAGTTTACCCTCTTGTTTCATTTATTATTATACTGTATTTATTTTGGCATGAGTTATTTTATACCTTACTATGTCCCCTGAGGACCTGGATCTGGATTATGTCCCCAAGGTTAACAGAGGATATCTATCATGAGGTGTACGAAACAGAAGCACTTCTCGGAGCAGTACCAGAACCCGAGGACGAGATCGTGCCAGAGGACTTCTCCTGAGTATTGGCTTTATATACTCAGTTATTTCTGTTTCTAGTTACTTTATTTCCTGTCTATTGCATTGATGTATCAGACTTATTCTCGGGTTGTTCCCCGAGACACTTTTATTGAGATATGTTAGATTATATTTATTTGTATTTATTCTGGCTTTTGATATGTGATTATCTGTTGTGGATGAGATTAGAATAGACTGTGACTTGTATCATTGGACCTATTTATTATTGTACTACAGCTTAAGTACGCCCTGATGGATCCATTAAATTAGGTTTGTCCATCGGTGTGTGCTGCTGGCCATTGCCACGTGTCCAGTCCGTCAATATTTTGGGACTGGGGCGTGACATAGTTTTTGTGGTGGCCCATGCAGGTCTACGACTAAATTGTTCGGTTTTAACTTAGGGACCGAGCAAGCCTGCGATAAGGATATGATAAGTTATAGGATCTCATCCACTTGCTTGAATCGTTCTTGATCTCTATATCGACTTCAAAAATAATTTACTTGTATCCTGCCTTGATTCTTCTGTACGCTTCTCATAGTTTATTTTGGATGCAGAGCAATGGATTCACAAGCATGTGACGAGACTACCGCAGGAACACCACAAGTTGCAGATGTCACCTATGACGATGAAGTGACACTAGTAGGTGGAGGTCAATCAGCGCAACAAAGCCATCAAGCAGGTCAACCTACATCAAGATTTCGGCGAGATGATATTCCACCACCTCCGCAGTTTACTCCACAGATGCCTCCCTTTTCACCATGAAAGCATATGGATGGTCAACAAATGTTCCAAATGTTCTGCACAATGATGCAAGCTCAACAGCAGATTCATCAAGAGGCTCACCGTCACGAGGCAGCAAATCTAAGAAGTAGTATAGTGACTGCACTGGAGCAGGCGAATCTACCAGCACGACCGCCAACGACGGGCTCTATCACCAATTTTTGCCAACTGAAGCCCCGCACCTTTTCAGGCAAGAAGGAGCCCACTGAAGTTTACGAGTGGCTCACAAACACTTAACATCAATTAGAAGCAGCTGAGCTTCCAAGAGAGCGTTGGATGATTGCTGTCAGGATGCAGTTGACGGGCAATGCGCATCACTGGTGGCTATCTGAGGAGACACGACTCAGACCAGACTGAGTCACTTTGGAGCAGTTCTCCAGACTCTTTCAGGAGATGTACATTCCATCTATTGCTCGATCAGAACTTCGGGACAAGTTCAATCGCCTCACTCAAGACAAGATGACAGTGGAAGAGTACAACGCGAAATTCATTCGTCTGAGTCGCTTCGCCCCAACCCTGATCCCGACCGAAGAGGAGAAGGCTGAGAAGTTCTTCGACGGACTGAACTTTGAGCTACAGAGATTGATAGGATCCGTTGCGCCTACTTCATACACGGAAGTCTTTGCTGCAGCCCGACGCATGGAACGCATCACCAGGAGAGAGTCCCGCCTTAAGCGGCCAATCACATCAGCACCAGATAGAGCACCACAGGGAGAAGCTGCAAAGAGATCTCACATGAGCCAGCCACCCAGGGCATCTCCGCAGATACTACCTACGTGTCAATACTGTGGCAAGGTAGGCCATGTTGAGAAGAAATGCCGACGTAAGTTGGGATTATGCTTGATTTGCGGATCCAACCAACATTTAGCCAAGGATTGTCCTGAACATCGAGAGGGAGCAACAGTGGTAAACCGTCAATCTTTACCAGCACCGAGGCCACCCATGGCCCCTCAAGCAGCACTCTTCCAGCAGGCCCAGCAACAACAGAGGGTACCACCACAAGGACGCGGACAAGCTTTCGCGATGACCGTGGAGAACGCGTAGACTCGTGGAGTAGCTAATGCGCGTAAGTGATTCGTAGCTATTGATTCTAGTATTGTTTTAGCTCGTGCCTATTGGTTCGTGACCTTAGCCTTACCCTAGTAATTTGGAACTTGTTAATAATAACCTAGTTTTTCTAAAAGCTGTAGTTTTCTTGTTTTAACTAGATTTTATTCACTCTTGAATTTACATAACTTTTATTCTTAGCGAAATAATGTTTTCCCTAGGTGTCTTGCCCAAACCCTCATTCCTTTATTCTCCTTGATCATGATTCTTGATAGTGATAAGTTTCGAACAATGCTTGCAACCGTGTCATCTCTATTGACCGGTTATTCTTTGATTGCGAGGACGCAATCCTCTTAAGGAGGATAGATTGTAAATCTCCTGATTTTTCAGGATTTTTAAAACAGATTTTCAGAATTTTCTGGGATTTTTTGAAATTTTTTACTAATTAAAATCTAGGTATTTTTGAAATTAAATAAAATTAAATAATTTTAAAAAATATTAAAATATTATGAAAATAATATTTTTTGGTGTAAAATAAAATATTGGACTTAGGGTAATTTTCCAGAAATTTATTGGACCCCAGAACAATTTTTAAAGACCCAAAACCCTATTTTTAATTAAAACCAAATAAATCGGGTTGAACCGGGCTCAAACCGGGTTGAACCGGCCTGAACCCGGTCCAACCGGACCGGACCGCCCACCCTAATGGGTCGGGTCCTACCCAAACCCGACCCGACCCGACCCCGCTCACCCGCACGCCCCGCTCCTCGCGTTTTCTGGCCGCCCGCGTCGTCCGGCCCCGCCCCGTATCCGCCTATTTTGGAACTCGTTTTAGCTTTGTGTACACATGTCGGATCGAAACAAAACTTATGCCATCGGACTCGTAGCAATACGCTGGTCCTGTGACCCAAGTTTGGTTCGATTCTGAGAACGTTGACAAAATCGCGTATCGTGGGCCCCGCGGCTCCACTTGACGGGCAATTTTGTGACCGGCTCATCGAAATCTAATTCTGAAAGTTTCGTTGGGTTTGTATCATCGTTCTAGACTTGTTGACACTAAGTTTGACGAATTTGGAGACCTTTGTCCTTGACACATTTTTCGGTGCGAAGCGGGCCACATGTGGACCCCGCTTTGACCCAAAATTGTCACTTTTGCCCCTGTGTCCAAATCGGACTCAAGGATAGACAATTCTAGCTATTTGATATTTTCTGAACCTGATGGTAATGTTTGTTTCAGCATCCGGAGACGTTCTTGGAGATTTTACGAGTACTAGAACAACAATTGGAAATCAAACACCAGGCAAGTGTACCTTGCCAACTAGCAGTGATTCCTGTTATAGTACTTTGCTTGAGTTCTTGTACATACATATATAATCTTGATATAAATGCTTAACCTAGGACCGTGTGAATTTACTTAGCGTCCGATTAATAGTCGGGTGCCAACACCGTACGCGGAGTTGAGTAACGTCATCTAGACATGGATACCGAGACCCTATACTTCTCGTGCTTGCATTATCAAGTACGTTATACCCAGGACACCTGACACTATTTATGTGACATAATCTTCCTAAAATATTCAAGGTAATTCTGTGTAGGTTGCAGGATTTATGACATAGACATTATATTCATAGACATTATATGACTTGCTGCATTAGTTTTGATCGTGCGTGACATGGACATGAGGCATCGTGGACATGAGACGTATGATTACATGGGGTGGGGAGAGACACACAGGCTACAGGCTGATTATATATATATAGGCTACTACATAGTAAATTATATGGTAACTTACATAGTATCACTGCTACAGGCTCCCAGACACAGAGCTTGTAGTGGTCTCAGCCTGAGTTCTAGTGATGCTCTCAACTTGCATTTCATATAGATGGTTACATAGTTTAGCCTCTTATTTCATTTATTATTACACTGCATTTATTTTGGCATGAGTTATTTTGTACCTTGCTATGTCCCCTGAGGACCTGGATCTGGATTATGTCCCCAGGTTTAGCAGAGAATATCTATCCTGAGGTGTTCGAAATATGAGTACTTCTCGGAGCAGTACCAGAACCCGAGGACGAGATCGTGCCAGAGGACTTCTCCTGAGTATTGGCTTTATATACTCAGTTATTTCTGTTTTTAGTTACTTTATTTCCTGTCTATTGCATTGATGTATCAGACTTATTCTCGGGTTGTTCTCCGAGACACTTTTATTGAGATATGTTAGATTATATTTATTTGTATTTATTCTGGCTTTTGATATGTGATTATCTGTTGTGGATGAGATTAGAATAGACTGTGACTTGTATCATTGGACCTATTTATTATTGTACTACAGCTTAAGTACGCCCTGATGGATCTATTAAATTGGGTTTGTCCATCGGTGTGTGCTGCTTGCCATTGCTACGTGTCCAGTCCTTCGATATTTTGGGACTGGGGCGTGACACGCTGTGACATGGCTCGCGAAGCCGAGGCTTTACCCTCTCTAGGTACCTCTTGGTGGTGTCACACCATTGTAACATGAGGACACTGGCCTCTTTGTAGTGCTGCCTACCACTCTTTATTTTACAGCATTAGGCCACATGCCTATATTCGGTGCTACGCCGCTATGACATGGCTCACGAAGCCGAGGCATTACCCTATCAAGGAACCTCATGGTGGTGTCACCCACCGTAGCATGGAGTTCTCTACACCTTTGTAGTGTTGTGCTCCCATGCTTCCTGTAAAGCACATCGGACATTCTAAATATCCTAAAACATATTAAGGCGTCTAAGCCATCCTCCCATGGGATTATGTTCTACTCAGAGAACAGATAGTAGACAACAGTGGTTATGGGCCTGTAACCCCATAATATCTCAAAGGACTACCCATTGTGCCTGATATTTTTTCGGTCAAAGATCCTTCTTTGAACCAAAAGCTAGATGCCTAGTAGATTTTTTTTAAACTAATAGCATAAAATTTTATGGTAGAATTACAAAGACAGAATATCATAATGTCTTCAAGCCTATTTTAATTACTGTATCCTCTACCAGTTGGTGCTTGAGACCTTTGGTGAACGGATCGACCAGATTCTCCTGGCTCCGAACATCAATCATGGTAATGACTCAAGTCTTGATTAGATTATTCACTGCCTTGTGCCTCAGGCGCACTGTCATTTTTTACTATTAAAGAGGTTATTTGATGCCATTAATGTAGTCGCCTGGTTATTGCAGCATATTGATACCACCGGAATCTGTGCACCAACTACTGGAAGATCATACATGAGCTACCGAAACCACTCTACTTCATCCATTGCAGCTGCCATTGTATAAAACTCAGATTCCATCGAGGAATGAGAGATAATTGTTTACTTTTTTGACTTCCACGATACATCAGCTCCACTGCCACCCTCACTTTTTTCAACTAAGGATAGTTTAAAATTTTGACATGGGTAATTATATTTTTAGAAATATAATATTAAATATTGTGCATGTTTTAATTATTTATTTATTGTTAGATGTTAGATTTATTTTAAACTTGTTAGTGGACCTAATTAGTTTAGTTTAGATCCATGGACCAACATTTGATTCTAGTTTAGATTGAGCCCAATAGTAAGCCCATTCATTAGGAGGATGAATTAATTAGTAAAACTAATTAGACTAGAACCTTCCCTCCTTAATTAATTTCTTCATGAGAGGCCCCAAGGGGTATTTTGGATTTTCTATAGTAGCTTGGAGGAGGGGCAAAGGGCCGGCCACCATAGGTAAGAGAGAGACTCGCTCTTTTCATTTTGTCAATCTAATCTAGATCTAGAATTTTTTCTCTTCCAAATTCTTTATTTTCACTCCAATCCCTACTCAAATTTCTTTTCAATTTCTCCTATATTCTTTATTTGAGACTAATAGAGCAAGGATCTATAAGGAGGAAGCAAGGATCTACAAGGAGGAGCAATGATCTACAAGTTTGAGGCTATTTTTATCCAATTTAAGAATTTTATTAGAAATTTATCTTCCAATAGATAAAATTCAGTTTCCTCTCTCTAATTAGACTATAAATCTATAATTTAATTATTAGAAACCATCCCATATGCTAAGGCTACCCAAAAAAATTGAAAAGGTTCATAGAAGGCCTATGGAGAAAGTTATGTGGTATTTTGTGTTAATTTTGGAGGAATTACAAGTTTGGCACATCTTGTGTTTGTTAATAGGTCAATTAGACCAAATTGACATATGTTTGATTGTGTGTGACTAGTGTTATGTCCACAATTGGATACGTGTAGGCTGTATCCAGATAATTTGGAGATACGGGTTGATTTGGGAGTTTTTCTCCAATACGGGGGTTTGAGCATGTCATATTTTGACACAGACACGTAGTTGAGTAATTAATTCTTCGTATTATTCATAATTATAATTTTAGACTTGCTCGTGTCCTTCGAATATGTTTGGTTGTGTGGTAGAGCCGTATCGCAAGCATATCATAGAATGAGTGTGATACTGGTGCGGTGCACTCCACGTGTTTGTTCATTGTACCTCAATTCAATTTGACTTTGTAATATCTATTAGTATGATATAATTATATGATTATGTGTATGTATCTCTATTATATTATATAGATATGTATATATAGCTATATGTATATGTGTAGTGATATATGTATATATATATATATATATATATATATATATATATATATATATATATATATATACACACTTGGGCATCGAGAGACACACCTTGCTCAGGACCTCAGGAAAGTATATTTTTATGTTAGTTTTTATTTCATAATAGTGTATATATCTCATGTTCTAGAACTGTATACTTGATTCCGATACAGTGGTTTCACGGACTGGTACTACATGGATCCTGTCAGGAGATGTTATCCCCTACCGTGTTCAGCGGGTACTCCTTCACATGGATTTTATCGTGTGTATTTGGTTTTGATTATTTATATTTTGTGTTTACACACTACTCGTGTTTAGTGTGCTTATATTTGTGTACATACACTTCTCGTGTTCAGTGTGCTTATATTCGTGTACACACACTGCTCGTGTTCAGTGTGCCCATTTTTGTGTTGATAACGTGTCGTGATTGGATCCATTGGTATTAATTGGGGATGGAGGAGTAGGAGTTGATTATGTGATCAAAGTCCCAGCGTATTCGTGTACATGTCGATTATATACCACATATGTAATCGAGTTACCTTATTGTATTCGTGTTCAACCTAAACCGATCACATAAAGAACTTGTATTCTGAGGCACATTAGTTAGATTTTAGTTTTTCTTTATATTGCAGATACTCATATTGCTTATTCTTCATTCTAGTACATTACATATTCACTCTAGTTTATTTCATTCAGATATTTAGTTATCTTGTATTCTTTTCTTTTATCTATTTTATATGCTCGATTATGTATTTGAAACTGCTTTCAGAGGTATGTACTTTGCTCCAATCCTGACTGGATATATTTTTTCAGATAATTGGCTCATAGATCAGCGTCATACTTTCTACAGACCACAGGAGGGCATACCATTAGAGGATACTCCTATATACCAGGAGGACTTAGTTGCAGAGCCTAAGAAGGTTTAGTTTATTTTGGTGGATTTGTATTAGACTGTTATTGAGATTTATGGCATGTATATTATTTCAGACTTGTGGATTGTATCTTCATACTTTTCTTTGTTATTCTATTCGTGCTCTATCTTTCTTAGTTTTCATTGTGATTGAGTATAGTTACATTTGTGAGATACCATATTGTTCCTCTGTTTGGAGTTGAGATGATTGACAGGTATCATATATGTATTATTAAGATGTTTAGTTAGTTAGAATTGACCCAGACATTATTCTACCGCCGATGCTGCGGCGTAGGCAGGACGTACCCACGTACTCGTGTTCGAATATCCGGATGCGGGTCGTGATACATTTTTAGTAGTGGCCCATGCAGGTTTAGAATCACAATTAGAGCGATATCGTAGTAGTGCTTACCTAGAGTACTGTTACGAGCCTGCTTTAGGAAATAATATTTAGGCTGAGAGTATACTCAATCACAACTAGGAAACACTTATAATATCATTTTTTTATACTTATATTTTGAATGTTTGCTTTCCTTTAAATAAAATCTGTCATTCTTTGATAATATTGTATCATACTCAATATTGATTTCTCTGTTCCATCTATCTTCAGGATATCATCGAAGACGTATTTCCAGCGCTCAGGTGCCACATCAGCACGGTCAGTCACTTCGTCGCCTATAAGGGCAGCACCATCAGACGCTGTTCTAGTACCTACATTCCAGAGGTCGGCTTCACCGATCCAGGTGGGCATTTTTGCAGCAACTTTTGGAGGTGCTCCACCTACGGTACAGAGGACAGCGCCGACAGTTTCAGGGGATCTTCCACCCCCACCACCCACAGTCGATCAGACGCAGATATTCGTGCTCTTTCAGCAGATGATGGAGGCACAACAGCGACAGTCAGAGGTCATGTGGCTGAGCATTGAGAATGCTCACCAGATTGCGCTCGCAGTAGTTGAGAAAGGTGCCTTAGTCCAGCCACAAACGGCACCACCTCAGTTTACCCCGTAGAAACCGAGGCCGGAAACCATCATAGACTTCAAGAGGATGGGGCCGAAGGACTTTAAAGGCTTAGAAGAGATCTTTTATGCTGATTATTGGATAAAAGATATTGAGCGAAACTTACGGCTAGCACAGATTCCAGAGAGGTTGCAGATAGAGGCATCGGGGTGCATGATGTTCGATATTGCGTTGACTTGGTTCAGGACGGACCCCAGGATTTCAGCACCAGGACTTATTTGGGAAGTTTTCAAAGAGCTCTTCAAGAAAAAGTTCTTTCCAGATATGGCTCTGACATCTCTAGAGAGCCACTTTCAGTACCTTATTCAGGAAGGTATGACGGTAGATGAGTATACGGCGGAGTATTGCAGATTAGGTCACTTTGTGGATGGATAGAACCCTAGAGAAAGAGCTAGGAAGTTTAGGAAGGGCCTGAACAAGGAAGTCAAATCACATACGAATGGAGATCCCACCGCTACTTTCGAGAAGATTCTGAGACAGGCACAACGGACAAAGGATGATCAAGAGCTTGGCTCTAAGAGGCCGAGGGACACAGGAAGATCCAGTACTAACACGGGTCCAATGAAGCAGCCTTATTTTCAGCAGCAGCACCAGAGGCACTTCCAGCAGTCGAGACAACAGTATCATGGGCCAGCTATATTGTCGGCACATCAGATGCACCAGATTCAGAGGCCAGTTATTCCTTGCACTTTCTGTAAGAAGCAGAAATATGGATGGGATACATGCAGGATGAGATTGGGCCAGTACTTATTCTGCGGATCAGGAGACCATCAGTTGAGGGCTTGTCCTAAAGTTCTAGCTCGTCCAACTCAGGGTGAAGCTCAGGCACATAGAGCACCCGCGAGACCACCAGCGGGACAGTAGAGATGACTTCCTCTACCACCATACAACAGTTTTCCCAGAACCACCAGCAACAGAGAGGTATCCAGCGACAGGGGCGAGCTTTTGCCTCGACCGTCGAGGAGGAGGCGCCAGTCGGTGATGTTATCTCAGGTTCAGTTTATCTTGATTCTTTTTCAGCTCATACTTTATTTGATTTCGATGCTTCACATAATTTTGTATCTATATCTTTTGCTCTGAAACATCATCTTGAGTTTGAACTATTGGCAAGGACTTACAAGATCACAACCGGGGGTGGCATTATCCTGGTCAGTGATGTTTGCAAGGACCGAAGAGTTTCTTTGGGAGGCCAGAAGTTGAGAGTATGTCTACTCGTAATGCCATTTTCGAGCTACGATATAGTTCTCGAGGTGGATTAGTTGAGTAGGAATCATACTAGTATCGCTTATTGAGAAGGAAGAGTTTTATTCCAGACGCCAGGAGAGCTAGAGTTCGAGTTCGTCAGAGGAGCAGCAGAGCAGAGCGAATGCGACTTCTGTGGAGCTTTGGTAGAAGAGCAAGAGCTGCCACATCTGTTAATTGCAGAGTATATGGACATCATTCTGGAGAAGTTACCAGGGTTGCCACCAGACAGAGATATGGAGTTCTTTATAGACTTGGTGCCAGACGCAGAGCCAATATCACAGCACATCTATAGGGTAAACAACAGCGAACTGGCAGAGTTGAAGAAGCAGGTGGATGAGTTACAGGATAAGGGCTTCATCCACTCTAGTTCATCACCATGGGGTGCTCTGGTACTTTTTGTATCAAAGAAGGATGGGTCGGTACGCATGTGTATCGACTACAGGGCACTCAACAATCTCACTATCATGAATAAGTATCCATTATCGTGGATTGATAATTTATTTAATCAGTTGAGCGGTACGAAGGTATTCTCAAAGATAGACTTGAGGTTGGGATACCACCAGGTGAAAGTGAAGAAGAAAGATATTTCAAAGACAGATTTCAGGACTCGGTATGGGCAGTTTGAGTTCTTGGTGATGCCGTTTGGGTTAAACAATGCCCCAGCGGTATTCATGAACCTGATGAATAAGATGTTTCATCAGTACTTGGATCAGTTTGTGGTAGTATTCATTGATGATATATTAATTTATTTAAAGACCCCGGAGGAGCATGAGAAGCACTTGAGGATAGTTCTGGAGATCCTCGGAAAGGAGAAGCTATATGGCAAGCTTTTGAAGTGTGAGTTCTTCCTTGATAAGGTTGAATTCTTCCAAAATATGATTACAGGAGATATGATATCAGTAGACCAGAAGAAGATTTTAGCAGTTAAGTCATGGTCTACCCCGAGTTCAGTGGCAGAGATCAGTAGTTTTCTTGGACTGGTAGGCTATTATTGGAGATTTGTTCAGGATTTTTTAGTAATTTAGAGCCGATGACTAGACTAACCAGGAAGGACATGGAGTTTGTCTGGACTATGGATTGTCAGTCTGCTTTTGAGGAGCTGAAGAAGAGGTTGACTACAGCTCCAATATTGACATTGCCATCAGGGACAGGAAGATTTTCTATATATAGTGATGCACCGAGTAAGGGTTTGGGTTGTGTGTTGCAGTAGAACGAGAAGGTGATTTCCTATGCTTCCAGGCAATTATGTCCGCATGAGAAAAATTATACTATCCATGACTTAGAATTGGCAGCAGTTATTTTTGCTCTTAAATAATGGAAGTACTACTTGTATGGAGAGCGGGTAGAGATATTTATAGATCACAAGATCTTAAAGTATGTGTTTACACAAAAATAGCTCAACATGAGGCAGTGACGATGGTTGGAGTTGATGAAGGACTTCGATATTTTTTTGCAGTACCATCCAGGGAAGGTCAATGTAGTCGCGGATGCCTTTAGCAGGTATCCAGTGGCTATGTACTTGACGAGGGACATATATTTGTTGGCCGATCTTGATAGTATAGGCATTAAGGTATTAGTTTCCGGAGTTGCAGCACAGATGTGGGGACTTCAGGTACAGTCAGAGTTGATGGACTAGATCAGAGCTGCATAGTTCGAGGATGAGTCTTTGAGGAGCATTAGAGCATAGGTCTGAATAGGGTTGGAAGAGGACTTCAGCATTATAGATGATGGATCATTGCGACATGGTTTCAGATTGTGTGTGCTGAGTGGAGCATTATGAGAGAAGATTCTTCAGGAGGCACATTAATCTCAGTACTCTATGCATCCAGGTGCCAACAAGATATATAGGGACATAGGAGAGCATGTTTGGTGGTATGGTATGAAGTGAGAGGTAGCTAGCTTCATATCCAGATATTTGGTATGCCAGCAGGTAAAGGCAGAGAGACAGAGGCCAGGTGGATTGCTTCAGCCTTTATCCATTCCAGAGTAGAAGTGGGAGCATATGACGATGAATTTTATTTCAGGACTTTCGCATTCTCCAGGAGGTAAAGATACAATTTGGGTCATTATAGACAGGTTGACTAAATAGTCCACTTTCTGCCATTCAAAGTGGGTACGTTTATGAAGAAGCTCGTGGAGATATATGTGCGTCAGATAGTCAAATTGCATGGAGTTCCTGTGAGCATAGTCTCGGATCGGGATAGTTGCTTCATGTCCCACTTCTAGAGGAGTTTGCAGGCTAGCTTGGGCACTCAGCTCAAGTTCAGTACCGCATATCACCCTAAAAAAAGGGCAGTCTGAGAGGATTATCCAGACTCTCGAGGATATGCTACACACCTGTATTTTAGATTTTGGAGACTCTTGGGAGGACCATCTTCACTTGGTAGAATTTTTTTATAACAACAGTTACCAGGCCAGTATCGAGCTATCACCATTTGAGGCATTGTATAGACGGAGATGTCACACTCCGTTATCATAGGATAATATTGGTGAGAGAGTTTTATTGGGACCAGAGATGGTAGTGGATGCAGCTGAAAAGGTGAAGCTCATCAGGGATAGACTTCGGGTGGCACAGGACAGACAGCGGCATTGGACCGATAGCCACCGGAGATCATTGGAGTTTGAGGTATAGATTTTGTTTTGTATTACTTGTGATTGTTTATTTTGTTAGAATGCTAAGGTTGTGTTTTGTTCTAGGTTGCTGGTTTGGTTTTTTTGAGGATTTCTCCGACACGTGGCACGATTTGTTTCAGTGGAGGCAAAAAGCTTAGTTCGCGATTCATCGGACCTTTCAATATTCTAGAGAGGGTCAGTACAGTTGCTTACAGACTATACTTACCACCTGTATTAAAGGGAGTGCACAACGAATTTCATGTATCGCAGCTGAGACGATACGTGGCAGATCCTAGCCATGTATTGGATCACTAGGAGATCTCTTAGCTATCCAGAGCAGCCAGTTGAGATTCTGGATCGGAGAAAGAAGGTGTTGAGGAACTAGATGATTCCTTTGGTGCGCGTTGCGTGGCGGCATCACTCGCCAGGAGAGAGTACCTGGGAGCGAGAGACCGAGATGCGCGAGCGATATCCTTATTTGTTTGAGCCGTGAGGTATAATTTATTCTTGCTTGTATTTATTGCTTTTGGTAGTTAGTTTCTTCCTTAATTTCGAGGATAAAATTTTTCTAAGGTGGATAGGATTGTCACCCTCACTTTTTTTAACTAAGGGTAGTTTGGAAATTTGACATAGATAATTATATTTTTAGAAATATAATATTAAATATTATGTATGTTATAAATATTTATTTATTATTAGATGTTAGATTTATTTTGGACTTGTTAGTGGACCTAGCTAGTTTAGTTTAGATCCATGGACCAACATTTGATTCTAGTTTAGATTGGGCCCAATAGTAAGCCCATTCGTTAGGAGGTTGAATTAATTAGTAAAACCAATTAGACTAGAACCTTTCCTCCTTAATTAATTTCTTCATGAGAGGCCCCAAGGGGTATTTTGGACTTTTCATAGTAGCTTAGAGGAGGGGCAAAGGGTCGACCACCAAATAGAGGAGAGAGACTCTCCCTCTTCTTATTTTGTCCTTCCAATCTAGATCTAGAATTTTTTCACTTCCAATTCTTTATTCCCACACTAATTCCTACTAAAATTTCTTCCCAATTCCTTCCCTATTCATCATTGGAGGCTAGTAGAGCAAGGATCTACAAGGAGAAAGCAAGGATCTACAAAGAGGAGTAAGGATCTACAAGTTGGAGACTATTTTTACCCATTTTGGACATTTCATTTAGACTCTATCTTCCAATAGGTACAATTTAGTTTTTTTCTCCCTAATTGAACTCTAAATCTATAATTTAATTATTATGAACCACTCCATATGCTAAGGCTATACATAGGAATTGGAATTAGGTTCATAGGAGGTCTATGGAGAAAGTTATGTGATATTTTATGTCAATTTTGGGAGAATTCCGAGATTGGCACATCTTGTGTTTGTCAATAGAACAATTAGACCAAATTAACATGTATTTGATTATGTATGACTAGTGTCGTATCCACAATTGGATACGTGTAGGCCGTATCCTGACAATTTGGAGATACGAGTTGATTTAGGGGGTTTTTTCGACACGGGAGTTTAAGCATGTCATATTTTGACACGGACACGTAGTTGAATAATTAATTCTTCATATCATTCATAATTATGATTTTAGACTTGCTCGTGTCCTTCGGGATATGTTTGGTTATGTGGTGGAGCCGTATCACAAGCGTATCATAGAATAAGTGTGATATGGGTGCGGTGCACTCTACGTGTTTGTTCATTGTACCTCAATTCAATTTGACTTGGTAATATCTATTAGTAATTATATGATTATGCGTATGTATCTCTATTATATTATATAGATATGTATATATAGCTATATGTATATGTGTATATGTGTTTATATATATATATATATATATATATATATATATATATATATATATATATATATATATATATATATATATATATATATATATATATATATATGTAGTGTGTGTGTGTGTGTATGTGTGTGTGTGTGTCTATATATATATATATATATATATATATTTCATATGAGAATGTATCTATATATATATATATATATATATATATATATATATATATATATATATATATATATATATATATATATATATATACATTCTCATATAAAATATATATATATATATATATATATATATATATATATATATATATATATATATTGATATCTATATAAGTACATGGATGTATGTGTGAGTGTGTGTGAGTGAGTGAGTGTGTGTTCAGCAGTGAGGGGTCGGACAGTTGAACAGTGAGGTGATCGGGGCAGTGGGATTCAGTGTGCATCAACAACAGCATATACCAAAGCAACCAACTCCACAGCAAGAGGAACATCAACAACCGCATAGCAAGCAAACTGCACAGCAAGGTGCAGCAGCAAACTGCATAACAAGGTGCAGCAGCAACTGCACAGCATTGCTTCAGCAGCCAGCAGTAGAGCCTGCAGCTAAGTAGCAGCCTACTGCACAACAATCAGCATAATGCATACAATAATCAGCATGAAGCATACAACAACAGCAGCAGGATCGAGCCATACTGCAGCAGACAACAACCTGCAAGATTGTACAACAACCAATATGAGCAGCCAGAATGAGTAGCAATGCAGCAACTGCTCACAGCAAGGAGAGGCAGCATGGGCAGCACCTAGTTGAGGTAAGAGGTTAGCTAGTAGTTTATTAGAGGTTAGCTAGTAGTTCATGAAATAGTTTAGTAGTTAATTACATTGTTAAGTAGGTTGTATATATATATATATATATATATATATATATATATATATATATATATATATATATATATATATATATATACTTGTTAGATTAGTAGCTATATGTAGGTATGTATATAAGTATTGATGTGTTAGTAGTAAGTTAGTATAGTAGTATTGTATATATGTATTGGTATATTAGGTAGGTAGTAGTATTGTAGTAGTTTAATTTTGTTAGTTATAGTTTAGTGTATTGGTAGTTAACTATCTATTAGGATTTGAATTACCTTGTGATACCAAGGTAATGTCAAGGTATTGGTTGATACTCAAGTTATTAGATTTGAGTATCAAGATGGATTTGTAGGTTGTGAGATACGTATTGGTTCAAAGCCATTGTACCCACTTTGCATTAGTTAGCTAAGATTACTATATGTATTGCCTTGTATATATATAAATTAGTATTTTCATATCTAAAAACTTGTGTATCCTGCGATACGGTGCTTTGTGTGTATCCTAGTTTCTTAGCTTAGCTTGTGTGGCCTAGTGACATAGTGTATGGACCTAATATCCTAGAGTTGGACTCATACAACTTAGAAATAGCTAATTTGACCAAGTTTGACTGGTTTGACCTAGAGTTGACCTAGTTTGACTATTTTGACTTAGAAATGGCTTTATGACCTATAATTGACATAGTTTAACTTATTTTTATTCCAAACCTTGTATTGATAAAATATACCATATATATGTCTGTGTGACACCAGCTTGGGCATCGAGAGTCACACCTTGCTCGGTACCTCAGGTGAGTACATTTCTCTATAGTTTTTATTTTATAATAGTATATATATCTCATGTTCTAGAACTGTATATTTGATTTCGACGCAGTAGTTTTACAGACAGTACTATATGGATCATGTCAGGAGATGTTATCCCATACCGTGTTCAGCGGGTACTCCTTCACATGTATTTCATCGTATATATTGGGTATTGATTATTTATATTTCGTGTTCACACACTGCTCGTATTCAGTGTGCTTATATTCATGTACACACACTGTTCGTGTTCAGTATGCTTATATTCATGTACACACACTGCTCATGTTCAGTGTGTCCATATTCGTGTTCGTAACGTGTCGTGATTGGATCCATTAGTATTAGTTGGGGATGGGGGAGTAGGAGTTGATTATGTGATCAAAGTCCCAGTATATTCGTGTACATATCGATTACATACCAAACTTGTAATCGAGTTATCTTATTGTATTCGTGTTCAACCTAAACCAATCACATAATAAACTTATATTCTGAGGCACATTAGTTAGATTTTAGTTTTTTCTTTATATTGCAGATCCTTATATTGCTTGTTCTTTATTCCAGTACATTACCTGTTCACTCTAGTTTATTTTATTCAGATGTTTAGTTATCTTATATTCTTTTTTATTATCTATTTTATATGCTAGATTACGTATTTGAAATTACTTTCAGAGGTATGTACTTCGCTCCAATACTGACTGGATATATATTTTCAGATAATTGGCTCATAGATCAGTGTCCTACTTTCTACGGACCGTGGGAGGGCATACCATTAGAGGATACTCATATAGACTAGGAGGACTTAGTTGCAGAGCCTGAGAAGGTTTAGTTTATTTTGGTGGATTTGTATTAGACTGTTATTGAGATTTATGGCATATATATATTATTTCAGACTTGTGGATTGTATCTTCATTCTTTTCTTCATTATTTCATTCATGCTCTATCTTCCTTAGTTTGCATTATGATTGAGTATATATTTGTAAGATACCATATTGTTCCTCCGTTTGGAGTTGAGATGATTGATAGGAATCATATATGTATTATTGAGATGTTTAGTTAGTTAAAATTGACCAGACAGCGTTCTACCACTGATGCTGTGGCATAGGCTGGACGTACCCACGTACTCGTGCCCGAATATCCGGGTACGGGTTATGACATCCATCCATGGAGAAGACTTATCCTCATATGGACCTTTCGCTCTCTACTTTTGAACACCAGCTTGCATTACTGAAGCCTTCCACTACTGTCGGATACCTGCTATCTTGCAATGTATAATTCTGAGTCCTTTTGAGATATCTCATTACTCTTTTCATAGCTTTTCAATGCTCAACACCTGGATTGATCATGAACCAACTCAGCATCCCCATGGCGAAAGCTATGTCAGGCCTTGTAGCAGTTGTTGTATACATCAAACTCCCGATGATGCTTGAATACTCCAGTTGCCTGACATTTTCTCTCGGATTTGGCTTCAGCTTCTTATCACAACTGTAAGAAGTATCGATCCCTGGAAGATTCTGATATCCATAGTCTTAAGCATTTTTTTAATATAATAAGATTGTGACAATGTCACTCTAGTGTCCGTCCGGATTATCGTTATCCCCAAGATAACATCAGCTTCCCCAAAATCCTTCATAATGAACTTAGATAAGAGAAACTTTTTTGTCTCAGTGACATGTGCTAGATTTGTACCTAGAATTAGCATGTTGTCCACGTATAGACAAATGATGATTCCTTTTCTGTTAGCGAACTTTGTGTAAATACACTTGTCCGTCTCATTGACCCTGTAGCCATTTGATCTTATAACTTTATCAAACTTCTTATGCCACATCTTTGAAGCTTGCTTTAGACCGTATAACAATTTTACCAACTTGCAGACATTGTCTTCAAGGCCCTTGATGATGAATCCTTCTGGTTATTGTATGCAAATCTCTTCGGTCAATTCACCATTTAGGAATATTATTTTATATCCATCTGATGTATAACTAGCTTATGTGTCGAATTAGTTGATCCCCTGCTTCTATGAAATCCCCTTGGTTACCAGCCTTGTCTTGAACTTGTCAACAGTTCCATGCCTTCATCTTCTTCTTAAAGATCTATTTGCATCCAATTGGTTTAGCTCCTTCAGGAAGATAGACTAATACCCAAGTGTTAATGGAGGTTATTGAGTCATACTCATCATTTATAGCCTCCCTCCAGAAGATAATATCTTTGATCTTCGTCGTCTCATCATAGGTAAGCGGATCTTCTTCCACATAATAGGTGACAAAATGATCTCCAAAGTCCTTCTATCTCCTCATCCGCTTAGTTCTTGGTTCTGCGAGTTCTGGTTCGAATGTTATCTCAGGAATAACAACTTCTTCTTGGACTACATCTTTATTGGAAGCGATAGCCTCCGTTGCACTTGAAGGACCGTAAGGCAACTCTAGAGAAGGTGAATAGAGTACAACAGAATAATCTACCCAATTTAAAATTAAGCAGAGTGAAGGCAGTTAACTACTAACAATTAAAAACAAGACAGTAAAGTAAAGTACTAAGAGTAAGAGCGAGAAAACACAAATACCAATATTTTATCCTGGTTTTTCTCTGAGATGACTAGTCCAGTCCCGAGAACTCTTGCTCGGAGTTGTATCCACTATAATCGCCAATAGTGAATCACAAGCATTGATCTGAAGGCTTGCCGCCTTCTTACAAATACGAGCTTTGATTTAAAGGCTCGCAACTTCACACACGTGCATTTGATACGAAGGAACGAAAACTTCACACAGAAGAAGATCTTGATGAACCAAGCTTTTATATCTCGAACAACTTCTAACTGAGATCGCACATGGCACTAGAAGGTTATGAGTTAATCTTGGAGATAAAAAATTTTAGGCTCTAAGGGTTTACTCACTCTTAGATAAAAAGATTGAGAATGGTTGAGTGAGTAAGAATATGAAAATCCAACTCTATTTATAGGTCATTACCAAATCGAGTTTGGCCAGAATTCGGTAGGGAATATTTAAATTTTCAAACGTTGGAGGCCACAAAATCAGGAATATAACAACTCTATGATTTTATACTAAATAGGTGACCGAGTTCGGTGCGAATTCGAGATAAATTCAGCCCGAGTTCGGTTTACCTATTTTAGGTAGATCCAAGTTTGTTTGTGGACTAGTTTGGTAGATAGGTTCAAGATATTTTTGGCATGATTTCTGGGTGGATGGGTTTTAGACTATTTGAGTGTACTGAGTTGCTTTCTAATTGCTAGTGTGACTCAACTCATAAGTCCTAGACTCAAATAAAATATAAGATTACATATGAAAACTAAGAGCACTATGATGACGCCAATCTTCTGAAATACTTGCTGACTTGAAGATGCATTTTTACTTGTAGGAAGTTCAGAGAAATCTTCTGATATAACTCTATTTTGGCTCATATCATATAGCATAAGTCCATTGCTGATCTTGCTTATTGCTTTCTGCAAGTACATGTTAGATGAACAAAAAAATATACAGAACCAGATATTGCATATTTGGACAATGCTGAGTTTAAGTAGAAGATAATATAGTGATTGATCGATTATCATAATTCTAAACTTAATCGATCAGCTATATTCAAAAACTCAACTTAAACCTTGGGCCAACAATCTCTCCCTTTTTTATTATGGCAATTGGCAAATCATTTAAGTTTAAGATAAATATAATTGATGCATATATCAAAAATAATTAGCACAAATTACTATAATTATACTACTTAAACATACACTTACATACTTAAACTTACTTCTCCCCCGTTGACATGATCAAAAAGAAACTCCCCCGTAATATGAGATATTTCCTAAGCTTCTACATGTGCATAAGCCCCTCCCCCCCTCCCCGATAGTACATGAGACGTTTGGCGAATATGCACATATTTGACATATTTTTTCTCCTTTGTCAAAATATAAAGTTTACGGCTCCTCCGTAAACGAAGAGTATATCATGAAGACAAAGTAACATAAACCATATAATATGATCATGTGGTAAATTAGTAGCTAGAATATCACCATAAATAAAATAATGATACACAAATCATAGAAATATCACCATACCTACCAATTGTAGGAGCAATTAGGATCATAAACCAATTAAAGGTTACTAAATGCAGACATATATATTCAATACATATCATAAAAGCATTAGGTAACAATAATACAAGAGAAGCATAAATATTCAAATTTAGTCATATGTAAGAGATAATTTACAAATATCCTAACAAAGATATAAGTCAAAAAAAATTCTCAAAAGTTAGGAGACATGCATGAAAGGATTTAAACATTACAAAAATCATATAGTTGAAAAAATATGTATATCATTGCAACTATCCCAGGTCCAAACTAAGTGACATAGTTCTGAATCAAATAGTGTTTACTAAAATTCATATTGTCACAGTCTATACTAAAAGTTGACAACTTTAAGTTAAAAGGTAGGGCTCAGATTCACTGTTGTATTATAAAAATAATTACAAATAGACCTTAATAAATTATTATTCAATAAAGTGTTGATCATCTTGGGTTAGTTGTAAGGGCCCGATCCCAGCTAGCGGTGGTCATGAAGACACTTAAGTACCGTGTCGCTTAGCTATTTACGCCTTTTTGACAGAAAAATCCTTTCGTCTTATAACCAAAAGTAATCTTAACTTTAAAGAACTTAGATTTAATATGTATATATGCTAATTATAACATCATACAACATTAAAATCCTGAATCATAATTCTTGATGAATAAAGCTTACCAAAAGTTATAAAGCATGCATAGACAATTGTGTCATACTAATAGAAAGTAAATAGGTCCATAGTGTAAACTAATCACTGAGGCTAATCAACTAGTCATGCTGAATATAAGTAATTACAAGAAAATTAACTAAGCATGCCAATATCACATCTCTAATTAATTTAAATAAATACCAACTAAAAGATATTAATAAGAGATATGCTAGATTTTTTAACTATAGGAATTCAAGAAAAAATTAATTAGCATGTTACCAAAGTGGCTCAAGTAGCCATATTTATGTTGGTGCAATTGCTTGGAAGATGACCCTTGTAGCTTTGTAATCACCAATTCTCCTCGGTGCTAAATCTTGACATAAAGTGTTCCACCTACATCATTAGAGAGAGACTTTGGTATCCAAGATTTGGATCCATATTTTATAGCTTTGGGAATCCACTTATATATATTTATATCAACCAATTTTCTAGCCTTGCATTGATATAAAATATATCCTTTTAAACCACAATAATGACATGTAGCATAGGCATTTGTGTTGGGTATAGAAGGATGAGTATGTGAAGTAGTGTGACGTGTTTTGCGTAAATATTTGTAATAAAATGCATGATTATGTTAAGTATGTTGTGTTCTATATGCATGATAGTGTGGAGCATTTGGTTTACTTGCTGGTGTCTTGTTGTGAGTGCCCTTTTGTTTAGCCACGTGTCTCGTATTAGACTGAGTAGTAGGTTGTATGACCTGTTTTCTCAACCTAATCTCTAAATTTTTAGAGGTGGCATATAAATTATCATATTTAGCAGTAAGAGCATCAATTCTAAGTGGGGCATTAGAGTGCTTCTTCCTCACTTTTTCTAAATTTTCTTTAAGTTAGAATTTTTTGATTGCTTTCATCAAAGTAGTCAAGTGCTTCTTGTAAGCTAAGATTAAGTTTGGGGATATCATTATAGTCATCAGGAGAGAAATTTTCTCTAGCTTCATTTAGTAAACAAGTAGGCTTTTCATTCTCAAGCAGATAAGATTTGATATCTTTTCTGGCTTGCTTATACTTATCCATAAGCTTCTTGTGATCTTCAAATAAATTATTAAAAGCATTAGATAATTCATCATAAGAAAACTCTTTAAGTAAAGAATTATCTTTTACCTCGTTAGTTAATGACGTTAAGAATACATTTGTAGCATGTCGAGGGCTTTCTTCTTTCGAATTGCTAGCTTCACTTTCACACCAGATGCTTATATTTGCATATTTACGAGGCAAAGATTCTTCTTTGTTTGACCGTTTATATCGATTATTCCATTTTGCATTGGAGCAATCTTTTATCATGTGGCCTGGACTTTTGCAGTTGTAGCAAATTGGTTCTTCTTCAAGATCTTTCTTCTTTTGGTTTCATTTCATAAACTTCAAGAATTATTTGACGAAGTTCCTAAAAATTTGGGCCAGATCCTCATTGTCTGAATTATTGTCGGTTTCTTCATCTTCAGAAGTACCGTCGGAGGATTTTTTATGATACGTCTTGAGTGTGATGGCCTTCTCTTTGGGAGTTGACTCTTCTTCGAGGTCGTTGAGGTCCAGCTCATGTGTCATCAGCTTTCCCATAAGTGTTTTCAGCATCATTATCGTAATGTCGTTTCCTTCAACGATCGTTATTGCTTTTGGATTCCAGTTCTTCGGAAGCCCTCTAAGCACCTTGCGTATCTTTTCATAGTTTCTGTACTCCTTGCCGAGAGAGGATAGAGGATTGACGATATCAAAAAATCTTGTGAACATCTGAGTGATGGTCTCATTTAACTTTATCTTGAATGCCTCATATTCATGTGTCAGTCTGCTTATCTTAGACTCCTTCACTTGAGTAGTTCCTTCATGAGTTACCTCGAGAAGTTTTCAGATCCCATGCAAAGTGGTACATGTAGATACTCTGTTGAACTCTGTATTGTCTAAGGCACAAAATAAAGCATTAACAACTCTAGAATCATAACTGGATTATTTTTTTTCTACATCATATACTTATCTTTAGGCTTATCTATGAAATTACCATTTATAATAATCTTAATAGGATTTTTGTAGCCATCCTAAACTATTGACCAAAGGTCAAAGTCTAGTGATCTAAGATAGAAACCCATGTATATTTTCCAGTAAGTGTAGTTGGTTCCATCAAATAGAGGTGGCCTATTTGTGGACTGGCCTTCACCATTGTTGGTGTGGATAGATCTAACGGTTGCCATAAGTCTCTTAGAATGTTAAGCCTATATCAAGAGAACTAGCTCTGATACCAATTGAAGGAGCAATTGAGATCAGAAACTAATTAAGAGAGAATCTAATCTGATACCAATTGTAGAAGAAATTGGTATGAGCAATAGTTCCTATATAAAGAGCACCTGCTCTGATACCAATTGAATGACCGTAAGACAACTCTAGAGGGGGGTGAATATAATACAGCAGAATAATCTATCCAATTTAAAATTAAGCAGAGTGAAGACAGTTAACTACTAACAGTTAAAAATAAGACAGTAAAATAAAGTACTAAGAGTAAAAGTAAGAGAGAGAAAATACAAACACCAAGATTTTATCCTGGTTTTCTCTAAGAGCACTAGTCCAGGCCCGAGAACTCTTGCTTGGAGTTGTATCCACTATAATCACCAATAGTGAATCACAAGCTTTGATCTGAAGGCTTGCCGACTTTTTACAACCACGAGTTTTGATCCGAAGGCTCGCAACTTCACACACGTGAATTTGATACGAAGGGCACGCAGAATTCACACAGAAGAAGAGCTTGATGAACCAAGCTTTTATAACTCGAACAACTTCTAACCGAGATCGCACTTCGCACTAAAAGGCTGAGAGTTGATCTTGGAGATAAGAAAGTTTAGGCTCTGAGGGTTTACTCACTATAGTATAGAAAGATAAAGAATGGTTGTTTAGGCTCTCACGCCAATCTTCTGAAATATTTGCTGGCTTGAAGATACATTTTTCCTTGTCGGCAGTTCAGAGAAATCTTCTGGTATAACTCCGTTTTGGCTTATCATTATATAGCATATATCTATTGCTGATATTGCTTATTATTTTTTGCAAGTACATGTTAGACGAACAAGAAAATATATAGAAGCGAATATTGCATATCTAGACAATACTAAGTTTAGGTAGAAGATACTATAGTGATTGATCGATTATCATAATGCTAAACTTAATCGATTAGCCATATTCAAAAACTCAACTTAAATATTGGCCAACAATCTTCCCCTTTTTATTATGACAAATGGTAAATCAGTTAAGTTTAAGACTAATATAATCGATGCATATATCAAAAACAATTAGCACAAATCACTATAAGTATACTACTTTTTACTGTTTTGACCTAGAAAACTATTTCTTAATATTTTTGAAATTGAATGACCTAGAGTTGACCTAGTTTGACTGTTTTGGCCTAGAAACAAAGAATCTAATTAAATTATAAAATTAATCTAATTAAATTGACAAAATTTATAATGACAACTTACATATGCTTTTGCGGCCCGCTCATCTACAAGCTTCCCATCCTTCTTCTTTTTTTGGGTCCACTAGAAGATTGTTGGGAAGTTGACGGTCTTGGGGTCTTCCCCGGCTCTGGCGGCCTCGTCGCATTGTAAAAGTAAGCAATTAATAAATAAGCAAAAAAATTAGAATTACAAAAAATTCTATATAGCGAAAATTTTTAATACTAACCATCCGTCGAAAATGCTCGACGGTCAGAATTGATCTACCAGTATGGAGACCACCCTTAGCACGGGTAGCCTTCGCCTTCTTGCACTTGGCCGCGTAGGTCAAGGTGTCCATATTCTTCTTCATCTCCTTCTAGTACTCCACCTTCAGCCACTCCTTGATGTGATCCGGTCCAAGTGACGCCAGCGTCTTCTGGTTATTGATAATCTCTCTCAACCTCTTGCCGGCGACGGTCTTGTTTCACTTTCGGATATTACTATCTCTATGATTCGGCCACCAGTACAACCTCTATAAATTAGAAAAATAGTTTTTATCATTGTAATAAAATATATATATATTATTATAAATAAAATTCATATAGATACCCCGAGCTTCTCCAGCCAAGTGAATCGTCGATCGAGCGAGATATTATTGAAGTTGATATAAGGGCCATCAAAGTAGTCTCGCATGATCTCCCCAGATTATTCCCAGCCCTGATCGAGAAGAATCTAAAATAAGTAGACAATATATAATTAGAATAAAAAATATAAAATAAATGTGTGAATTGATAAATAAATACTTACGTCTCTCCATCAGCCCATAACTCGGGACGACAGATATTGGCTGGCAGCTCTGGTAGAGTAGAGGGTCTGTAAATCCTAGACGGCGGACATATACTCCGTTGTCCATAAAAAGGTCTGAAAATAAATTTGCTCATGTGGGAGAAACTTGTGGAGTAGTCGGTGTAGTAGTGCCGGTAGTGGCTGGAGTAGAAGAAGGGGTAGCAGTTGATGGCAATCTGGAAGTTGGAGTAGCTCCTCCTACCGAAGAACAAGTATATAGTGGGGATAAACCATCTGCGGCATCTACGAACTCATCCTCAGGTTATGTGCGAGAATCTGTGATAGCAAACGTAGTGGACGGAGCATGCTGAGAAGATGGTCCTCTCTGAACTTGTCGTCGTCCTCGTCCTCGTTCCTCCATACTATAGGTAAATTTGCAGCAACTAAAAAATGGTGTCATCAACAGATAATCATAAAGTAATAGTGTGGTGAAATAAGTAAATACTAGTGTGATGATAAAATAAATAATAATCGTGTCATGAAATAATTAAATAAATATCTAAGCTAAAGTATATGTATGTACGTACTAATAAACTTCATCTTTCGAATCATCATCATCTTCCGAATTATTTTCTGAATTATCTTTATCTTCATCTTCTACTTCTTCATTTTTATTTTTATTTCCATTATTACTATCACTATCACCTTCATCTTCCAATTCTTGTTCATCGCTCGATACCTCCATATCATAGTTCTCCTCTATATGAGGTAAATCTTCTATCTCAATCTCTTCATCAACTTTATCATCCTCTAGGTAACGTCAACTCCCATACCATCAATACCGGTCGAACTCATTTATGCAAGTTGAGGCACGACCACCTCATCCTCTTGTTATGCTAGATCCCCAACATTATATGTGTTTCTAGCTTTACTTTTGCATACATCCCACCAATCTTTATTATTTTATCGTCGACTAGGATAGCTCGTATAATACAGTTGAACCGTTTGACTAGCCAACACAAATGGTTCAAAATATATATATCATTTTCTATATTTTATATCAACAAACCCAAACTATTTTTCAATTTTCCATCCTTGTTTTGGTGTTGTGTCAAACCAATCACATTTAAATAACATAATTTTTGTCTCATAAGATTAATCCAACTCCACGACATCTCTTAGTACACTGTAATAGTCAAATTCTAGATCGGCATCATAGACTGAACCCCTCACACATACTCTAGAATTTTTTGTATAATTAGCCTCTTCATTGACAAATGATTGATTAATAGACTTATCAGTGGTTCTAAATTTGAAGCCATTGATGGTGTATCCATCCCAACACTTTGTCCTCTTGCTTGGTCCGATAGCTAATGCTCGAAGTCGTTCGTTTTGTAAGTCTGTACCATGACGAAAAACCTGAAACATCACGTATGATATAGACATTAGACAAAGATTGGTCTGAATGCTAAATTTAGAATGCTTAATATTTAGGATCCGTACATAATTAGGAACCACGATGGAAATTTTCTATCAACCTCTCTA